>JARLTB010000052.1:26752500-27122500 GCA_030141615.1 Unio pictorum
TCGTTGAATACGATCGCTTTAGACCACTAGGCCAGCTGGGACCCCTACATAAATGTAGAACTGTATACAAAATAAGGTGTGATTATTGTAAAGTGTTCACGAAATTGCATGATAATACTATTTGGAGTAAGACCTGTTTCACAATCCAAAGTCAGCTATAACTGCGTTGTCGTTTTTCGTAAATGGATCAAAGTACTCACATGATCCCCGAATAGTTTGTGAGGTATCAAATTAAGTTCAAGTTACTGTAGTGGAATTAGGTGATGCTGCATAATAAAGTTCTTAGCAAACATGGAGACTAGGATTCTTGTTAATCTATTGTCGGTTTCCAATTATCAATTAATTGAAACTAAGTACACACGCTGATTTGATAAGTTTCTCTGACAAACATTACTCACAACAGTTTTAATCCATCATGATATAAATACTTGCCAATGTTTCGAACATCTGCATTCTATCGTGTACCGCATTTACAAAAATAGGACCAAGTTTTGGGGACTTGTTTTTGTTTGCCTGATGAATATCAATCCCTATGTTAATTGACATTAATCGTCCTACACACTGCTGTTTTTCGATGTCATGTACACATACTTCCATTTCTGGGTGATCATGTGGAGCTGACATTCAAGCATAGTTTAGAAAGTGGAAATTTGGCTGATGTAGAAAAATATTACACAGGTGTATTATCAAAACTCATAGTAAAACAAGTAAATTATGTTTGTAAGAAACTCGACCAAGTTTTAAAAAAATTCATGTTTATGTGACAGTCGATTATTAAAGCCCTCAAATAAACATTAAACAAGTTTGTTTTCAAATCTCAAATTTTAACAAATACAAAATTATGTACATCTGTCTTCATCAATTTTCATAGATCATTGACATCAACACTTATCTACTTAAGTCTTAATTCTTGTAGTGGTAGTGCTTGGAGAAATTTTTCATCAGATTGGGTTCGGAAAGTTAAACGCCTTTCTGTGCCATCTGGGAAAGTATACTTTCTACTGGGTGGGTTTCCATATTCATCTGCAACATTTGTCAATCTTGGATGGTCTTCTGGTTCTTTCTGGAGTATTTTCAGTGGGTTTTTAAAGCAAATGAAATTTTCAATGTTGCTAATACTTACTTGCTGTTGCCCTTAGAACGTTTAAAATATCGTTGCTGCTACTACCCTGCTATCCTCTTCATTTACAAGAGACAACTGCATACCATTCTGTATGAGATAATAATCCGACATGCTTAAGGAATCTGCATCTTGTGAGCCCCTGTTCATTGCTTCTTTCATGGCCTTAAAGCCTTCCATATGGTTTGTAATAAAAATTAGATGGTAAAATCGAACGTTGGTTTTCTTGCGAATGCCAAATGTTAGGCTCAAATGAGATTTCGCCCGTTTCTGCAGCTCTTTTTCATACATTTTCAAGCATCGGTCTATTCCGTCGTCTTCATCCCAAAACTCAAAACGTATCTCTTCCAAGCGTTCAGTCTTCTCTTCATCACTAAAACCATAAAGTTTACATATAGCATCTTCAGTCGTTTCCTCTTGTTTGAACCGGTTTACGTAGACGCTCATGAAGTTGATAAACACTTATTTGTGCTCTCCAATAAATCCTTGAACATGCTGCATTGGAATTTGGCTGTAACCGAACGGATCTATGAATGTCATTAATCGCCTGTTATACTAAGGGTTAGGTGGCTTCACATGTATGAATTCTGTGTGGGCAACATTGATACAAACAGAAAAATTCTTATTGTTACTTTTCATGCTGATGACGCCATCACTGTTGTAAGACATAGTACAGTTATCATCAATTGTTTTCAGGACAATAAATATGTTATTCACTAACTTTAAACAGTTGCCTTTGTTTGCTTCGGAAAAATTTAGAATCACTTTGTTCTCGGATTCAGGCATCTGAATACCTTTCTCTATGTACGTAATTGGGCTCTTGAATTCTGGTACGGAGCTCACATGTATCCTCTCTGGTTTAAAATGTTTGATGACGACATCGAGACAAAAAAGCGGGGACCCATAAGTTTCTTCTTCAATGGATAAATCAGCAGAATAACATCCGGCTCCGGCAAAAGCGTCGTAAATTATCGTCTGGTACTTAGCGTTCTGCGTTTTTGCTACAAATGCTTCACAATGGCGTCTGAAAATATGTCGCTTCACAAGACCGTGGTGGGTATCATTCTGGAAGAAGCTAGTCATTTCTTTCATTAATTCAATGCAAGAGTTCGCACAGGTTATCACACATGGACAGTTGCCATTGGCACACATAGGTTTGGCACATGCTACAACAAAGGACTCTTCCAGCTGATGTAAAGCTTTAAATATAACCTCAAATAATCAACAACACAGTCCAGGCTTCAGGCTGAAAAATTGCATTAAGACATATTGGATGCACCAATGCCACAAGCATTGACATCTCAATGATATATCATCGTCAAGAAAAGAGAGAGGCGTCATGTTAGAGATGTGATAGCCATAAGAAGGGCAAAATGATGGACTGATTACAGATCCATAGTCTCAAAGCTCATTTTTCTGCATCATTCTAGCAGAAACAATAAGGTCAAGTAAAACAAACAGTTGTCGAAAAACTGCAGTTAGCTGGAAACAACTGATGCGAACTTGAAGAATGTCGCGGAAATGTGAGCATTCTTCCGGGACTAGTTGTACATCGTTGCATCCAAAACCTTCGTACCCACCATTTGTAAATATCAAGATTCATTTGCTGCCAACGATTCTGCATTACAGGGACTATTGAGTGAGAAATGTTAGCTACAAAAGGATTGCTTAGAAGACAGTAATTCATCATCGAAACTGGCATGCATCAACACCATCACAGAGATTTGGAAGTCTTGTGGCTGAGGTGAATTTACACCAAAACACTGTGCAAATATGAAACGAATTTCCTCATTCCATCATTACACAATTTTCTATAGTCAATCTTATCTCCATTATAAATGTATTTGTATGTAATATTTTGAGATTTTTCGTTAACAAGAGGCTTGGTTAGCCTCATTTCTATTAAATTAAAAAGTTTATGTCTCGTGATATATCCATAATATTATGCACATACTATGCATATATTCACCAACACCCCCAATATATATATATATATATATATATATATATATATATATATATATATATATATATATATATAGAGAGAGAGAGAGAGAGAGAGAGAGAGAGAGAGAGAGAGAGAGAGAGAGATTTTCTTTTAATACAAAGTAAGAATTGAAAATGATCTTAAGTTATGAGATATTAAATCCCAAGTAGTCTGAAAAGTTCTATCACAAGAATATAATTGTCTCAATAAGTGTATTGTCGCAAGATTTCCGCGTTTCTTATACTAGGCTTGTCGCGCCTGTATCTTAGTCGACGAAAAACCTTGTCGCTACACTGTTTAAATTTTCCGGCCTAGCACTTTCCTGTCCGGCGAACTATGACCAAATATGCTTGTTTCAGCGGGTGGTTATAGAGACTCACTTGCATGGGGACGTCATCACAAGATACTGCTTTATAACACACCATCATCCACATGCGGCCACATGTGTATATGCACGCCCAGGCGACATTACCTGACCCGAAAACTAAATAGCCCTGAATTTCAACAATTGATGCTAGATGCTTCTATATCCAAAACGAAATTACTTGTATGGAAAACAAAATACAAATATTATTCATTATACGTCTGCCAATAAAACCACTGGGCCTGATTGTATAAGTCATAGAAGGCTTGAAGGCGTTAGTGAAACAATAGCAGCACCACTATCAACCATTTTTTTTCGATCATTAAAGGAAAACAACTTTCCAGATCAACGAAAATTTGCGGATATTGTTCCCATTCCCTAAAAGGTGATCAACACGGGATTTTTAATTATAGACCAATATATATATACTTAACTATCTCGCAAAAAGCTTTGAAGATGAAGTTTTGAACAGGTATATAATTAGTTTCATACAAATCATCTTTTTTATTAGTATCGATGAGGATTCTTTTCTGGTCACTCCGCTATTTTTCAACTCATTGAAATGTATCAAAGTATTTGCAGTTCATTGGAACAATCTCAAACTTCTTGTGTTGTATTGTGTGATCTGTCAAAAGCATTTGACCAGGTCTGGCACAGAGGCGTATTTTTTAAATTGAAGAATAACGGAGTTTTGTGTAATATCGATAAAATGTTTTGGAACTTATTTAAATAATATAAAACAAGCGGTGGTTTTACATGATATTATGGCGTGAAAATTATTACAAATGCTGGTGTGATGCAAGGATCCGTGATTGGGCCACTATTGTCTTTAATCAATTTAAACGATATATGATATGAGCTCTCTAGCTCGTCTTTTTGCAGGTGACTTTTCTCTGCATTATTCGTACGCTTATTGAGCTGAAATGGAGCTTGTCATGAATAATGAACTAATAAAACTGCATAACTGGTCCAAGAAATGGTTCTTATATTTAATCCAAAAACCATAAGCTATGTTTTTCACGAACAAAACGTCACAAATCATCCTGATAATGTTATGATAATATCGAACATAAATATGTGGATTCTCATCGCATCTATGATTAATACCTTCATCAAATACCAATTGCGCTTGTCATATTGATACTATTCTAAAAAACATCATCATCTCGAATCCATGAAAACCAAAAGCCAAAATATAACTAAGTAGGAAAATGTTATCAAAACTATATAACTTGTATCAAGCATATTTTGGATTATGCCAGTGTAATCTGGGATAGATGCTCGTTTAACGATTTAGAACAATTGGAAAAATTACAGTTCAAAGAGGCAAGAATAAGTATAGCACTTCCCAAAATACACTACACTAGTAGGCAATCTCTTTATTTTGAAACCGGGTGTGATAGTCTGCAGTCTAGACGAAAACGACAAACATTACTAAAATTCTACAACATTATAATGAGCCAAACTTCAAACAATATCATTGAAGTACTCCCTCCCCCTGTGTACGAATAAACAAATTATAACCTTCGACTTTCAAACAATATGGTCATTTGCAGTTTCACGCTATATTCCGGTCAAATCTGTTATACGTTCAACAGTATCCTTGTAGAACAATCTTGGGATGGATACTCAATCTAGTTAGTCTTAAGTTCTTTGTAAGGGTATCTATGTCCAAAACTTGTAACTAGCAAACTGTCAACATTTATTAATCGAACACTGGATATTATCCATATTAGATTACGAAACATTGTAAGTTCATTAAAACCGATCTTTACCGTATTGAATTTGCTGATACTCCTATATTGTTAATGCGGTGTGATTGAAACTACTATGCACATTTTTATGTTCTCACCCAAGTACAGTAGACAACGAGCTGAGTTGATGAGAAATTTACCTTCAGTGTCATATGTAACTATTAGCTTAGATTTAGTGCTTTGGGAAAGAGTGATGCAAACGAAAAATATAGTATTTTGCATCATGTATGCATATTTTGTAAACGCTATTATGGTATTCAATGATAGAGAGAGAGAGAGAGAGAGAGAGAGAGAGAGAGAGAGGGAGAGAGAGAGTGAGAGAGAGAGAGAGAGAGAATGAGGGATGAGGAGGGAGAGGGAGAGGACACACTTCTGTACTAGTAATTAATGCATATTTTTAAACGCTACTGGACGATTCCAATGGCTTACTCAGATAGGGATTACTGTCATTGTGCCTCTCTCTCTCTCTCTCTCTCTCTCTCTCTCTCTCTCTCTCTCTCTCTGTTCTACTGTCATAGTAACATATATTTAAAACAAAACAAAACACACTCAGATAGAGCTGTTTTCATAGATGGTCATGGCTGATCACTACGTTTTCTTAAACATATATTTATCTATCTTCTTCCTAAATACTTTGGATCGTAACAACATATTCGTTGGACATTGCGTGCCTTTGTGCTGAAATAGAATGCTTCAAATAAATATGAAAAAATGTCAATGTAATTGTTATGGTTTCATATTGTTTTCTTAACAAAAGGGGAAACAAAACATCTAAAGCTCTTTGGCAGGTGGTCATCGCATACGCAACCTATCTACACAGTTTGATGAATTTCCTCCTATTAGGTTCAAAAGTATCAAATTTAGCCAGCTGTGCAGATTACTATCCATATTATCATTGCATACATTGTGCGCTGCTAGAAACGATACTAACAAAACGATACTAACAAAATGATACTACTAAGAATGAATGCAAATTTTGAATAACAGAAAATAACTATTAAAACATGATTTCAACGACCTGGCATATCGTAACTAAATTAATTGAAAAGGCCGTATATTCACACATATGAGGTAGCAGTGACATTATTATGAACACTAAACAAAGAAAATAATATCAAAATGTACAATAAACTCACTATTATTCTTTGACATCGCTTTTTCCAAGAAATTTGTCTTATCTAAAATCTTGAATCGTGGCAGTAGAAGTAAATGATCAAACAAGTTTCCATCCTACTCTCCTGGTTACGTTTGCACTTCGGTTTGAAATATGTACATGTGTTCAATAAATTTTAATCACATTTGTGTCATTTAATATGGAATAATTGTCTTCCAGTTTTCATTCAAACTGAATCTTAGTCGTGTTCCTTTAAAATCTTTCTTCTGATAATAATATTAAGTTTGATATTTGTTGGAAATACTTGTATAAGATGGCTCTTCCGTTCATTGCACCATAATGGCGGTGCTTCAGCTCAGGGGAGCAGGGGACAGATTTTATGCACAAATGTGATGCTGAAATCACCGACCATGTAAAGAAAAATCATTAAAAACAATATACACAAGTGATATCAAAAATGTCCATAATTTTGGATACCTATATTAAAATGAAGCATAAGACAGAGATGTCAATAGTAGTTCATAGCAGAAGAGGTTTATGCACACCAACCCCAAATTTATACCTTCAATGTTCACTTTTCGACAACATGCTCACAGTGCAAAAACAAGCACTTTTCCTAGATCATAATTCTGCATAGTGTGTATGAAATAGGATGATGCAATTGAAAAACGTTGCAATCTAAAAACGTTTATTAGATATTCTACTTGCGCCGAACACACGTGCTTACTACTATAGGACGCTAGCTCTTCTTTGTAGCCGACTATTGGTATTTCACTATCTACACAATGCATATTAACAATGAAAGGTGTACATGACTGACGACAATTTCAAGACTAACACACGCCTGAAACACCTAGTTCACAAACATATCCATATATTTATTTAGTCAACAATAATAAATGAAAAAGTCACACCAAGGTCTTAAGTTAAAGCATTTCACACTGGCCAATTTACGAAATATCCCCGACCAGCTTAGCTTGCCGTTAGAATACATATACGTTCGGTTAGCATGACAACGTAGTTTTCATCAAAATCTATCTCAGATATCGTGTCTAAATATTCAGATCGCTATTGTTATGTTCAGCAATGTACAAACGGTAAGGTTGTGGCATACCTATCCTAAGGACAGGACTCTTTCAGATGATGCTAGGATGTTAAAAAAGAGATGAGAAATGGATGCCTCGTCCCCATTCGGTTGTC
This sequence comes from Unio pictorum, assembly GCA_030141615.1. Taxonomy (NCBI): domain Eukaryota; kingdom Metazoa; phylum Mollusca; class Bivalvia; order Unionida; family Unionidae; genus Unio; species Unio pictorum. Next base: position 26,760,040 of record JARLTB010000052.1, read on the forward strand.
TGTTACGATCATTTTACCGAAGTAGACTACATTGGTGGATTAACGAATGACGGTAACTATTAATATAACATTAATATTATATGTTCTGCAAACCAAATAAGACTTTCACCGAATTACAAGAAAACTCAAACAGATTTAAATAAACTAGTCAATATGTTACTGAAAGCTTTAGTTCATCATAGGATAGAGTGACACAATCGAAGTCAACGCGTTGTACTGTGGTTTTATAACCTGGAGGTCCTCAGCTTCCTTTCCTTCTGTTGATGTTTGGAATTTTTAGCTCTCAGAAATGATACTTTCTACTATCCGTCTCAGGACACACCCTGAACACGTTAAAACTTCAGCTCGATGCAGAATTTCATCACTGGATTACACGTCTCACTGCGCTTCCCTCTAGCTCCTTTTACTCAGTATACATCTCAAGGTATGTAAAATCAATACGTCTAAAAGATATTTTCTCCCTTTTAAAAAAAAATTCCCTTTTTCCCGTACTTGTACGTCTTTATCTCTGTACTTGACTCTTCCCAAAACCATTTTCGTCCTTCAAAAAAGAAAATTAAAACAACCTTTAGTCACTTGTGACACTGATAATAGTCGAGAATGTCCGTTATTCCTGATTCGAACAATCGGATATTTCTATCAGTGATAATAATTTTACAGCTAGTAATTAACTACACATGTCTTCAAATCAATACAGTTAAACCATCTGTTAATTCGGTTTGCCTTGACCTAATAAATTATACACTGTCGCTGTCAGAATCAAATGTATTTTCTCCCGCTTCTCTCTAAACGTCGCTTACGTCATGGCAATATGACACGCTTTGGTTTAAGTAACATGATCTTTGTTTTATCTCAATCCTGACATTTTCGTGATAAAATGAAACTTTACAAGGTCACGTCGGTCAGTACTGACTCTGAAAAAATACGGTTAATTAGCACAACGGCCAAATTCTACTTTACAAATCCTCTCTCTCTCTCTCTCTCTCTCTCTCTCTCTCTCTCTCTCTCTCTCTGGCACGATCTCGCGTAAATTGAACTAATGGCTAGCTGGCTACAACTAATGGTTTATTAATAGATCGACCGAAACTTTGGCACTTCACAGTATGTATGTATGTATGTATGTATGTATGTATGTATGTATGTATGCATGTATGTATGTATGTATGTATGTATGTATGTATGTATGTATGTATGTATGTATGTATGTATGTATGTATGTATGTATGTAAAGAAAGAGACCAACATTAATCATTTAGATTGCATTTGGTTAAACTATATTGCATGCAAATAAGCAAGATGTATAAAGATTGCAACAGTATAAATATTTAATGTGAATCGTATATAATATTCATTTGGTGGCACAGGAAATTGAGGTTATGTTGATAGTTTTATTTGCATTGAATGCTTTCATTTATCCTGATTCATAGAAGATGGCATACTAACACAATCAATGGCAAAGTAAGGAAAAGAACTAATCTTGTTTTTTCCTTTTGCAGGAATGGCAACAAGTGACACGTTCTTCAATGAAGATACTATTTACGGAAAGGTCAAACGATTTATGTACATGCGACATCTGCAAGCCTTTGTACCTAGTACCCAGCATAGTGGATTTAGGACAATTATATATGATGCTTTTGCTGGACCAGGAAGATATGGTGAGAACTGGCCCGATGCCATCGAAGATTTGGCATCACCATTGATCGCACTACGGGTTGTTATAGAAGATTTCATCAGAAGGAAGAAACTGGAATTTTCATTTGACAAGTTAAGAAAAGTGAATTATGATAAAGGCAAATACATTCGCTATGTACAATAATGAAGGAAACCATTAAAACAAAGATACAGGAAACAATGACACTGCCTGATATGAAAACAGATGTGATATTGAACTTCTCAGAAGCAGAAGAAGGCAGTTATGCTAAATTGTTTTTTTAATGTTATCAATGTTTTCGAGTTATACGGCATCCCATTTAGGCTATCTAATAGTTTTGGAGTAATTACAGTACAGCATGATCAAGAAGTTTTGTTGCTGGTGGTGACGAAAATGTGGTCATTGCCGATGACATTTATCATGAGTTACTGAAGGTTAGCAAAGAGAAAGATGGAGTAACTCGCTGTGTGCAATTATATGAAAATCAGCTAAAGAAACTGGCTGAATCAGACAAGGTGTTGACATTTGAAGTTCGAAATATTTTGAACAGAAGAATTCATCATTTGATCTTCATAACCAACCATCCGAAGGGCTAAAGATGATGAAGAAGACAATGAACAGGGGGACCCAATCTCCGGAAGGCTTTAGGCTGTCAGAATATATGATAGTGACCAAGGGAATAGGGCTTTCGTTAGGGAACATTCAAAGTAACGAACAAGTAGCTCAGACAATATTCGAAAAGTTCCAGGGAAAAGAAAATTTTAGCATCAGTGATATTGAATATTTCATCCTCTTCGACACGCCATTTGTATTTAAGAAGAAAGCTTTGAAAAGTTTTCAAAAAGAGGAGAATCCAAGACTAGTAAAGGTTGTTAATCGAGACAACAAGCCTCCTTGTAGGCGATGGACTTTTCCAGATCACACAGTCTGGTTCCTTACGTTCCGTATGTGTGATGCATACATAGAACAGGATACCGGCGCAGAATCTTATTCAGCAAACATGCAAGAAGATTAGTTATGTATACACATGCGTACGGTGTGCCGTATTTACTTGTTTACGTTAAAGGTAGTATGCTAACTAATATCGAGGAAAATTTCATACAAATATAACATTGATATCAACCTTGGCAGTTGAATTGAGTTTTAAAAAGTGTTGTTTTGAACTTGCGTCCGATTGATGCGTATTTTGCATTTTTCTTAATAATATCTATGACATACATGTCTGATATATTCATAAATGATAAATGAATAGTATTTTAGCGGTTGTAAATAGAAATCACGTCAGTGAATATTATTCACTTGAACTTTTTGCCAACTGTGACTCCACCGGTAGCTTACGATTTATAGATATCTTGTTAGATAGGTAGATGAATTGGTTCCTTCATTCAGATAGGTAAATAGGTAAATATATATATCTGGAAAAAGATGTTGATAGTATTATAAATGTCTATACTTTGTGTTTAATTTTTATCAATGATTATAGTGTGATGTCTGTCTATATTACGTGTTGAAGGTTTTGACATGGATGTAGTTTGTAACGATCATATGTAAACAATATATTATTTAACTATTTTTTTTCCATGACTGTACATTATTAAAATCAAAATGATCATCTGTAAGCTATAAATAGGTTGTTGATTTGGATCTGAGTTATATATCCAGCCTTGATTTTGTCTTTAGAAGAATCTACAAAAGACACTGTACAGTTTCAATTAATTGTTTGATGGGATGATTGAGTTATTAAGAAATATATTTGTTCAGGTGGGGTTGTATTTAAACATATGTTTGGTAGGACAATATTGCGACATATATAGCTGTGAGGATGTATATACAAAAAGAAGTAAACAGTTATTAATTCCTCTTCCTATCCTAATATATACATCAGCTGGGTAAATAGGTAAATATACATATAGCTGGAAAAAAGATGATAATATTATGTATGTCTATAATTGTCGTTTAATTTTGGTCCATGATTATAGTGTTATGTTTGGTCAGGTGGGGTTGTATTTAAACATAAGCAGAGAGTGTGAATCGGACAACTTTTAGACAAAAAACGATTTTAACTGTCAAAACGGCAAATAGAGCCTTCCTACGAAATCTCGTGTTTTAACCAAAAAAAAAATAAAGTCTCCATTTGCCAAACAGAGACTTAGTGATTTTTGTCTGAAACACGATCTTGCAGGGGGTGTGAATCCGGGTCTCAAAATGCCTCCATTGGGTGAAAAAACACGATGGACACTTACCCCTATGATTTCAACCGAATATTTTATCAAGTCCGATACGATATCGTGTCCTCGGGCTTAGGATTTCACAAACAGACTAATTTGTAAAACTTCGCCTTGTAAATCAATCAGATTATTAGACTGGTCAGTGAGTTTAAAATTGATTCTGGTTAATGAATCATTATGACACCGCATATAGACTGGATTAACCGGAGACGCAATAATTAGAAATCCTGGAAGAGCTGTTGGAGCAAATGAATACAAAATATATCCCTGCTGAGCTTGATTTGATCGTTCGAGATTTATTTGATAGCTTCCTTCGATAACATCACATACTAAATTGATCGCAATCACCGATGAAATATTCACATTTTGAGGAGCAATATGTCTACCACCGCCTTCTGGGTCATTATTATGTGTCAGGATAGTTGTTTGTCGTTTCGTTAATTTTTTCCACGCATCATGAATTATTTTAAAACCAACATCGATGGCATCATTGAGAGAGTTTTGTAGTTCCTGTTCGTTATATCCTGGTACATTAAATTTGGTAATATCTTCTTCGCGTATATTATACTTCCTCGCAAATTCAAATTTCGTATGATAATTTCTGTCAAGAAATACCGCTTGAATGATAGACACATTGAAATCATACATGTCACTGATGATTCCGTTACATGTTTCTACAACGCTGATAAATTCATCTCGGGTGAGAGAGCCGGATTTAAGGGATATTAACAACAGTGAAAAATCATTATTCATTGCTGTGAAGTTTTCAGTGATTTTATCCTGTCGAGTTATGTAGTATTTACCCCACTCTCCTTCATCTTTTTCAGTGAAAAAATTCAATTTGTCATAATCGCTATAGCTTTTTACTGGATTGTCAATTTTTTTATTGTCTGTGACATAATCAGATTTTTGTGGTTCAGGTGGTAATTTAACGGGTTCTCGTTGAGGTGGGATTTCAGGCCATCCTAGTACGGTTCTAATAGAACTCTGATAGATATCTACGACGTAACCATCTGTGCTTATCTCAATGGCAGATGATAGTGTTGGCTCATGAACCGTTATAGCTATTTTTGATTCTTTTCCAGTAATCGATTTTATTCTACGTTGCAATTCAGCATTGATTTGTTCAATTTGGTATGATCCGGTTGGTATGGAAACAACGTTCCAGTCTGGGGTACCGTCGTCTTTATTCTTATACGAGAACACCAGTGAATTATTGGGTTGTTGACCACCAAATGATTTTGATCTGATATTAGGCCAACTGTGATACACTCGTAATTTTGCTAACGCGATTTCCTTCACGGGGACTGGGGTAGGGAAATTCACACTGAATTCTGGATTCGTTGATGTTACTGATATCATGCTTGTTTGTACTGGGTTTGTGTTCTCCACTATTTGTTGAAATAATTCCATCGGTGTTGTCATCGTTATTATACTGTTGTTGTCGCTCTAATTTTGACATCGCAGAATCATAAATACTGACCATTGCTGAGAACTCACTATCTGATATAATTGTATCATCGAGCGATGACGATATCAACGAGGATAATTGCGAGTATGCAGTGGATACAACATGAAATTGAATCACGTAGTCTTGTAGTTTGCGTTGGCTGCATGATGATATTTTTTTTTGTTATAATTGAAATTATTCCCTCGATTGTTGTTGCCGCAGAAATGCAAATTGGAACAGCTATCGGGGCAATCATTGTCACTGAAGACAGTATAATACCAGCTCCGGTGATTACACCACTCACAGCGTACACAGTAACATCAATTGCGGTAATTCTTCGTTGGTATTTTTTTATTTTTATTTGATACTCCTCAGTGAGGGTTTTGAGTCTATTTTGAAATTCTCTGACCTGATCATAGCGATATTGCGATGATGAAATCATTATATTTTTAAATCAGTTTACGATTTCAATTGAAACCGTTATTTACTTAAATCCGCTACGAATTCCAAATACCACGTTGTTGAAACCCTAACCAAATTTTTATCAGCAGATGTTATTGTGAAATTTTCAGTTGTATCCTTGTCGATGATCGTTGAAATCGTATTATTGACCCCAGATGAACTCGACGATGAAATATTAAATTGAGTCGTTGTCACTAGAGTTAATCGATAAATACCCTTGACGGTTGCAGTGATATCTAATTTGTTATTTGTGGGTGTCCACGCAAATGATCCGTGTTGGATCGTGTATACTGCGTTGTTGGTTTTCTCATGAGGAATTTTTGTTTTTTCAATGATTGCTATCATCCTCGAAAAATCATTTTTGATGGCTTCGATGAAGTTTTTCGTCTCATCGATGGATTTTTTAACATCAGGGAGTTTTATTTCAATTTTATCTAACGGAGTTCCAATAAATTTATCAATTTTATTTCTACGAAATGAGGTAAACTGTTTTCCTTGTTCTTCAGTTTTAGATTGAAGTGTCGTTAGTTCCAACACAGAATTTTTCAACTCATCGTTGAGAGTTTTTAATCTATCTGTAATCGTCGAAAAAAGTACACCCGGTTTGAGTTTACCCTGATCGGAAAATAACGCGATAGTATCCTCGATTGCGTTTCGTTGTTTAACCAAAATATCATCCAACGACACATTACTAGTTTTCAATTTACCCTGACGATCTTGAAATACAACTATTTCATTAGGATCAACACTTGTTAAGTTCAACGTCTCAGCTATTTCATCTTCGATTATTTTTTTTATATCCTTGATAGAATCAAGGGTTGCAGTGCCATCGGGTTCGGGTTTCTTCATCGATGATAACGATCTCCCCCAAATATCAATCATGGTATTTTATACATCTCTCTTTAAAATCGTTTCGATTTGAAATCTTTCGATTTCCAGCGACTACTAGTGTATTCATTTACGACAACATGTGGTGGTTTTCCCCTTGGGTTACCCAAGGAGTTAGAAATAGCGTCAAGGACATTTAATACTTCGCTGCCGCATATTGGTGGGTCATTCATTTGTTGTGTTGGTAGCGTAGAATACCAAGTCTTCATTGGAAAAGTCTTTAAGCGGTTTATATAACGCATAAACTCTTTTGGCGGTGCTAATCCATATGAATCAAAATAGACGATTGCACGTGGATCAATAGCGTATGCAACCCAGTGAGTTCCGGGTCCGGTGCTGTTATCTAAATTAATAATACCGGTTTCAACGCTGTTGGGTTGTGCCGGTAACTGAACTTTCATAAAGACGCCTCTGAAATTTTTAATCGCCAATTTTTTAGCAGCATCAATTAAATCAAAATTGGACATTGGAGTCAAAGACTCTACAATCGAAGATTCCTCAACTAGTAAACCGGTCCTAGTCTTAGACCCTTTCCGCTGTACCATGAATACGGGGTTCCTGGTAGTCTTAGACCCTTTCCCTTTTTTTATATCCCTGTCCAGTTGCCTACTTTAGTGCCATTCCTGCTGCAGTACCAACGGCTCCTAACGCCGCTGCTTTAGCCACCGCTGGGGCTGCTGCTGCAATCAAGGTCGGAATCGCAGCTAACAACGGGAATATACCGCCGGTTTTAATCATATTTTTGATAGCAGCCGCAGAAATAGTAATCTGAACACCTTTTTTTGCTACAAGTGCATCATTGAAATATTTTACTTGACGAGTTGTCAGAGATAATTTATTCGCCCCGCCAGTCATTTGATTGGGTTTCAGCGTTATTGTGGTTCCACATTTTTTAGCCGACTCTGATTGCAATTTCTTGACTTGACCAGGAGTTAACGCAACATTAATATTACTATACGACATTATACATAATAGATTGATTCTAAATCGTTTACATATTTTCCACTGATGCATCAATGATTCTCATTCTTCCTCCAACACCTTCAAGTAGCATTGATTTATCACTGAGAATGACAGCAACCGCTCTGTAATTAACAATACCACCAGGACGGGTTACACGGGCTCTAAAGTGTATATCGACGACAGATTGTCTTGTTAAATCAAGATGTTCAAGTGAAAAGTAATAAATCGGATAGAGACTTTTAAAATCCAATTGCGATATTTGCAAACCAGTATCAACATTTTGATCACATGCCATAAATGACAACAGATTATGATATACACGTGCAATATGGTTGTGTGTGTAATCAAGTTGTATATCCTCAGATGGTTCCTGTTGGCCGTTTATTCTCAGCGAGACTTCTCTAACACCTAACTGATCAAATATCATATGGCTTTGTTCTTGATTACCAACCCGCACATTATTCTGTAACGCTACAAATATATGACGTGGAGCTGAAACACCTTGTTTTGATGCCAGATGCCAAGTAAATATATCATCAACATTATCCTGTTTGATATCCGTAGTCACTGATAACCAACTCAACAACGACTTTCCTCCTTGATCCATAAATGATAGTAGTCGCTGTTCTTCTGTGATTGATGGAGTTAACACTGGCATCCATAATGCTAGTTTTGATAAAATGACTTTACCATCAGCAACACCAACATCACGCCAGATTGCATCATTATCAGTACCCTTTCGTACAAGCGCTATTGTGTGTTTGGCTCCATAAATAACTTTTCGGACGTTTCTACAGAATCCAAATATATGATGCAGTGGAATCGCACATGAAAATTGTCGACGCTGTCCTTGTAATGTTGCTACGCGTGTTGCAAATCCTAGGTTGTAATTAGTAATATTATTTATGACATCAAAATCACTAGCTGGTCTTACATATCCGGCTGGTGCTAGATTAACTGAAGAAGTATGTGTTGCCTTTACTCTAGAATACTGGACGTGTTCAGGGTGATCAGTAATATCCTTAGAAAACATCATAGATGGACCCGCTGATCTTGTATAATCATCAGAATATCTCGCTAACCCTATGATTGTTGTGGCAACATCAACTTCACGGTCAATGGATTCAATTTCTTTTCCATCAATGAGATATCTTGCACTTTCAAATAACGCCATGATACCGTTATTGACAAAACTAACTTTGATAGTTGAGTTATTGTCATATGGTGTATTAGCAGCGATATTTGTTACAAGTTCTCCTTGTACTTCAATAAATGCCTCACACGATAGAAAATATTTACTGGTATCATGAACTTGAAGTTCAATTCGCGATCGGAGATCTGGTTGTACTGCGTGATAAGAATAAAATTGAAAATCGCGTACAGAATCATTCTTGAGCACTGGGGCATCCATATCAAATGCTGGATCAGGTGACCGTTTGAACATTTTATTCTATTTATCAGAGTCTAAATCGTAAAATCGTAAACGATTTTCACCGTAGGATTTTCATCGTAAACGATTTTCACCGTAGGATTTTCATCGTAAAAGATTTTTCATCGTCGTGGTTTTTTAAAGCCACTTCCCGCTATCATGTTTGCTATCATGTTATTTTGGTCACTCGGAGTCACCAGCGATGCTAATTTTTCATCTACTGCGTTATTTATTATTTTACTAACACTTGCAGGCATTTCCGCTGCAGATGGTAACGGTTTCTTTTTTCGTCTAACTAGCGCTAATAATTTATTCTTCGCGGCTGAAAACGCTTTCCCGGCAATATCTCCAACAGTACTAATACCCTTATCACGAATAACATCAATGGCTTTCATTCCTAGTTGTTTAGCTAACGGCATCACTTTTAGGGCCATTCTTGTAAATAACCCTGCAATGGTATCACCGAAACCATCTCCGTAATATGCTCTATAAACAGACAATCGTGAATTAACCACATAGACACTGGCTGGTTTATCATGATTGTAGTGTATGATCATTATTTGAAATTGCTAGCAATTTTTCAATTGTGAAACAATTTTTCAATTAATCACTAGTGATTTCAGTCACTATGATACCCATTTTCCACTAAGTCGCTAATGAAACCACGATATGTTTTGATATCCATGATACCACCTTGAAATAACCGTCTACAGATATCAGCTGCTTAATTAATTATTTCCGGTGAGTTATTTCCAGCTCGGAACCCTCCGATTAGAACATCTAATCGTGATATATCATTGATAACACTATCAGGACATACCCTACTTGGGGTCCCTAATCCCTTCCCGCTATAACCAGTTGCTTCATCCAGTTTATCATCATCATCAAGTTCTTCTTGTTTTGTTTGGCGTTTTCTTTCTTGTTGTAAATGATAATCAAAATTTCTCTTGAATTCTCGATATTTCGTCTTCCTTCTATCTATACTCCCGGTATTTATTTCATACACTACACAGCTTCTATCATCCATGAGGAAAGACACATAATTGCTATAAAAATAAATAATACTGTGACTTTCCTCATTCTATTTTGATCAATCTGACATATCATATCGAGAAAACCATCCATTAACGGTCCATCGATTTTTTTATTCAGTGTGTGTGAAATACTTTTTCTTCAGTGTGTGTGAAATATTTTTAATTCAGTGTGTGTGAAACATTTTTTATTTTTTATTTACTGTGATGTGAAATATTTTTTATTCACTGATTTTGTGTCATTTTGGTCGTTTTTTGGTCATTTTGGTGGTTTTTTGTGTCATTTTGGTGGTTTTTTGTGTCATTTTGGTGGTTTTTTGAGTCATTTTGTGTCATTTTTGTGGTTTTCAGTCGGGTAAAGTAGTCGATTTTGCATTGGACTTTCCATAGAGAAAAGCTGTTAGGATTGATTTTCAATGATTTTTAGCCATTTTTCATCAATTTTATCAATTTTTGGTCATTTTTTATCGATTTTTGATAAAAAAAAATCTCCGTAGGGTAAAGTAGTCGATTTTGCATTGGATTTTCCATAGAGAAAAGCTGTTAGAATTCATTTTGATAATTTTATTCAGTGTGAAATATTTTTTATTCAGTGTGAACTATTTTTTTATTCAGTGTGAAATATTTTTTATTCAGTGTGAAATATTTTTTATTCAGTGTGTGTGAAATATTTTTTATTCAGAGTGAAATATTTTTTATTCAGTGTGAAATATTTTTTCATTGCAGTGTGTGTGAAATATTTTTTATTCACTGATTTTAACACCACCGTGGAAGTGATATTTTTATTTCATCGTGAGACACCTTCGTTCATTGATGAGGAAAGTCACATAATTGCTATAAAAATATTTAATACTGTGACTTTCCTCATTCCATTTTGATCAATCTGAACCGTCCATCAATTTTTGTTGCTGTGCAATATTTTTTATTCAGTGTGAAATATTTTTTATTCAGTGTGTGTGAAATATTTTTTATTCAGTGTGAAATATTTTCACTGATTTTTTTACATTTCCCTTGAGGGTCGGCTAAAAAAATGAAAATCTCTTTGAGGGTCGGTCACAATCAAAAAATGACAAAATCTCTTTGAGGGTCGGTCACGGTCAAAATCGTTCATTTTCTTGAATTAACGCCCGTAGGTTTCTAATTTTAGAATTAACTTCCTTTTTCAATTCATATTCGTTACCCAATTCTTTTCGTATTCCTTCCATGATAGTATATAACGGGACGAACATACTTACTTCACTGGAAAATGCAAGAGAGTCCCAAATAGAATTCTGAATTTTTTTGATGAGCGCATATTTCTTTGGTAACATATACCTGTTATTGTTAACTCCGTATTCTATATCCTGAAAATCTGACACAATTTGATCAGGATTTAACCCATCTGATAGTTTGATATCCTGACTTTTCAATTTTAAAATTTCAGCTATAATGCTATTCATTTTTTCAGAATTCATATTCTATTACAATTACATATTTCTAAATGAAAAATATGACGCATTAGACATAACTGAATTGAATTTTTTGTCCTGTCTTTTTTTAAATCGCCGTCTTGGTTATTCCCGATGCAACTTTCCGTACTGACGGTTCACAAATATTGAAATACTTGCCGGCATCATTCATATATTGAAATATTTTTTCTTCGTTAGTTGCCGTATTAAAAGATTTTACGGGTCTCTTCCCAATTGATTTATAAGTACCAGTCTTTCCTCGTTTGGTATTCTCACTCTGTGTAACAGCTTGCAGATTATCCAATTTGTTATTCTTTGGATTAGAATCCTTGTGATCAATAACAGAACTATCCATGATCAATCAACGGAAACATTCATACACGAAACGATGATTAAGATATCTCTTCTTTCCAGCGCAAAACATCAAGTACCCCATACCATTATCCCACCCAACTGGTTTCTTCAGTCTACAGTGTCTTACAACACCATCACTGGATGCTTCATAATTTGTAATCAGGGGGTGTGGTCTGAATTCTTGGTTCATTTATATACTATATTATTGTTTGTCTAATTCATTGTTTGGTTTAATAATAAATCTCTCGATGTAGTCTTGAGGAGTTCTTATGATTTTATCCTTGACGGAGTCAAGGTCAGTGTCAGAATTTTTTATTCAAAATCCATTTTTTATTCTTTTATCATAATAACGCTTCTACTCCCTGTATCGCTTTCCACCACAACCGATACACAATTGTGATTTTCCCCTGACCCCAACCCCACATCGAATACAGGGTAACGGACCAAGGCTTCCACGTTGAAAACTTTGCATATGATACCACAGAACTCATTTCTACGTGATTTGTTACAAGGAGTCACTGATCCAACCATGAGCCATTTGCAATGATTCATTATACATAAATCTTTCATTCAAATGCTTGTTTTAATTATAGTATGAAGGAGTTCAAGAAATTATCGAAAATCATGCCCTGGAAAAGTGTTAAATTCAATCTCGATAGAGTTTCTGATACACCAAAGAATAAAATTTCTGATAGAACCATGATTAGTAAAATCAGAGATTGTTTTAATGAATTCAAGCGTGATGGGGCATCTCACTGTTGTTCAACATTTCGAATTGATGGCCGTGTTGACGCTACCATGAATGATGAAAAAGCAGCAGGGATAATCTCAAATCTTGGGCGAGAAAGGCATTTTTTTAGAATAAAATTCCTTATCCGTGACGACACTGGAAATTGGATCATTAGGGATAAATACGAACCCATTCTCAAGGACAAAAAAAACTGTCACTGTGAATCGAGATTCCAAACCAGGAATTTTGACTGGAATTGACAAACCATACTACGAGAGATCTTATCCTGTAACAGCAGTTGTTTACGGGATATATCCGTTAAATGAAAAACCTGATATTGCAAAACTAGCACCCATGAAATATTCTTCGTCATTGACTTCGTCAAGGCTTAATTGTGTAGCAACACGAATAATAGAACACTTCACAAATGCGTCCCGGGGAAATAAATTGACTGATCTAAGACGAAAAAAAATAACCGAATGGGAATTAACGGTGAAACAGCATGGGGCAACAATTCAGGATATAATCAAATTAGAAACATCATCGAGATTTCCAATATCAGTAACGACAATAACCGGTGAAGTATTATACGAATCAAAATATAAATCAAAAGGAGCTCCAATACAAATTATTGATCATAACGAACACGCGTGGTCATCCGCAGTAACAATATTCCCACGGGATAGAACTATAAAATATATCCCCCAACCGAAGAGTTTTTTTCCGAGCAGAAATTATTTGATGCTATTTACAATTTGAGTAAAAACGATCCCGTGTCGATGTGGCTATTTGATAGTGCTGCAGACGATGAATGTGGATTCGATCAGTTTGTAAGACCCAACGGAGAATTGTACCGTACTGAAGCGCTTCATAATCAAATGAAAAAACTAGCTAGTGAGTTTTCACCCCAGAGTTCTGGGGGGGGGGGGGAGACAACGAACAATTATTAACAAACTGTTTTACACTTCCATCAGTTGCAGCACATTTTGATAGGAAGAAAAACGCGTAGAAACCAACCCGAAGTGAGTTTCTATCAGATGTCAGATTGTCCTGTCTTGAATACAGCCATGGAGGATTATGGAATACAAAATATGACACTGAAACCGTTATTTCCGTTGATATGATTGCGTGTTATCTAGGGAGTTTTCTCGGGTATGGAGAATGTAGCGAATACTTCAAACGATTTGGACACCCCACACACGAAATGACCCGTGTTGCGATTAATGGACCACTGCCTGATTTTGATTTAACCGGATTCGCTCGTGTAGTATCATTTGAATTGGCTACAGGACTTCATCCGTGTAGTTATCTTTTTATTGGTAAACACATGGCTGAAAAATACTGGATGCCAATAGTGTTATTACGGTATATGATTGATTGTGGGATGTTACAATCATTAATTGTCAGTGAAGCGATTATATCCTATCGAGCACAGAAATCAGTCTGGTTACCACAACCCGATCTAGAAAAAATAATTAGCGAACAGCGAAAACTGTTTCCTGATTTTAATGAACAACAAATCATGGATTGGTCCAAACAATTATTTGAAATCAGAAACAACGAAGCAAAAGATCTTGGACGAAGAATAATCGGTAAATTTACTCAGGGTGGTAAATACGACAATACAAGATATTCTTCACGATTGATTATAGACAAAGCTGAATACGATTTTGTAATCGCGGATCTAACGAATAAAGGCCTATATGTCAATCATAAAGACGCATTTCTGTCCGATGGAACCAAATTGGGTACAATTGTTACTTACAACGATGGATACAATCCGCAGTATACACATTTGAGAGCTTCTATGCTCGGTTATGCTTCTATCAATTTATTTTCAATGATAAATAAATTTCCTAACACCGCAGTTAGAGTCGCCACTGATTCATTTTACATAAAAAGCGATGTGGCTGAATTCATAAACGGTAGCAAGGCTGCTGGCAACGAGAATTGGGGATCATGGAGAATTAAGCGAGAAATGCTTCATGATTATATTCAATCAGCAGATGTTACGATTGAAAATAATTATCGGAATCTCTTTGAGATTCAATCAGAATTTTCTAATGCACCACCGTGTTCTGATCCAATATGTCGATATAAAACAGTTTATTTAAACGGCTGTGGCGGGTCAAGAAAAACAACCCGGGCAATTGAATTATTCCGTGGGAAAAACCCAAACATGATTGTGCTAACACCAACTCACAGACTTGCAAGAGAGATGATACAGCGAGGGGTAAATGCCTGCACTTACCACAGTTTTTTTCGATGGAAAGGAGATAAGTGGATTCCTGAGCGTATGGGCGAAAAATTTAATCCTGAAATCATCATTTGGGATGAAATATGCACAGTGTCATTAGATGTATTACAAACATTTCTTGAGTGGTTGTTATTAAAAACTACAAAAGTCGTCATGTGCGGTGATCAGGGCCAGCCACCACCATTTGTCGGTGCATCCTCACATGAATGGCTAAAGGGTTTTGTAGACTATTATGAAGAAATTAGTACTGATTACAGATCACTTGATGAACAATTACGAGAATTCAAAGCGCTAATTAGATTACAACCGGATAGAATCCAATGTGAAATAACGCGTGAAATAATTTCAGAAACTCCAATGAATGATTTCTGGGAAACATGGAGACCAAATGATTTGTTAATTGCAAGTAGAAAAATAGTCAGGGACACACTTCAGATGAAGTTATTTGAAACGCATAAAAAAAAATTTGCAACACTTCCGGTACCGTTATGTTATAGGCCCTCGGATACACGAAAACAGAACATTGAAGTTGATATTCCAGGCTTGACAGAGTCAAGAAAACAAATTCTCGTATTAAATGATATTGTGCTGGTTGATATCAGCGTCGTCGAAGATGCATTGCGTGCTAATAAATCCCCATGGACGCTAGGTTACGCAGCAACAATACATTCTTCACAGGGACTGACAATATCGGATACAATTGTTTGGATAGTCGATAATCACATCGAATGGTCAAATTTAGTCTATCTTGCAGTATCCAGAGTACGAAGAATAAATCAGCTTCGAAGAGTTGTCTTTGAAAATCCTAATTAAGACCCCGCGGTGGTAATTGAGTATCCTCGGGTATCACTTGTAATTGTTGTCAAGTAAATCCTCGTTGAGGGGCATTTGAATCCAGTCTATAGATTGCTGGTCTAGAAACGCTAGATCGTGTTATACTAGATATCTTGTGTGCAGTAACACTCCAAATAGGATCAGTAGCCCTTTTTCTGCCACCTTCAAGCTCTCCTGGTTCGTATAAATACCTAACAGTGATATTACTACCAAGAATTGGTTCTTTGAAATCTTTTTGTGGTTGTACGGGTATAGACTTCTTTTTAATCGCGTTGATAGGTTTCATATTGATTGTTCTAGTAATCTCATTATTCAGTGCGGTAATCAAAGCTGGTAACCTTTTGACCCATTCACGGGATCTTATTTCTTGTATGAATTCTTTTGCGTATTGATATCCAAATAACCGTTCAGCAAGGGTTTTATTAAATCGTTCAACAATTGCTTGATCGCGATGTAGTGCAGTATGTCCCCGTCTGATAGTGACATTATGATGTTTCATTATTGATAACACTGCACCCTGAAATTCCTTGCCAGGATCAACTTGTAACAGATTTGGCCAGTGCAGAGGACCCCTTCGATAAATCCTTTCAAATGCAGAAGCCACTTCAGGTGATGATTTTATTTTTAACGGTTCTGCTTCTTTGTATAGACTTGCAGCATCAACTACAGTTAACGCGTATTTGTAACCACCATCATGTGGCAGAAATAATATATCAGCTTGATGAACTTCATTAGGGACAGTCACATCAAAATGCGAGTAATTAATTTGTTTAGGCGGTGGTAAATAAATTTGCCATAGTGCCTGTTTGGATAACCAATGAGCCGCAGTGGTTTTTTTCACTTTTGCAGCGCTAGCGAGTTTATTGATTGCTGCCTTGCCTCTCCAGTATCCTTTCGGAGAATAATAAATAGATTCCATGTTTTTATTAATTACCAGCACCTAACATCAATTTACTTTTCATAGCCGATTTTATCAAAAATGAAGCCAATTTTTCTTTGAAGGATTTATCAGGAATAGCATTTAATGCATGAATTAATTTCACATCAGCTAGATGCCTGTGTTGCAAATTGCTGCTTTTATAAGCAACATCATGAACGTGACACGCCTTATCAATGGCGTTTATTGGTTCTTCACCGGGTTTGGGTTGGTTATGATTATTGAGTCTGATATCAAGTCTTGTTCCCGGTCCACAATAACTATACCCTGGAAGGTGCTTTTCTCCGGGGTATTTTGCCCATGGGGTTCCAGGGAGTTTAGTTAGCTTGGCTGCGATATCACCCACTCGTTTTTTTTTTTAAATCCTTGGAAACAAATCTGAATTTCTTTGTACTACATTGTACGCATTTACCAGAAAGCGCTGATCGGTTATTTTTAGTTGTAATCGTCGTCAAGTCATCTGTGCCAGTACGCGCCCTACATTTCACACAATATAGATCCATAATTTATATATAACAGCATGAATGTAATTGATTATTCAGCTACCCGACGACGGGAACCTATTAAACACCATGAAATGTTGCCGAATTCAATTAGAATGATTATAATCGGACCATCTGGAAGTGGCAAAACACAATTGCTACTTAATTTAATAACGAGATGGATGAAATGGAACAAATTGTATTTAATAGCCCCGAGTGTAGACCATCACCGATGCTATGAAGTGCTAAAGGATTTTAACGAGAAAGCAAAAGAATTTCAAATCTATGATGATATCATTGAATTTATAACCGATATAGAGGAAGCACCGATCATTGATTCCATTGACGGAAGTATTAACAATTTAGTTGTCAATGACGATATCATGTTAGATAATCAAAAGAATCCTGCTAGGATATTTTCCAGAGGCAGGCATAAAAACACTGACGTGATATATGTCACTCAACGATACACGCAAATACCAAAAGTGATCAGAGATAACTGAAATTTATTGTGTGTATTTAACGGCGTTGATGCTCATACGCTACGAAATATTCATCAGACCTGGTGCAGCGGTGATATGAATCATAATCAATTTAGAAATTTCTTTAGTCACGCTCAGTCAATACACACGGATTTGTGACGATAAATTTAGCAGACCCGAGGACACGATATCGTGTCGGACTTGATAAAATATTTGGGTGAAATCATAGGGGTAAGTGTCCATCGTGTTTTTTTACCCAATTGAGGCATTTTGAGACCCGGATTCACACCCCCTGCAAAATCGTGTTTTCAGACAAAAATCACTAAGTCTCTGTTTGGCAAATGGAGACTTTATTTATTTTTTTGGTTAAAACACGAGATTTCGTAGGAAGATTCTATTTGCCGTTTTGACGGATAAAATCGTTTTTTGTCTAAAAGTTGTCCGGTTCACACTCTCTGCTGCTACATAGGTCAAGTAGGAAAATATTACGACATATAGTTGTGAGGATGTATATAAAAAGGAAGAAGTAAACAGTTATTCCTATCTTAGTATCAGTCATTTAGTTATGTTCAGTTATAATTGGAGAGGATTTATTTACTTAAATAATTTATTATTGTGAAGCAATTCAATAACATTCTCTAGTATATCGTTGTGATATCTCATCACTGTTGACACATCAGCTTAATCAAGACTAATTTTATATTAGCGCGTTGAGGATTGTAATTCCGTCGGAGCACCAAAGGAATTCATTCGGAACGCTATACTATGGATAATGATATACCTTTTAGGAATAGTTGGGATTTAATTCACAACACTGTAAGTTACTCTTAAATTTTTATGTTATATCTTAGATAAGTAATGAACTTTATTAAACCTGTTGCTGTTACCTTTCCTATTGCTTAGCTTAAGACCATATAATCATAATTCAAGAGCATATTACTAAATAACGGTATCAAATGAATTCATGCACCTGTAAACGAAGCAAACATTATATAAATTACATCACAATAATCGTGAAATTGAGACAATACCTTGTTTCTGGCGGGTTTTTTCCCTGGTCGGTTCTTAACGTACGAATGTATTTCTCTCAAATAACATTCGGAGCCTTTTCAAAAATAATAATGATTCTACACTGGCTCTCTTGCAGAGCACCAATTTTTTGAAGACTGAATTCTAATTTAGGTAATCCGATATTATGTTCTAAAGATTTCTCGTGTAAAACACACCCCTTATTCAACCGTGACTAATCAGAATCAAATGTATTTTCTCCCGCTTCTCTCTAAAAGTCGCTTACGTCATGGCAATATGACACGCTTTGGTTTTAAGTAACAGAATCTCTGTTTTATCTCAATCCTGACATTTTCGTGACAAAATGAAACTTTACAAGGTCACGTCGGTCAGTACTGAGTCTGAACAAATATGTTTAATTAGCATAACGGCCACATTATACTAGACAAATTCTCTCTCTCTCTCTTCTCTCTCTCTCTCTCTCTCTCTCTCTCTCTCTCTCTCTCTCTCTCTCTCTCTCTCTCTCTCTCTCTGGCACGATGTCTCGTAAATTTAACTAATGGCTAGCTGGCAACAACTAATGGTTTATTAATAGATCGACCAAAACTTTGGCACTTCACAGCATGTATGTATGTATGTATGTATGCATGCATGCATGTATGTATGTATGTATGTATGTATGTATGTATGTATGTATGTATGTATGTATGTATGTATGTATGTATGTATGTATGTATGTATGTATGTATGTATGCATGCATGCATGCATGCATGCATGCATGCATGTATGTATGTATGTATGTATGTATGTATGTATGTATGTATGTATGTATGTATGTATGTATTAATCATCTAGATTGCATTTGGTTAAACTGTATTGCATGCAAATAAACAGGATGTATAAAGATTGCAACAGTATAAATATTTAATGTGGATCGTATATAATATTCATTTGGTTGTAATAAAGTTGGATAAAACCTTGTATCCTGATTTTTGTCAGTCGTTAAAGTGTTCAGTTAATATATCTGACATTGTTTACAGTTTGGGGTAATTTTCAATTGAGATGATGGAGTTTGTCCAGAAAAGTTTATTGAATTATAGGTAAGGTGAAGATGCATATAAAGTTGTTTATATCAACATTATTAATTCCTATTTTCACACCTGTCAAGTACTTGATTTCAGTTATAATTTGAGAGGATTTATTAATTGAAACTATTTACTGGAATACAAAGTGCTTACTTTTTGTGGATTATTATGAAAATAATTCAAGAAAATTCAGACAATATCACTGTGATACATCGAGATAATTTGCACATATGTACATCAGAGCATTCAAGGGAATTGTAACATCAGCACATTCAGTATTTCTATTCATTCAATGATCAAACAAATGTTGATAAAACTTTTAGGACGATTTGGTATTTAATTTACATTAATCTAAGTTTTGTTTACATTTTCTATTCATGGAAAATAAAATAAAAATTAAGTTTACTAACATTTTTGTTTGTTTGAGCCCCTTCAATTTCTTGTGCATATCTTGTAATAACATGCCTCCTCCATTGCTCTTTCATAGGTAGGCAACTGCTCTCTAGTAATAGATAAACATGGTGACCCTCTGGTTAACTCTAATCAACTCCTTACGTTCAGAACCCTCCTATTCATTCCATGATAATGCAATTAGTGATTGAAATGTGAACCATTTGAGTGTCATGATCTGTTTTAGTCTACCGAGATTAAGACCCTGGGTTCTCTCTCTCTCTCTCTCTCTCTCTCTCTCTCTCTCTCTCTCTCTCTCAAAAAGAGATACATATATACGCATGACATAGTGACGATGAACTCCTTTGAATAGTGCAGCGATATTTTGAACATAAGTATTTGTTCAGCAAGTTGGTTATGGAGACAATTAAATTTTCATGAGGTGAAATCCTCCGTTGCAACAGTGCTGGCATCGTGATAACTTTAGACACCTAAAATTGATTTTCTTAAAAACATGAATACCATGTATACTGAACATATAGACCAGCGAAGTTGGTCTCTAAGCCTTTTTTTTATTTTGACTTGACGGCTTATGAGACCAACAGTCTTATGCATTAACACGAACTGGTATATGTCCGTTTCTCAAAAAACGCGTATGCACGATATTAATTAATAAATTTAATAAATACACTAACCTTTGTACCCAGACGGTAAGTATAATCCCTCTTCTAATGATCCACTGCGTTAAATCCTTTAGAACACTCACTTTTTTAGTATAAATCACTGTCAGAACAGAACACCTGTGTATTTGACCTCAGATTTAAATTACCGACGCATGCGTGTAAAGCAGCATCACCAGGTGGCAAGAGTAACGCGATAAAACCGTCTAGCGAGGCATATATCATTGGGAACTGACTAATGCTTGAGTGGGAGCTGTGTCGTTACGTCATATCAGAAATAGAGTGAATGATAAATAAATTGTATGAAGACCACACTGTATTCAGATGTGAAAATATGCTATCTAATAAGAACAATAATGATATAAATTTATTATCATTAATATCGGTAGTATTTTCAATCATATTTAATAACATTTACAATGGTATAAACGGACGTTTATAGTATATAAAGTTAAAAGTATGTATACCGCTATCTAGCACCATCAGTATAGACATCTGCACATACAAATATATTATAATAAATAAAATGCATGCGTACTTGTGTGTGTGCAATCAATATGTGCCACTTGGCGTTCAACGGAAGAGGAGGAAGCTTAAATTTCTTAAGCGAAATGGTTACTAAAGAGCAAAGTCATTCAGACATACATGTTAAAACTAAAAAACTGATGGAGATATCTGCTTCGAACGAAAAAGTACATGTATAGCATACAAGTTACACACTTTAGTGTCATGTAACTTACTGAATTTTCAAACGAGTCCAGAATTGCTTATATTAAACAAAATCATCAGTCGAATGGCTAATTTAAATTCTGAGCTCGTGTATTTGACTTCAATGATTGTTTGCTATAGACAATGTTATGGTTATTATTACCCTTCCAATACAAGTAAGGGCGTCTCGGTGCAACTCACTTCGATAGAGATTAATCAAGATGGCAGACTTAGATCAAGAAAATGTGAGTGATTTTGATAAACACGTATAAAGTTAAAAATGAAACTATGGTTTGAAAGAAATACAAGGGAGATAACTTTTGAGTCTGATATTGGAGTTGTGTTACTCTTGTTCATTCTTCTTACTTTTCTTCAAAGTAGATATTACGGCCCGTACAAAGTTAAGAAGAAAATGAATTAGTTAAAGTATAGTATTAGTGCTCCTGGGATCTAAATTAATTATAGGAGTACCAGTGTATTGAAAGAAATAGCCATGTTAAATATGTAATTAATTTAGTTGTATCTGTCCCACTCAGTGAAGAAATGTCATCGGATTCTACTGATATTGGAGCACCGAATTGTTGGAATTCAGAAATTATAAAAAATCTAGACCAGAAACATTCACATTTGCAAGTGCAAGAAAGAAATTAACTGAAAGTTAGTATTATATGAGCACTTATGTCCAGATATTCTTACAAGGACAAACAAAATTTTCATGACGTTGAAATTGAAAATTCCAAACAGCATCCATGCTGGACGAGTCCACTCAAACAGGAATACTTGAAAAAGGAAATTCAGTATTTGCTGGAGAA
Organism: Unio pictorum; assembly: GCA_030141615.1. Classification (NCBI taxonomy): domain Eukaryota; kingdom Metazoa; phylum Mollusca; class Bivalvia; order Unionida; family Unionidae; genus Unio; species Unio pictorum. The sequence goes on from JARLTB010000052.1 coordinate 26,782,350, forward strand.
TGATTTTATCAAGCCCAGTAAAAGTGATTGGAGTTCACTATGCATACTTGTTCCTAAACCAGATAAAAACTCTCCGTATGTGCACTGATTATAGGAAGGTGAACAGAGTGACAAAAACAGATTCATTCCCATTAACAAGAATTGACTATTCTATTGATAAAATTGGGAATGCCAAGTATGTCACCAAATTCTGACCTTCTGAAAGGATTTTGGCAGATTCCACTACGGAAAGAGCAAAGGAAAACTCAACATTGCGACTCCAAAAGGACTCTACCAAAATAAAGTCCATTTCAAAGTCTCATAAAAATGATCATATCTAGTTTAGAGATTTGTGACGTCATCATCTACAACGACACCTGGAGAGAACATCTAGCAACAATTCGATAATTCTTTAACAGACTCACTAATGTATGTTTGACAATTAATTTGTCTAAAAGTGAGTTCTGCTGTGCTTGTGTGCTTTTCCTAGGACATTTTGTGGGACATGGACAAGTTAAAAATTTGAGGCTATTTCTTGATAATATAATTGTATACACTCTTTCCCATGTATAATGTATTATATTGTGTAATTTTTAACATCAGATGTAAATTGGTTTGTGATAAAAAGAAAGTTTTATCATATAAACCTTTTTTTTTATTTTATGGGGGAAGGTGTTACGGCTATTTGATTTAAATTATTTATTTTTTAATTGTTAAATCCAAATTTATCATTTAGGGTTTAAATATCCATTAATTGGGAAATTGTTCTAGAAAGTTCAGCTTAACCACTTTAACTGTAAATAGGCTGACTTAGATTGTAAACAAGTTTTGACCTTGGCTTGTTTGACCTAAATCCTGACCTTGCTTTAGACATTGTCAACAAGCCTCTAAAACTATTGGTTAATTTCGGGGACAACATTTTATTAGTGGCTGATTTTTCCTTCTGGTTCATTCTATTACTACGTGACTTGAAGAATGTACCTTTTCCATGACCTTCCAGAATCACATGATTCCTCTTGTTTACGAGGGAATTACAATATATATAGCTGTATTGTTAGAAGCTGACATTAGTAGATTTTTGGGCTTATTGTAATATTAAGTTGTGTATTATCTGTTTGAGTTTAATTATTTTGGACTTTGTGTCAATTCGTTGGAAAAGAAGACTTATCTGGAAAAAGGACATATGTTTATGATATTCATTTGGATGATTAAAAACAAGAACTGTACCACGTGACATTGTCAGCCATTTTGGATTACATCGTCAAGATTCGAACCTGGAACTATTAGAACATTTATTTATCAGGACTCTTACAATTCCATCAGTGGATTAATTTTGTGAATTCTATATTGGATTAATGTTGGATTTCATTCTCTAAAATTGTAAGTTTATTTATTTTACGAAAATAATTGTACTTAATAAATTCATTGTTAAAGTTTTACAAGCTTGTTAGTTTTCACTCTTTCTGTGTTGCTGCTTATTTGAGCCTAAGCACGTAACATAGAAATTGATGGCTATCGTCTGGGATTGAGATTGAGATTGAGATTTGAGATAAATTTGAATTTAAATTTGAATTTCCCCTAGGTTTTGAAAATTTTAAATTTTTAGTGAGACTGACACGCTTGTATCAAAATGATATCTAAGGTAGAAATATTTCTTTCTAATCCTACCCAGGAGCAATTAGATCTTTTCAAAAAAGATGAGTTGGTTCAACTTACCAGGAAATACGATCTTTCCGAAGTGAAGGCTTCTTTAACGAAACAAGATATCAAAAAGATTTTGGTCCAGTATTTGGTAGAACAGGATGTTTTGGAACAAAGTGCTTTGATTCCAGTCATTAAGTCTACACCAGACTCTGACCTTAAACTGAAGGAATTAGAATTAAAATTCCAGATGGAATTAGAGTTAAGGAAGCTGGAGTTTCAGGAAAGGGAGAAAAAGAAACAAATTGAATTACAAAATGAGCAAATGCGGATTGATAGAGAGAGAGAGAGAGGAGAAAGAGAGACAATTACAATCTGAATTAGAGTTTAAAAAACTGGAATTTCAGGAAAAGGAGAAAGAAAGACAATTACAATCTGAATTAGAGTTTAAAAAACTGGAATTTCAGGAAAGGGAGAAGGAAAAACAATTACAATATGAAACTAGAATGAAAGAAATGGAGCTGGCAAGTGATAATCACCATCATACATCTAATCAAAATTTTGATTTAGCAAGGAATATTAGATTAGTGCCCCCTTTTAAAGAAAATGAAGTAGATAAATATTTCATTCTTTTTGAAAAAGTGGCAGAAAATTTAAAGTGGCCAAGAGAGAATTGGACTCAGTTACTACAATGTGTAATTACTGGTAAGTCTAGTGAGATTTACACTTCACTGTCTGTTCAGCAAAGTGGTGATTATGACGTATTTGAAGAATGCATTTTAAGAGATTATGAGTTAGTCCCTGAAGCTTATCGACAAAAATTCAGAAATTATAGAAAAGAAGCTGGACAAACTCATGTCGAATTTGCTAGACAAAAGGAACAGTTGTTTGATAGATGGTGTTTAGCCAAGAAAGTCGAGCAAGAATATCAAAATCTCAAGCAAATTATATTAATTGAAGAGTTCAAAAACTGTGTTCATAGTGATGTTAAAACTTATCTTGAGGAGCATCAGATTAAAACCTTGGAAAATGCTGCTCGAGCTGCTGACGAATATTCTTTGACACATAAAGTTCCTTTTGTTAACAAGACTTCTACTCAACAATTTAATGGCAGAAAAGAATTTCCGCCTAATTCAAGCCCTTCTAAAACTCAAACTAACACAACTTTTAAAGATCAGACTTCAGAGAAGTTTGATTCTAGATCCTTGTCTCTTCCGACGTGTAACTTTTGCAAGAAAAAAGGACACGTTATTTCTGATTGCTACAAATTGAAAACTAGGCATCAGAATCAAGATAGACCTGTTCCAAACGCTCTTATTTACAAGAGGTCAAGGTCACAGTCATGTATTGAAAGCAATACAATTGTTGGGTCTAATAAATCCCAGTCTGATTTTGATATGGAGAATTATGAACCATTCATATCGAAGGGTTCTATATCACTCTTGGGTGATTTGGCCAATCCCACCCCTATTAAAATTTTAAGGGACACAGGAGCCTCTCAGAGTCTTTTATTATCAGGTACTTTGCCTTTTTCTGAGAAGTCTTCTTCTAATGAAAGTGTTCTTGTTCAAGGAGTAGAGTGCGGCTTTGTTAATGTTCCTCTCCATTGTGTAAATTTGTCATCAGACTTACTGTCAGGACCTGTGACAATCGGAACGGTCTCGGTTTTACCTGTTGAGGGAATAGATTTATTGCTAGGCAATGACTTAGCTGGAGACAAGGTTGTGGTTAATCCACTTGTAACTGACAAGCCTAATTTGGATCAGAAAGTTGATCCAATTGAAAAAGAAATCCCTGATATATTTCAAGCTTGTACGGTTACTAGAGCTATGGCAAAGAAAGCTCTTGAGAATGAAGGTGAAAAGGGCAGTATTCCCTTATCTGACACTAGTATAGGTCAGGCTTTTGATGAGGTCACTTTTACTCTTGGTTTAGATCAATCAGAAGGTATGGATCATAGTGATCCTCTTTTGACAACTCATTCTCTTTATTCTAATCAGGGTGATGATTTTGAGAGTGATGTTCCAGAAGGCAGCATTCCTTCAACTGGCGCTTGTATAGGTCAGGTTTTTGATGAGATCACTTTTACTCTTGGTTTAGATCAATCAGAAGGTATCGATCATAGTGATCTTCTTTTAATAACTCATTCTCTTAATCAGGGTGATAAACGACAGTCACTTGTCGTCGAACAGCAAAAAGATCCTGAGATCTCCTGTTTGTTTCAAAGGGTCATAAATGAGACTGAAACCACTGAAGGTCCTGTCTGTTATTTCATTAAAAATGGAATTCTTATGAGAAAATGGAGACCTTCCGAGGTACTTGTTGGTGATGAATGGTCAGTGAACTATCAAATAGTAGTTCCAAAACCTTACAGACAGGAAATACTTAATTTGGCCCATGAAACTCCTTTGGCTGGTCATTTAGGGATTAATAAAATGTATCACAAGATCTTGACTCACTTCTATTGGCCAAAAATCAAAAGTGATGTTGCCAAATACTGTAGGTCTTGTCATACTTGTCAAATGGTAGGAAAACCCAATCAGAAGATACCTAAGGCTCATCTGCAACCTATTCCTGCATTTGATGAAACATTCAGTGGAATTATGGTAGATTGTGTAGATTCCTTACCCAAGACCAAGTCAAGTAATCAATTAAAGTTAAAAATGAAACTATGGTTTGAAAGAAATACAAGGGAGATAACTTTTGAGTCTGATATTGGAGTTGTTTTACTCTTGTTCATTCTTCTTACTTTTCTTCAAATTAGATATTACGGCCCGTACAAAGTTAAGAAGAAAATGAATTAGTTAAAGTATAGTATTAGTGCTCCTGGGATCTAAATTAATTATAGGAGTACCAGTGTATTGAAAGAAATAGCCATGTTAAATATGTAATTAATTTAGTTGTATCTGTCCCACTCAGTGAAGAAATGTCATCGGATTCTACTGATATTGGAGCACCGAATTGTTGGAATTTAGAAATTATAAAAAATCTAGACCAGAAACTTTCACATTTGCAAGTGCAAGAAAGAAATTAACTAAAAGTTAGTATTATATGAGCACTTATGTCCAGATATTCTTACAAGGACAAAAAAAAATTTCATGACGTTGAAATTGAAAATTCCAAACATCATCCATGCTGGACGAGTCCACTCAAACAGGAATACTTGAAAAAGGAAATTCAGTATTTGCTGGAGAATGATTTTATCAAGCCCAGTAAAAGTGATTGGAGTTCACTATGCATACTTGTTCCTAAACCAGATAAAAACTCTCCGTATGTGCACTGATTATGGGAAGGTGAACAGAGTGACAAAAACAGATTCATTCCCATTAACAAGAATTGACTATTCTATTGATAAAATTGGGAATGCCAAGTATTTCACCAAATTCTGACCTTCTGAAAGGATTTTGGCAGATTCCACTACGGAAAGAGCAAAGGAAAACTCAACATTGCGACTCCAAAAGGACTCTACCAAAATAAAGTCCATTTCAACGTCTCATAAAAATGATCATCTCTAGTTTAGAGATTTGTGACGTCATCATCAACAAAGACACCTGGAGAGAACATCTAGCAACAATTCGATAATTCTTTAACAGACTCACTAATGTATGTTTGACAATTAATTTGTCTAAAAGTGAGTTCTGCTGTGCTTGTGTGCTTTTCCTAGGACATTTTGTGGGACATGGACAAGTTAAAAATTTGAGGCTATTTCTTGATAATATAATTGTAGACACTCTTTCCCATGTATAATGTATTATATTGTGTAATTTTTAACATCAGATGTAAATTGGTTTGTGATAAAAAGAAAGTTTTATCATATAAACCTTTCTTTTTATTTTATGGGGAAGGTGTTACGACTATTTGATTTAAATTATTTATTTTTTAATTGTTAAATCCAAATTTATCATTTAGGGTTTAATATCCATTAATTGGGAAATTGTTCTAGAAAGTTCAGCTTAACCACTTTAACTGTAAATAGGCTGACTTAGATTGTAAACAAGTTTTGACCTTGGCTTGTTTGACCTAAATCCTGACCTTGCTTTAGACATTGTCAACAAGCCTCTAAAATTATTGGTTAATTTCGGGGACAACATTTTATTAGTGGCTGATTTTTCCTTCTGGTTCATTCTATTACTACGTGACTTAAAGAAGGTACCTTTTCCATGACCTTCCAGAATCACATGATTCCTCTTGTTTACGAGGGAATTACAATATATATCGCTGTATTTTTAGAAGCTGACATTAGTAGATTTTTGGGCTTATTGTAATATTAAGTTGTGTATTATCTGTTTGAGCTTAATTATTTTGGACTTTGTGTCAATTCGTTGGAAAAGAAGAATTATCTGGGAAAAGGACATATGTTTATGATATTCATTTGGATGATTAAAAACAAGAACTGCACCACGTGACATTGTCAGCCATTTTGGATTACATCGTCAAGATTCGAACCTGGAACTATTAGAACATTTATTTATCAGGACTCTTACAATTCCATTAGTGGATTAATTTTGTGAATTCTATATTGGATTAATGTTGGATTTGATTCTCTAAAATTGTAAGTTTATTTATTTTATGAAAATAATTGTACTTAATAAATTCATTGTTAAAGTTTTACAAGCTTGTTAGTTTTCACTCTTTCTGTGTTGCTGCTTATTCGAGCCTAAGCACGTAACATAGAAATTGGTGGTTATCGTCTGGGATTGAGATTGAGATTGAGATTTGAGATAAATTTGAATTTAAATTTGAATTTCCCCTAGGTTTTGAAAATTTTAAATTTTTAGTGAGACTGACACGCTTGTATCAAAATGACATCTAAGGTAGAAATATTTCTTTCTAATCCTACCCAGGAGCAATTAGATCTTTTCAAAAAAGATGAGTTGGTTCAACTTGCCAGGAAATACGATCTTTCCGAAGTGAAGGCTTCTTTAACGAAACAAGATATCAAAAAGATTTTGGTCCAGTATTTGGTAGAACAGGATGTTTTGGAACAAAGTGCTTTGATTCCAGTCATTAAGTCTACACCAGACTCTGACCTTAAACTGAAGGAATTAGAATTAAAATTCCAGATGGAATTAGAGTTAAGGAAGCTGGAGTTTCAGGAAAGGGAGAAAGAGAAACAGATTGAATTACAAAAAGAGCAAATGCGGATTGATAGAGAGAGAGAGAGGAGAAAGAGAGACAATTACAATCTGAATTAGAGTTTAAAAAACTGGAATTTCAGGAAAAGGAGAAAGAAAGACAATTACAATCTGAATTAGAGTTTAAAAAACTGGAATTTCAGGAAAGGGAGAAGGAAAAACAATTACAATATGAAATTAGAATGAAAGAAATGGAGCTGGCAAGTGAGAATCACCATCATACTTCTAATCAAAATTTTGATTTAGCAAGGAATATTAGATTAGTGCCCCCTTTTAAAGAAAAAGAAGTAGATAAATATTTCATTCTTTTTGAAAAAGTGGCAGAAAATTTAAAGTGGCCAAGAGAGAATTGGACTCAGTTACTACAATGTGTAATTACTGGTAAGGCTAGTGAGATTTACACTTCACTGTCTGTTCAGCAAAGTGGTGATTATGACGTAGTTAAAGAATGCATTTTAAGAGGTTATGAGTTAGTCCCTGAAGCTTATCGACAAAAATTCAGAAATTATAGAAAAGAAGCTGGACAAACTCATGTCGAATTTGCTAGACAAAAAGAACAGTTGTTTGATAGATGGTGTTTAGCCAAGAAAGTCGAGCAAGAATATCAAAATCTCAAGCAAATTATATTAATTGAAGAGTTCAAAAACTGTGTTCATAGTGATGTTAAAACTTATCTTGAGGAGCATCAGATTGAAACCTTGGAAAATGCTGCTCGAGCTTCTGACGAATATTCTTTGACACATAAAGTTCCTTTTGTTAACAAGACTTCTACTCAACAATTTAATGGCAGAAAAGAATTTCCGCCTAATTCAAGCCCTTCTAAAACTCAAACTAACACAACTTTCAAAGATCAGACTTCAGAGAAGTTTGATTCTAGATCCTTGTTTCTTCCGACGTGTAACTTTTGCAAGAAAAAAGGACACGTTATTTCTGATTGCTACAAATTGAAAAATAGGCATCAGAATCAAGATAGACCTGTCCCAAATGCTCTTATTTACAAGAGGTCAAGGTCACAGTCATGTATTGAAAGCAATACAATTGTTGGGTCTAATAAATCCCAGTCTGATTTTGATATGGAGAATTATGAACCATTCATATCGAAGGGTTCTATATCACTCTTGGGTGATTTGGCCAATCCCACCCCTATTAAAAATTTAAGGGACACAGGAGCCTCTCAGATTCTTTTATTATCAGGTACTTTGCCTTTTTCTGAGAAGTCTTCTTCTAATGAAAGTGTTCTTGTTCAGGGAGTAGAGTGCGGCTTTGTTAATGTTCCTCTCCATTGTGTAAATTTCTCATCAGACTTAGTGTCAGGACCTGTGACAATCGGAACGGTCTCGGTTTTACCTGTTGAGGGAATAGATTTATTGCTAGGCAATGACTTAGCTGGAGACAAGGTTGTGGTTAATCCACTTGTAACTGACAAGCCTAATTTGGATCAGAAAGTTGATCCAATTGAAAAAGAAATCCCTGATATACTTCAAGCTTGTACGGTTACTAGAGCTATGGTAAAGAAAGCTCTTGAGAATGAAGTTGAAAAGGGCAGTATTCCCTTATCAGACACTAGTATAGGTCAGGCTTTTGATGAGGTCACTTTTACTCTTGGTTTAGATCAATCGGAAGGTATTGATCATAGTGATCCTCTTTTGACAACTCATTCTCTTTATTCTAATCAGGGTGATGATTTTGAGAGTGACGTTACAGAAGGCAGCATTCCTTCAACTGGCGCTTGTATAGGTCAGGTTTTTGATGAGATCACTTTTACTCTTGGTTTAGATCAATCAGAAGGTATTGATCATAGTGAACTTCTTTTAATAACTCATTCTCTTAATCAGGGTGATAAACGACAGTCACTTGTCGTCGAACAGCAAAAAGATCCTGAGATCTCCTGTTTGTTTCAAAGGGTCATAAATGAGACTGAAACCACTGAAGGTCCTGTCTGTTATTTCATTAAAAATGGAATTCTTATGAGAAAATGGAGACCTTCCGAGGTACTTGTTGGTGATGAATGGTCAGTGAACTATCAAATAGTAGTTCCAAAACCTTACAGACAGGAAATACTTAATTTGGCCCATGAAACTCCTTTGGCTGGTCATTTAGGGATTAATAAAATGTATCACAAGATCTTGACTCACTTCTATTTCCCAAAGATCAAAAGTGATGTTGCCAAATACTGTAGGTCTTGTCATACTTGTCAAATGGTAGGAAAACCCAATCAGAAGATACCTAAGGCTCATCTGCAACCTATTCCTGCATTTGATGAAACATTCAGTGGAATTATGGTAGATTGTGTAGATTCCTTACCCAAGACCAAGTCAAGTAATCAATTAAAGTTAAAAATGAAACTATGGTTTGAAAGAAATACAAGGGAGATAACTTTTGAGTCTGATATTGGAGTTGTGTTACGCTTGTTCATTCTTCTTACTTTTCTTCAAATTAGATATTACGGCCCATACAAAGTTAAGAAGAAAATGAATTAGTTAAAGTATAGTATTAGTGCTCCTGGGATCTAAATTAATTATAGGAGTACCAGTGTATTGAAAGAAATAGCCATGTTAAATATGTAATTAATTTAGTTGTATCTGTCCCACTCAGTGAAGAAATGTCATCGGATTCTACTGATATTGGAGCACCGAATTGTTGGAATTCAGAAATTATAAAAAATCTAGACCAGAAACTTTCACATTTGCAAGTGCAAGAAAGAAATTAACTAAAAGTTAGTATTATATGAGCACTTATGTCCAGATATTCTTACAAGGACAAACAAAATTTTCATGACGTTGAAATTGAAAATTCCAAACAGCATCCATGCTGGACGAGTCCACTCAAACAGGAATACTTGAAAAAGGAAATTCAGTATTTGCTGGAGAATGATTTTATCAAGCCCAGTAAAAGTGATTGGAGTTCACTATGCATACTTGTTCCTAAACCAGATAAAAACTCTCCGTATGTGCACTGATTATAGGAAGGTGAACAGAGTGACAAAAACAGATTCATTCCCATTAACAAGAATTGACTATTCTATTGATAAAATTGGGAATGCCAAGTATTTCACCAAATTCTGACCTTCTGAAAGGATTTTGGCAGATTCCACTACGGAAAGAGCAAAGGAAAACTCAACATTGCGACTCCAAAAGGACTCTACCAAAATAAAGTCCATTTCAACGTCTCATAAAAATGATCATCTCTAGTTTAGAGATTTGTGTCGTCATCATCTACAACGACACCTGGAGAGAACATCTAGCAACAATTCGATAATTCTTTAACAGACTCACTAATGTATGTTTGACAATTAATTTGTCTAAAAGTGAGTTCTGCTGTGCTTGTGTGCTTTTCCTAGGACATTTTGTGGGACATGGACAAGTTAAAAATTTGAGGCTATTTCTTGATAATATAATTGTATACACTCTTTCCCATGTATAATGTATTATATTGTGTAATTTTTAACATCAGATGTAAATTGGTTTGTGATAAAAGGAAAGTTTTATCATATAAACCTTTCTTTTTATTTTATGGGGAACGTGTTACGGCTATTTGATTTAAATTATTTATTTTTTAATTGTTAAATCCAAATTTATCATTTAGGGTTTAATATCCATTAATTGGGAAATTGTTCTAGAAAGTTCAGCTTAACCACTTTAACTGTAAATAGGCTGACTTAGATTGTAAACAAGTTTTGACCTTGGCTTGTTTGACCTAAATCCTGACCTTGCTTTAGACATTGTCAACAAGCCTCTAAAATTATTGGTTAATTTCGGGGACAACATTTTATTAGTGGCTGATTTTTCCTTCTGGTTCATTCTATTACTACGTGACTTAAAGAAGGTACCTTTTCCATGACCTTCCAGAATCACATGATTCCTCTTGTTTACGAGGGAATTACAATATATATCGCTGTATTTTTAGAAGCTGACATTAGTAGATTTTTGGGCTTATTGTAATATTAAGTTGTGTATTATCTGTTTGAGCTTAATTATTTTGGACTTTGTGTCAATTCGTTGGAAAAGAAGAATTATCTGGGAAAAGGACATATGTTTATGATATTCATTTGGATGATTAAAAACAAGAACTGCACCACGTGACATTGTCAGCCATTTTGGATTACATCGTCAAGATTCGAACCTGGAACTATTAGAACATTTATTTATCAGGACTCTTACAATTCCATTAGTGGATTAATTTTGTGAATTCTATATTGGATTAATGTTGGATTTGATTCTCTAAAATTGTAAGTTTATTTATTTTATGAAAATAATTGTACTTAATAAATTCATTGTTAAAGTTTTACAAGCTTGTTAGTTTTCACTCTTTCTGTGTTGCTGCTTATTCGAGCCTAAGCACGTAACATAGAAATTGGTGGTTATCGTCTGGGATTGAGATTGAGATTGAGATTTGAGATAAATTTGAATTTAAATTTGAATTTCCCCTAGGTTTTGAAAATTTTAAAGTTTTAGTGAGACTGACACGCTTGTATCAAAATGACATCTAAGGTAGAAATATTTCTTTCTAATCCTACCCAGGAGCAATTAGATCTTTTCAAAAAAGATGAGTTGGTTCAACTTGCCAGGAAATACGATCTTTCCGAAGTGAAGGCTTCTATAACGAAACAAGATATCAAAAAGATTTTGGTCCAGTATTTGGTAGAACTGGATGTTTTAGAACAAAGTGCTTTGATTCCAGTCATTAAGTCTACACCAAACTCTGACCTTAAACTGAAGGAATTAGAATTAAAATTCCAGATGGAATTAGAGTTAAGGAAGCTGGAGTTTCAGGAAAGGGAGAAAGAGAAACAAATTGAATTACAAAAAGAGCAAATGCGGATTGATAGAGAGAGAGAGAGAGAGAGAGAGAGGAGAAAGAGAGACAATTACAATCTGAATTAGAGTTTAAAAAACTGGAATTTCAGGAAAAGGAGAAAGAAAGACAATTACAATCTGAATTAGAGTTTAAAAAACTGGAATTTCAGGAAAGGGAGAAGGAAAAACAATTACAATATGAAATTAGAATGAAAGAAATGGAGCTGGCAAGTGAGAATCACCATCATACTTCTAATCAAAATTTTGATTTAGCAAGGAATATTAAATTAGTGCCCCCTTTTAAAGAAAAAGAAGTAGATAAATATTTCATTCTTTTTGAAAAAGTGGCAGAAAATTTAAAGTGGCCAAGAGAGAATTGGACTCAGTTACTACAATGTGTAATTACTGGTAAGGCTAGTGAGATTTACACTTCACTGTCTGTTCAGCAAAGTGGTGATTATGACGTAGTTAAAGAATGCATTTTAAGAGGTTATGAGTTAGTCCCTGAAGCTTATCGACAAAAATTCAGAAATTATAGAAAAGAAGCTGGACAAACTCATGTCGAATTTGCTAGACAAAAAGAACAGTTGTTTGATAGATGGTGTTTAGCCAAGAAAGTCGAGCAAGAATATCAAAATCTCAAGCAAATTATATTAATTGAAGAGTTCAAAAACTGTGTTCATAGTGATGTTAAAACTTATCTTGAGGAGCATCAGATTGAAACCTTGGAAAATGCTGCTCGAGCTGCTGACGAATATTCTTTGACACATAAAGTTCCTTTTGTTAACAAGACTTCTACTCAAAAATTTAATGGCAGAAAAGAATTTCCGCCTAATTCAAGCCCTTCTAAAACTCAAACTAACACAACTTTCAAAGATCAGACTTCAGAGAAGTTTGATTCTAGATCCTTGTTTCTTCCGACGTGTAACTTTTGCAAGAAAAAAGGACACGTTATTTCTGATTGCTACAAATTGAAAAATAGGCATCAGAATCAAGATAGACCTGTTCCAAATGCTCTTATTTACAAGAGGTCAAGGTCACAGTCATGTATTGAAAGCAATACAATTGTTGGGTCTAATAAATCCCAGTCTGATTTTGATATGGAGAATTATGAACCATTCATATCAAAGGGTTCTATATCACTCTTGGGTGATTTGGCCAATCCCACCCCTATTAAAATTTTAAGGGACACAGGAACCTCTCAGAGTCTTTTATTATCAGGTACTTTGCCTTTTCCTGAGAAGTCTTCTTCTAATGAAAGTGTTCTTGTTCAAGGAGTAGAGTGCGGCTTTGTTAATGTTCCTCTCCATTGTGTAAATTTGTCATCAGACTTAGTGTCAGGACCTGTGAGAATCGGAACGGTCTCGGTTTTACCTGTTATGGGAATAGATTTATTGCTAGGCAATGACTTAGCTGGAGACAAGGTTGTGGTTAATCCACTTGTAACTGACAAGCCTAATTTGGATCAGAACGTTGATCCAATTGAAAAAGAAATCCCTGATATACTTCAAGCTTGTACGGTTACTAGAGCTATGGTAAAGAAAGCTCTTGAGAATGTAGTTGAAAAGGGCAGTATTCCCTTATCTGACACTAGTATAGGTCAGGCTTTTGATGAGGTCACTTTTACTCTTGGTTTAGATCAATCAGAAGGTATTGATCATAGTGATCTTCTTTTAATAACTCATTCTCTTAATCAGGGTGATAAACGACAGTCACTTGTCGTCGAACAGCAAAAAGATCCTGAGATCTCATGTTTGTTTCAAAGGGTCATAAATGAGACTGAAGCCACTGAAGGTCCTGTCTATTATTTCATTAAAAATGGAATTCTTATGAGAAAATGGAGACCTTCCGAGGTACCTGTTGGTGATGAATGGTCAGTGAACTATCAAATAGTAGTTCCAAAACCTTACAGACAGGAAATACTTAATTTGGCCCATGAAACTCCTTTGGCTGGTCATTTAGGGATTAATAAAATGTATCACAAGATCTTGACTCACTTCTATTGGCCAAAAATCAAAAGTGATGTTGCCAAATACTGTAGGTCTTGTCATACTTGTCAAATGGTAGGAAAACCCAATCAGAAGATACCTAAGGCTCATCTGCAACCTATTCCTGCATTTGATGAAACATTCAGTGGAATTATGGTAGATTGTGTAGATTCCTTACCCAAGACCAAGTCAAGTAATCAATTAAAGTTAAAAATGAAATATTGGTTTGAAAGAAATACAAGGGAGATAACTTTTGAGTCTGATATTGGAGTTGTGTTACTCTTGTTCATTCTTCTTACTTTTCTTCAAATTAGACATTAAGGCCCGTACAAAGTTAAGAAGAAAATGAATTAGTTAAAGTATAGTATTAGTGCTCCTGGGATCTAAATTAATTATAGGAGTACCAGTGTATTGAAAGAAATAGCCATGTTAAATATGTAATTAATTTAGTTGTATCTGTCCCACTCAGTGAAGAAATGTCATCGGATTCTACTGATATTGGAGCACCGAATTGTTGGAATTCAGAAATTATAAAAAATCTAGACCAGAAACTTTCACATTTGCAAGTGCAAGAAAGAAATTAACTAAAAGTTAGTATTATATGAGCACTTATGTCCAGATATTCTTACAAGGACAAACAAAATTTTCATGACGTTGAAATTGAAAATTCCAAACAGCATCCATGCTGGACGAGTCCACTCAAACAGGAATACTTGAAAAAGGAAATTCAGTATTTGCTGGAGAATGATTTTATCAAGCCCAGTAAAAGTGATTGGAGTTCACTATGCATACTTGTTCCTAAACCAGATAAAAACTCTCCGTATGTGCACTGATTATAGGAAGGTGAACAGAGTGACAAAAACAGATTCATTCCCATTAACAAGAATTGACTATTCTATTGATAAAATTGGGAATGCCAAGTATATCACCAAATTCTGACCTTCTGAAAGGATTTTTTAAGATTCCACTACGGAAAGAGCAAAGGAAAACTCAACATTGCGACTCCAAAAGGACTCTACCAAAATAAAGTCCATTTCAACGTCTCATAAAAATGATCATCTCTAGTTTAGAGATTTGTGTCGTCATCATCTACAACGACACCTGGAGAGAACATCTAGCAACAATTCGATAATTCTTTTACAGACTCACTAATGTATGTTTGACAATTAATTTGTCTAAAAGTGAGTTCTGCTGTGCTTGTGTGCTTTTCCTAGGACATTTTGTGGGACATGGACAAGTTAAAAATTTGAGGCTATTTCTTGATAATATAATTGTAGACACTCTTTCCCATGTATAATGTATTATATTGTGTAATTTTTAACATCAGATGTAAATTGGTTTGTGATAAAAAGAAAGTTTTATCATATAAACCTTTCTTTTTATTTTATGGGGGAAGGTGTTACGGCTATTTGATTTAAATTATTTATTTTTTAATTGTTAAATCCAAATTTATCATTTAGGGTTTAATATCCATTAATTGGGAAATTGTTCTAGAAAGTTCAGCTTAACCACTTTAACTGTAAATAGGCTGACTTAGATTGTAAACAAGTTTTGACCTTGGCTTGTTTGACCTAAATCCTGACCTTGCTTTAGACATTGTCAACAAGCCTCTAAAATTATTGGTTAATTTCGGGGACAACATTTTATTAGTGGCTGATTTTTCCTTCTGGTTCATTCTATTACTACGTGACTTGAAGAAGGTACCTTTTCCATGACCTTCCAGAATCACATGATTCCTCTTGTTTACGAGGGAATTACAATATATATAGCTGTATTTTTAGAAGCTGACATTAGTAGATTTTTGGGCTTATTGTAATATTAAGTTGTGTATTATCTGTTTGAGTTTAATTATTTTGGACTTTGTGTCAATTCGTTGGAAAAGAAGAATTATCTGGAAAAAGGACATATGTTTATGATATTCATTTGGATGATTAAAAACAAGAACTGTACCACGTGACATTGTCAGCCATTTTGGATTACATCGTCAAGATTCGAACCTGGAACTATTAGAACATTTATTTATCAGGACTCTTACAATTCCATTAGTGGATTAATTTTGTGAATTCTATATTGGATTAATGTTGGATTTGATTCTCTAAAATTGTAAGTTTATTTATTTTATGAAAATAATTGTACTTAATAAATTCATTGTTAAAGTTTTACAAGCTTGTTAGTTTTCACTCTTTCTGTGTTGCTGCTTATTCGAGCCTAAGCACGTAACAATACAATGAACATCAAGGCCTTGCATGTTTATATAAATGATATGTATCCGTCATCAAATATGTGTGTGGTAAGAAACCTATTTTTTAGAGAAGTCTGAAAAGGAACCCGAAATTTGCACAAATTTATCTAATCAGGAAGATAGCATGCCGCTATGATGGACTTTTGAATATCTAAACGTTGTTTTCATTCATACCAGCTGCGATCGCCGAAACCAACAATAAGAATAACATTCAAACAAATACTGGAAAGTTGTATGTTAGAATAAAACAGTATATGACAAAAAGTATCAAGGTCTTTTAAGTTTTACCAATTATGTCTATCAAAAATTCCACCGCTACTAAATATAGACCAAAAATTTAAAATGACTTGTATCAAGTTTAACAGAAAACGTTATAACATTAAGACCCTTAATTTTTGTATAAATTCTAAACATCTTCCACCAACTATGGTCGCTATTATTATTGGGGGAAGAAACTTATGTTTGTTCAGATTGACTGATTTGCTATCAAATACCGCTGTTGTTTCTTAATCGAATTTTGACCTATAGCTCTAAAGACGAAGGTCAATTCAATCTCATGCCAATATCATCGATCAGCGATTAACACCTTGCCGTGTTACGAAAATAGAAACAGTTTTGTACTATTTAATAATATGATTTATATAGGTAACATTTTTAAAAGCACGTTCAGTCCTTTGACTTTGAAAATGTATGAAAATAATGTCAATCTGCCATCTCATATTACTACCGGTGAGAAATATATTGCAAAAAGTGCTTGACTACTTTAAACCATGTTTGTGATCTTTCAACACAGACCGATATAGATCGCTCCCGTGGCCTAGTGGTTAGAGCGACCGCCTCGGAAGCGGGAGGTCGTGGATACGAACCCAGACCGAGTCACACCAAAGACTATTAAAAAATGGTACTAACAGCTGCCTCGCTAGGCGCTCAGCATAAAGAGGTTAGTGTTAGGACTGGTCGGCCTGGTGTTAGGATAATATGACTGGGTGGGAAATCATTCTACATGTCTGCGAGATGATGACCCAGTGCAAGACATCACCATAAACTGCCACACTGAAGACATCGCAGCGATATGATTGAAACATTGTTAATGCTTAAAAATCCTAATCACGCACACACACTAAAACTCATAGCTACTAAAATTGGATTTTTGCACTAAAACCTTAACTCCACATAAGTCTCTCTCTCTCTCTCTCTCTCTCTCTCTCTCTCTCTCTCTCTATATATATATATATATATATATATATATATATATATATATATATATATATATATATATATATATATATATATATATATATATATATATATAACCAATTTAATCAAACAAAATATTTCATATATAATACTTTCAAGTTTCATATTTAACATTTTAACACCGAAACTGACAGAGCTGCAAAATTTCAGTTATTTATACATCTGATATGTATCTACCTGCACAATAACGCTACGTCATCAGCTCACGTGTTATACTCGAGTTTAAGAAGGTAAATACCCGTGAAAGTGGTTTGCTGCTTCAATATTGTTGCTTACAATGACTGTAAATACGGCACTTAATGCAGACCACAATACCGTTATACCTGCTTTTTAAAATCAGTCGTGTACCTGTATGACAGATTATTTTATTTAAACTCTGAAAGATAAACTGAGATAAGATTGTTACGTTATTCTTCAAATTCAATCACCTACCGTGGCCGACAGGTATTGTACAAAGTATGAGCGGTATTGTTCCAATTACTGACAGCAATGCATGTACAATAGCCGTTTCTGCACGGATCGTAAATTTGCTAAGGTTTGCATTATAGTAATTTGTTGTTCTTTAAAGTAGGGATCGCAAAGAAAAGACACATTATCTCAAATTTCATCCATTCAACGACAAATAAAATTTCGATGACGACGTTTATTTGCTTAATTTTGGGGTTTTCACAGGAAGAAACAAAACATTACCAAAGCAGGAACTCTTTTTGCTGGAGGTTCAAACAGTGTAGTTGTAGCTCTTTTGAAGTCGTCTGGAAAAAAAGATACGTGTATAAACTACAGTGGTCCAGCACGATTTACAGTAGAAGGAAAAAAAGATAAGTAGCTGGTCTGCGAAGGAAAATGTAAAATATCACAGAAAATCGTCGATGAAATTTCAAAATGTATTTCAACTCTTAGAAAGATAGATTCAGAGTTTCGTCCCTAGCCGGCAGACGAGCTGAATGTCAATATCTCCTGAAGTTCTGTTTCTTCAGTTTATACTATATTTATGGACATACGTTTAATATGTTTTTGAATTTATATATCCGTACTCTATCTTTCTTTTCTCGACCGTAAACTTGTTTGTGTTTCATATATACTACATTTGCAGTTCAACCATATGCTACCATAGACTAGAGTTTGTCAATTACGTTAAATATGCTCTTTAATTTGAGATATTTGCCAGGTTTAAAGATTTGCACTAGATCTGAATCTTGTGGCGAATCGAAGCATTTAAATCTATCAAGTTCACTTTTAAACAAGTCTTGTGGATAGTTTGTAATTTGGATTTCACTCGTAATCAAAATGTGCATCAAAATATTATGATAGACTTCTGCTGGAAAGAACTAAACTTTCGATAACATATTTTGCTGCAGTTGCTGAATATATAATTAAATGAACGACGAACTGAACTATCCTGAAAGATCCTTGATTTTCATACCTCTTTCACGCTGTTCTGCAAAAAATAATGCGAATCCAGAGGAACCTTAGAATTTGGAATTTAACATTACTGCTGAACATATTCCTTGTAGGAACACTGTGTGTGTAGCAACTGATAAATGTCAGTTTCACTAGTCGGGCTTTAGGAAATGGCATCAAGACACTGCGCCTCCTCCCACCAAAAGTTTACAAATAAGGCCAAAACAACCAGAACGTTTAGCAATATAATCTTCTTTATAGTTAGATGCGGTAGCGTGCTAATGGGGATTGACGAGGTAATTCTTTCGCGTGCTAGACATCTTCATGCGCTAAAACAGCTCATAAAAATTAAATTGCAGGAAAATCGTTGGTGGACCAACAGCGTCGCCATGGCGCCATTTACCCTAATGTATAGGCATGAGACACTTAATAGGGTGGAGGGTATTTGTACAAAATAATAGGTATGCATAATAGCTGTAACGTGATACTCATGGTTAGTAGATGTACATTGATAAATATGGAGAGGTTAAACGTAGTAGCTGTACTATGATACCCATGGAGAGGTTATACATGGTTAGCAGCTGTAATTTGATACCCATGGAGAGGTTATACATGGTTAGTAGCTGTACTATGATACCCATGAAAAGGTTATACATGGTTAGTAGCTGTAATTTTATACCCATTGAGAGGTTATACATGGTTAGTAGCTGTAATTTGATACCCATGGAGAGATTATACATGGGTAGTAGCTGTATTATGATACCCATGAAGAGGTTATACATGATTAGTAGCTGTACTATGATACCCATGAAGAGGTTATACATGGTTAGTAGCTGCAATTTGATACCCATGGAGAGGTTATGCATGGTTTGTAGCTGTAATGTGATACCCATGGAGGGGTTATACATGGTTAGTAGCTGTAATTTGATACCTATGGAGATTTTATACATGGTTAGTAGCTGTAATTTGATACCCATGGAGAGGTTATACATGGTTATTAACTGTACGTTGATACCCATGTAAAGGTTATACATGGTTAGTAGCTGTAATTTGATACCCATGGAGAGGTTATACATGGTTAGTAGCTGTAAGTTGATACCCATGGAGAGGTTATACATGGTTAGTAGCTGTAATTTGATACCCATGGAGAGGTTATACATGGTTAGTAACTGTAATGTAATACCCATGGAGAGGTTAGATATGTTAGTAAATATGCCTTGATATCTTGATTAAACTATAGTGCGACTGTTTAAAATCCCTCACAGTAAATTTGTTCATCCAGACGAATTATACAAGTAATTAACTTCAAGTTGTATCTGTATCAGATGTCTTGCGTAAAGATTTGATCATTTATTGAAAATGTAAGTTCAGTTATATTTTTATTTCTACTTTAATCTGTCATTAGAAACAATATACTTCTAACTCAGTTGATATTTAGTCCATATGTAAACGGGTATTCTATTAATATTGTTAAGTGATATGTTGAAGAACGGTCGTGTAAAAGGGCATCCGCATGCAAGAATAAACATATTGATACAAGGAAACAGTACTTAAAGAATGGCCACGAGTTGTGAAGATTTCTTACAAACCTTTTGTACATTACTGGATAGTTTATGCCACAATAGCGGCAATAAAAATTGATTGAACATGTCAAAGTAGTTATTGGTATGCTTCGTGAACAGATCATTGAAGGCTCGTTGAGAGTAATGAATTAATAAACTGACATATACATTTAACTGAGTAGTATATTAAATGAATGACCCTATTCTGTTGTACAGCTGTATCGATCGGTTTGTAGTGTGTTACAGGGTGTATGGTTTACAACATTTAAAAGCAGGAAATTTTGAATTGCCTGCTATAGTACCGTCACTCATTATTGACATTGATAAGATACGCACACTAATAACGTGTTCTATTAAGACAATATTTTCAAGACATTAGCTATGCAAAATTACATCGTGTTCCAATTACCCCCAGTTTTTTGCAGCAGGATGTTATATATGAACCAAACGTAGGACTAAATTCCGCCATAAAGAAACGCGTTTCCGTTATAACGTTGATAGTATGCTATCGTTTGTATTCATTTTATGCTGTTTTTTTAATGTATATTTGCAAATAAGTTACAGTCGGTTGTAAGAGCTCGTAAGAGATCAAGTTACTGATTGTATGTGTATATGTGCCTACTTTAAAAAACAAAAGTACGTTACCTTGCTTTACGTCCTAATTTGTATTTATTTATGTGATGATCTCAACAACAAAAAAAGATTAGGTTACCACTGTCGTACTATCTAATCCAATAGCTTTTCAATACACAATGGCGTAGCGAGGATATTTGACGCCCAGGGTAAAACATCCAAATTTGCGGCGCCCAGGCCAAAACACCCAAATTTGCGCCCCCGGCTGCCCCTTTTGCGCAGTTATGTTGATACTTTGGACCGATTTGGGCCCTTTTTGGCGCGATCTAGCCACCGGCGCCCGGGACAAATGCCCCATCTGCCTGCCCCCCCCCCCCGCCCCTCGCTACGCCACTGTCAATTCATCGTCCCATGACCACATCCAATAGCCGTACCCCCACCACTACCCCATAAGTACACGGTCACAAGTGCAATGCAATCACATTTCTGTTCTGAAGTCTCAAGTCTCAAGTCTCCAGCTGTACGAACATGCACAAAACGCGTGGGAGAATTAAAATTTAGAGAAAATAAAAATAACACAATCGTTATATGTGGCCGTTGACATTTTTACCGCCGATATTTCAGAAGTGTATATACCCACCCGCTTATTAATCTTTAAATTGAGAATTTTAGACGTCATAATTTACGAACATTGCATTTCACACTATGACAAAACATTAATCAAATATATTTTGAAACTTTTTGCTCAGTTGCCATCACAATTATGAAACTGGTTGAATAATACAGTTTGTAACTCGCTAGAAGAGACTATTAGTACAAAATATTATTTAATTTTCTTTCTAAGTTTTATATAAAACTCGTCTAAGATCCATGTTGTGTGCCTAGTATAAACGTGTTGAACACTCATCTAAGATCTATATTGTGTAACTAGTAGAAACGTGTTAAGCATTCGTCTAAAATCTATGTTGTGTGCCTAGCAGAAAAGTGTTCAACACTCCTCTAAGATATATGTGGTGCACATAGTAGAAACATGTTCTTTGAGTTTCACATGAAGTAACCAATCGGCTAATAGAAACGTCTAAGATCTATTTGGTGTTCCTAATAGAAACGTCTAAGATCAATTTGGTGTTCCTAATAGAAACGTCTAAGATCAATGTGGTGCACCTAGTAGAAACGTGTTCCTTAAGTTTCACGTGAAGGAAACAGTCGACTATGATGTACCTAATAGAATCGTTTTCTTTACGTTTAAAGAAACCAGATACGGGTTAGGAGAAAACAAAACGTGTAAGATAATCACAGTGTTTTTACTGGACAAAAATCGTCCAAGCTTTTATCACTAAAGCACATTATTACCTTAAGTTGGTAACGTTATACACATTTTTGTACATGATGCTATATGTACACAAAATATTCAATTAATAATGATTAGCTATAAAATGAACAGTAAAACATATAACTTATTTATCCGATTTTCAGTCGTACATCTAGACAAATCTCTAAGGTCAGAAAAATAGGGACAGTTCTTGTCTTTACTCAGTGATTCTTGCTTATAAAGTTCAATGTGGCTTTTAAGTTACCATCAAAATTTAGATGTCTTTCAATAATTAATCTGCCATTTTGTGCGTCAGAATAACTGTTTAATTTAAATCTGGTTATTATATGAGAAACCCTTCACCAGGTGCAATACGTTATACTCAAACAAGTTAGAAAGATTTAAATGCGACAAGAAGGAAACCCTTAAAAATTGTATTGTCGGGTTAAACAACAATACGAGCGACGACGACATGATAATAATAATAATAATAATAATAATAATAATAATAATATTATTATTATTATTATTATTATTATTATTATTATTATTATCAAACGGGAATTTAGTGATCTAAGTGACAAAAACATTATGCTAAGCATTACATATTGAAACTAAATTGCTAGAACAGTATAACAGGAATATAAGATATATAAGTATATCGTATTACCTATATATATATAGTTACAAAAAATGTCTCTGAACTTAAATAACCATAATAGAAAACAAATAAGTATTCTATTCATGATAATACGCCTATTTTTGCTCGTAAAAAAAACTCTTTTAACCTGTGAAATTGTATACGTATACTTTACACCTAACATGCCCAATTCTAATTTCACGATCTTTACCTTTTCTACTTTTTGTTCTTTTTGTACTTCATGTTAGCATTTACTAGATAAGCCAGACGAATCTAGGACAGACCACGCTCATACAACCCGACTTATAAGGTAACTGCAAGTTCTTGTCACATGTGTTGCTGAAACTTATGAACTTTCGCTCGATTGCATATTCTGCACACGATGGCAAAGCAACTCGGATTTCATGGATTTAATGAAGTCAATGCAGATTTATTTTGTAGCACATATCCAAAAGCATGATCCAAATAACTTGTCATTCAACTACAAAACGTTCAAATGAACATTATTTAAATCTTGTTTCCAATTCAGTTAATTCGTTTTGAGAAATCGTTAGTGTGAAGATATGCAGTGGCAGAAAGTCGTCGAATTTCTTAGATTTACCGAGCAAAATTTCTTATTTGACATTATATTGGAGAGTTGATGACATCCACTGGAGAAAATGGTCAATAAGCCAGAGTCAGTGGATACCAGAAGTAGTTCAAGTCAAGATCCCGATTTACAAGACAACTAAAGGTAGTTGCAATCTATGTAGTTACCACCTTCGCTTGGGAACTTCTGCCTGATTGCATACACTATACAGGATGGCAAAGCGACTGAGTTTTTACAACCAATATATCCCAGCATTATCGTAGCAGCTGCATGTATCCAATGTATTTATTGCGAATGAAAATATAATATTAAATATACTTTTAGACGTGCGTCAAGTTATGATATGTCACCTGTTCTTGATAGCTATTATTTTTAAAAGGTTTTCTAGAGTCAAGACCTTTAGCATAAATTTAGATTTTACTACAAGCAATGATAGGACGCTAAATGAACCTACAATGAATAGGAACAGACAACAATGTTTTTTAATGTCATAGTGCAGAGTTTATTCAAGGAATAAAGTTATAAAAGGATTAAAGTTGAAGATATTTTATTAACATTTCCAAGATAATGAACAACTGATGCTAGCATAATCTACAATCAAGAAAATGGTACATTTTCTCAGTAAAGGAGGGATTTCATGAATATTAGGAAAGTATTATTTTTACATTGAAGTGTATACATCAATCACTTGTCTCAATACTGACATAGTGGCACCGTAACTATTGAAAGAACATTTTACCTACAAGTGTTTACTTTGACAGAATTCCCTCGCTATCACCAAATTGTTGTCTGTCTGGCATTGATGCTGCTTCCATAAAATATTCTTCCAAGCAGTCTGTAATCCAGGACGATCAATGATATAACCTTTCTTTACCTCTTTAGTCGTATCCATCTTGTATCTTTCTCTTTGCAGCATATACGCTCATCGATTGCTATAACCATATGCACACCAGAATATATGTGGTAAATGCACTATATCATTCATTAGTGTGTTAAATAGCAAACATGTAGGTAAAGTGTACAAAATATGTAACTGTGATACAATGTTAGACTTTTGTTGAACCTTTTGTACCACAATAACGAACTGCACATTTAATCAGAAAGGTATTATTATTCTCAATAGTTGCCCCATAATACTATATGCCTCCTCTGTCACTAGTTTTGTGCACATAGACCGGCATACAAAATATATGCTACATAAACATCTGTATATAGCAATTGTATGATTACTTTTTCTTCTAAAAATGTCTTCGATTTTACTATCCATAGACGTTAGCAAAAATTCACACCCATTAGCAGGTTGAAAAGTCCTTTCATTGTCTGCATTTCATCGTGGTTGATCGTGGTTGTCAAGAAGAAACTGGAGCACTTAAATTAATAAAGCATTTATTTTGCACAGATTCGTGCCCTTCTCTTTTCATTATGAAACTGAAATAAAATCAATGTAATAATAATAATAATAATAATAATAATAATAATAATAGTAGTAGTAGTAGTAGTAGTAGTAGTAGTAGTATTAATACATATTAGGGGCTAAACAAAGTCCTCATTATGATTACTATTATCATAGCAAACTTGTAGGTAAAGTGTACAAAATATATGTAGCTGTGATACATGGTCAGACTTTTGTTGTACCTTTTGTACTACAATAATGAACTGCTTTTAATCAGAAATGTATTGTTAGTCTCAATATTAGTTTCCTCTTAATACTATATGCCTCCTCTTCTACTAGTTTTGTGCACCTAGATCCATATAGAAAATATACGCTAGATAAACATCTGTATATATCAATTGTACGATTACTTTTTCTTCTAAAAATGTCTTGGATTTTACTATCCAAAGAGGTTAGCGAAAATTCACATCCATTAGCATTGCTTAAAAGTCCATTCATGGTCTGCATTTCATCTTGGTTGATCGTGGTTTAAAAAAATAAACTGAAGTACTTATATTAGTAAAGCATTTATTTCAATACCTTTCAAAGTTTTAAGTACTTACATTTTAACATCTTTAGTTACTAATTCACCAATTGCAAATAAAAATCTACACACAAAAAAATGACATCTTTTGCACAAACACGTGCCCTTCTCTTTTCATTATTGAATTGAAATGAAATCAATGTAATAATAATAATAATAATAATAATAATAATAATAATAATTACGTTAATGATATTAGTCATTACAATAATGTAGAGATCATGCGCTACTCAGCCTCATTATGCGCTATCTTCACTTGAGGGCCATAGTCCTCGTCAAGGTTCCTCTCGTTCGGACTGAAATTGGTACGGCCTAAACTCATAACGTGCAGAATCTTCTGTAGATTGATGACGATTGCCATCTTCCTCAAACTACAAAGATGAGAAGACACTTCTGCCATACATTCGCTAGACTTTACTAGATTCTACTATTGTCATCACGTTGGGAACGTCCAAATAGAGCCTCACTTCCGGATACGATATTTCATCGTATGTATACAATGATTTCCGGGGTATTTTTCATAAAATATTGATGTATCATACAAATTATCCTAATTGTTTCCCCTTTGAACCAAATATGCATCTTAAAGCACATTTCTATGTTATTTAGTGAAAAATAAACATTATAATATAAAGAATATATTATAGTAGACCTTTAAAACCCATCAAAATTAATGTTATACTTATGTCCAAAACAAACAAAACTCCTCAACGAATCAGCTCGTTTTACGCAGTGAAGTCACTCAAATCAGAACCTCTATTTTACCCAAATTGTATTGTATACAGACAGTTCAGAGAAAGATGAGACACAATTATAGCTGCCATTATAGAAAAACGTGCGTCCTTTAAACTTCTGAAACAAAAATAAAACGCTGACAATCTTTTCGGATTCCCTTCCACAGTCAAGTCCACGTTTTAGATAAACACGATTTGTTTGAGTATATGTCACATACCTGACGTGTTCATACCGCCTAAAACTTAAACGTTGAACAGATCACGCACCTTGGCAATATATACTAATAGTTCAACGTCATTCTTGTCTAGCGTTCTGATTTTTCACCCTGTGAGAGAGATTTCGTTTGGCTGTTGTTGCTGTTTTTCATATTAATGGTGTTTATCAACTTCAACCATGCAGCAGATATATCAAACTTATGTAGTCAAATACTACTATACTGAATTCATGAAGTCGAACAATATTGTTGCAAACTTCATGTAGTCAGACACTACTGTTACAAAATTCATGTACTCAAACACTACTGTCATTACATTCATGTAGTCAAACACTACTGTCATTACAAATTCATGTAGTCAAACACTACTGTTATTATAAAATTCAAGTGGTTACAAAATTCATGTAGTCAAACACTACTGTTATTACGAAATTCATGTAGTCAAACACTATTATCATTACATTCATGTAGTCAAACACTACTGTCATTACAAAATTCATGTAGTCAAACACTACCGTTATTAAAAGATTCATGTAGTCAAACACAACTGTTATTACAAAATTCATGTAGTCAAACACTACTGTTAAGCACTACGTCGATATCACCACATGTGTATCTAGTGTTGACTCGGCCCGCTACCCGGCACGGTCACTCCCACCCTCCAGACTTTCATGTACCTACACATGGGCACTAAACTGGTGGTTTAACAAAGTAATGGTGCACCAGACATCCTCATATTTACGCGCTCATCCGGCTTATCATGCCCATTGATCTGAATATGGAAAAGAAACAATTTTCCGAATAGTCTGCTTTAATTGTAACTACTTTAAAATATATGACGGTTACGAATGGGTTAATACAACCCGCCTGATTTATGACGTAGGAATGTTATGCCATTAAAATAGAAATACGATATACTAAAACATTAATACATACATAGTACATTTTCAATATTAGTCATAGTAGCGACCAGATAAAATTATCAACAGGGGTATGCACATGTGTATATATCCCTGTTAATAATCCGAGTCGTATCATCTCGCTACAAAATTGCATAGGTCAAACCCTCTTAATAAATTGAATTACAAGTACAATCAAATAACGCAACCACATAATACAACATTGAACGTGTTTTACGAAACTGAATATTAGTTGTAAACAACCAAAAAAATGAGTTGATTAAAAATCATATAACTCACCCCAACTCTTTGGCTCACACAACATGAATTGGCAATCTCGCCCCGACAGCTAAATACAGGTCCAGAACCTCATCTGTGAGAGATGGCCAATGTGGGAGGAGCTGGGGTTTCATAAAATTTATTATTAGTAGATTATTTTTTATATTAATCCCCTTTACCCCGTTTGTATGATTTATACTAATTATTTTCCCATCCCACTTTTCCCTCTATTTGCTAAAGTCAACTTAAAAGTGTGTAATCTATTTTTAGATGGGATATAATAATTTTCAGACTTACAAGGTAGAGAGAGAGAGAGAGAGAGAGAGAGAGAGAGAGGGAGAGAGAGAGAGAGAGAGAGACAAATGAATTATAAAGATGACCGTATTATCTTCTTCATAATAATAATTACAAAACTTATTATTGTATTGGTTAATTGATTTGATTTTCAGATAATTTTAATTCCTGGGAGAAGCTTACAGACAGTACAAATTACCATGTATTCATTGATGTATGGACAAAGATCATAAATATATGGAAGTATAATCTTTGGGATGAGGATGCTGCATAAACGCTGAATTGATTATATTTTATGTTGTCACAGAAAACGTAGATATTGACAATACAGATAGTGAATTAGCAACTCCGTACCCATGCCGTGTTAAACGTGTGGACAGATATACGAGATATAACTTAAATGATCGATTCTTCAAATATTTATCTATATCTGCCGCCAAACAATGTAGGATCAGGTCTACAAAATTCATTTCTTTCTTGATATCAACAAATGTTGACATGCGATATCAAACTTCTACACTGCAGTCCACTGATTTGGTTGATCGTTTATTTTTTAAAAGCATTAGCCAGCTGATATTTAAAGAACTAAGAAAAGAACAAAATGTGTGTAATTTGGATTTTTAACGTATATCTAACAATGTTACAGTCATATCGCTAAGATGTCTGCAGTATGACAGTTTTAGTGATGACTATCATAGGGGCATCGTGCTGCAAAAATGTAGCATGATGTCTCACAGTCACATTATCCTGACACCAGCACGGCCAATCCTAAAACTAACCTTTTAATGCTGAGCGTCTAGCGCGGCAGCTGGAGATACCATTTTTAGAAGTATTTGGTATGATTCGGTCAAGGTTCGAACCCGCGACCTCTCACATCCGAGGCGGACACTTTTACTACTAGGCCACCAGAGCGGTAAAACAATGTTCGTAAAATAAGATATTTTCATAACTTCCTCAGCGTTGTTGAATAGACAAATACTAAAAGTGTTCTTTAGCACAATAGTTCACCAATATGATTTGCTGTGGGTAAAGCTAATATACGAGTTTACTGAAAATGTTGGTCTTTCGTAGTTAACCAGTATCAATCTGAGAACATGTTTGATTAAAACAAGGAAATAAAACACATAGTTTGGTAACCATGATGTCAGGGAAAAGATCATTTGCTTGGCACAATAAGTGCTACATCTTTACGCATATGGTACGGTGAGGTGATCTCGGACTGGTTAAACACGTAAATAGCCAAGGAGGCGAAGACGACATGTATCAACTTTTAAATTTTCAGATCGGCTGATTCTTATTTTTAACCTATTAAGATAGCTCATACATTGTCTCATTCGTAATAAATCTTCAATATAAAAGCAGACAAAAGGTCTGATGAAAACAATGTTGAACATGTTTTGAATGTTGGCAAAGTCGGAATAATAATAATAATAATAATAATAATAATAATAATAATAATAATAATAATAATAATAATAATAATAATATGATAATAATAATACAAAAATGGCACAGCCTAAGTAGCCAACGCAACTAACTCACTTTTGTTGACTTTATATATATATATATATATATATATATATATATATATATATATATATATATATATATATATATATATATATATATATATATATATGTGTGTGTGTGTGTGTGTGTGTGTGTGTGTGTGCCACGGAATTGTGTATGACTGGTATCAATATGTATATGTGGTCAAAAGTGTACTCAGGTTTTGTTGCCGCGTATAGCATCACCGAGGGTGGTTTATTAATTATCGGCTCTAGTTATTTCGAAATAGTCAGCGAAACTCAGATGATGCTGCATGTGCGAATTTTGCCTGCAGTTTAAAAGTCTAAGTACCTAGCTGCGCATATCGGTCACAGCTAGGGAATATGATAGAGCAAATTCTTTGTAAACATCACATTACAATCCCTCTTGTCAGAAAAAAAGCTTCTCGCTTTAAGGAAGCAAAACTTTCAGCTAAAGAGGTAAGATAGATTTAAGATTATATTCTTATCGCTATTCGTTTTATATGACATAACTGTTTCACATATCAGATGTTTTAGTATTTATTCTAAATTCTACAGATAAAATACCTAGGCTATGCAGCGCTATTATATTAGTAATACTATAGTCTACTTCGAGATAGTTTTTCAATGTAACTGAACAGACAAATTGAGTTTAATTATACGCTGCATGCATTGAACGTTTAATGTACATGTATAACTAATTCATGTGCGCGCATGCGTAACATATCTGAATGTAGAAGTACTTAACTGTGTCATATGTATTACACTGTTTCGTTGTTTTAATTTTAGCTGACCGTGGGATCCGTGGGTGATCGTGGGGTCCATGGGTGACCGTGGGGCTTGTCTATGCTGCCTGTATTGTGGTGACATGTTGTAGTAAACGTGTGCTGACCGTGTGTGTGGTCCGTGGGTGATCTTGTGTGGAGATTGTCTATGCTGCCCGTGTTGTGGTGCCATGTTGTTGTGAACGTGTGCTGACCGTGTGTGGGGTCCGTGGGTGACCGTGAGTGAGGCTTGTCTATGCTGCCCGTATGTGGGATCCGTGGGTGACCGGCAGTGGGGTTTGTCTATGCTGCCCGTGTTGTGGTGCCATGTTGTAGTGAACGTGTGCTGACCGTTTGTGGGGTCCGTGGGTGACCGTGTGTGGGTCTATGCTGCCCGTGTGGGGTGCCGTGTATGGTACCTTGTGTATACTACCTTTGCGTATGCTGCCTTTGTGTATGCTGCGTTATATATATATATATATATATATATATATATATATATATATATATATATATATATGTATTATATATATAATTGGATAATGTGAGGTCGCAGAACCTGTGGGGTTCCTTGTGACGTATACGCTGTATTTTGGTGACGTTGGTTCGGAAAACTGAACTGGTGTTCTCAAATCTAGGGACCAAGGCTTCGCGACCATCGTGTCTGTGTTGAATGTAAGGGCTCTCGAGGGGTCCTTCAAACAGACATGGGGGAGTTTACCATGAGTGGCGACTCCGCCACCATTCACTAGAGCGGGTGGAACCGGATATACATCTTGAACGTCAAATGGACGCCACGATAGATGTAAATTACGTGTTTCATATTATTGCTATTACAATCTCAGCAAATATTTCACATTTATGCATCAGTTTCGTTTTCTGAACGATAAACTCATAATTTCACCTTTTCATTGCAGTTTCGTTATTTGAACGATAAATTCATAATTTCATATTTAAATCTCAGTCTCGTTACATGAACGATAACTTCATAATTTCATATTTACATCTCAGTTTCGTTATTTGAACGATAAATTCATAAATCCGGTATTTACATCGCAGTTTCGTTACATGAACGATAAAATCATAACATACTTGCCTTTGCTTTGGCAACTCGTTATATGAACGATATAACCAAAATTACAGGCATTTACATCTGTCTCGTTTAACGAGCGCTATATATTTGTAAATTCATACATACTCTTGTATTTGTTGATAGGGTGATCAGACGCTATTCACGTTAGTTTCAATATCAACTGCGGAAAATACAAGTCGAAAGTCCTCTAGAAATCAATGTAGCAAATCCAGCGTGAGAAAGGAGGTCAACTAAGTTTTCCGCGCCCAGACTACACAAGGAGATCAGTAACCGCTTAACAGTTGAATGAATCACCGCACCTAGACTTATTTGACTAGATGTGATATTAAACCAGTAAAACAAACAAAAAAGAACCACAAATAAAAGACCAAAACATGGAAACGAAAATGGACAATGATATAGAAAACGGACTGCAAGTTTAACTACGCAAAGAGTGGCACCTTTCGTACAAATGGATTATATACAAATTACAAAAGGAGTGGCACCTTTCGTAAAAAATGGATTACAAGAGGAGTGTCACATCTTATATGAAAATGATAAACCTTATTAAGATCTTTCGAACTATTCCGGAGTATTCAATATGGATTAATGAACATTTAACACCAATATGGACTATAACATTGAACAGAAAACAGAACAAATTTATGGATTTTCATTTCTAATATGGAATATGACTTTTGGACTTGAATAACAGAATGTGAATTTAAATTTAATTTATGAACACTTAATAATAATATGGATGCACCGTAGATGGATTTTACTATATAGACTATACACTAAAAATAGATACAGCGTGGGAATGATTTGATGACCTAGATACCAGGCAAAATTTGCTTAGACGGATGTCACTGTGAATCCGCGTGACAATAACTGACCTTGTGTTAGCACTGTTAAACCACATAACATGATGAGACATGAAACTTGGAATTTTAAAATAGATTAAACATAAATAATGCACATCTAAAAACTAAATTTGGAACATTATCAATGAACAACTTAAAAATTATAATTTGATGTAGTTTCTTTTTTAAAATGCTAGAACAAACTACAGAAAACAAATTTTACTTAAATAAAAATTAGAATAAACCATACGTTGAAATTCTAAAACTGATTGGAAATTACTAATGCACAACTAAAAAGTAAAATTTGCCAGAACAAACTACAGAAAACGAATTTGACTGAATTGAATAAAATGAGTAAATTAAACATTTTATAAACTATCCATATAAATTTTAAAATAGATTGAACATTATTAACGCACAGCTAAAAATTTACATTTGATGTAGTTTTAGTTCAGTTTGCCATAACAAACTCCAGAAAACGAATTTGGCACTTAAATTTAAAAAAATATATAACTCAAAACAATAAATTAAACTAATTTAAAATATTAATAATATGAAATCATCTATAATTAAATATGCGCTATAACTTTATAAACAATAACTTAAATAATAGATAAAAAATATGAGACTTAATTTAAGAAATATTAAATTAAAATAATAACTAAAATTCAAAAACAAAAAATAGAAAAACATTTACAACCAAAATAATCTTTAAAACTTAATAAATAATAACTTAAATAATAAATAAAACTAATGTTAGGAAAACAACTATAACCAAATAGGGACTATATGAAAGGAAACAACCCCTGTAACTAAATCGTTATAAGGCGAGGGAGTACAGTCCTAGTTCAAGACAAATGGGGAGGAAACCAGAACTTGCTGCAGGCTCTAGCAGTGAGTGAAATACCCTATGCTAGCTCTGGCTAAGAGTAGGAAGTGCAACCTGTCTTGTCTTTTTTGGGATAATGTAACTTCATGGATATGACGAACAAAACAAAGAATAAACTTCGCAAAAAAGAACTAAAAATAAAAAAGAAACGCAAAACTCTTTACATTAAAAATGGGTGGACAGGGAGACAATAACCTGAAACACTCATTTTCGGAAAACGAAGGTGTTCCTCAGCAACTCAAACCAGCTATATATGCTGGGGAGAGTTAACGAGCCCCCACCCCCACCCCAACCCACATGTCAGTTTCAAATCCCTTTCGTTGAAATCATCCTTTGAGTTTTTTTTTCATTGATTTACTTGTTGATGATAGTTCCATGTTAGGAACATTTTAATTTTCCTTATATTTTGTCTATAATGGTGTCAGAATTGATTATATTTAAAATGGGTTTATAAACAAACTTTTTATTGACTGCAGTTGCTTTCGATGTCTTTACTAATACAGTCCCAATCCGGCTTAATCCTGTGACTATATATATATATATATACATATATATATATATATATATATATATATATATATATATATATATATATATATATATATATATATATATATATATATATATATATATATTGTTACGCGCTTAGGCTCGAATAAGTAGCAACACAGAAAGAGTGAAAACTAACAAGCTTGTATAAATTGAACAATGAATTTATTAAGTACAATTATTTTCATAAAAATAAATAAACTTACAGTTTTAGAGAATCAAATCCAACATTAATCTAATATAAAATTCACAAAAAATATACCACTAATGGAATTGCGAGAGTCCTGATAAATAAATGTTCTAATAGTTCCAGGTTCGAATCTTGACGATGTAATCCAAAACGGCTGACAATGTCACGTGATGCAGTTCTTGTTTAATTATCATCCAAATGAATAATGAGCACGTTTTCTCCTCCAAATAGATAATAAATCCTCTTTCTTCAATGAATTGACACAAAGTCCAGAACAAAATAATTAAAATTAAACTCAAACAGAAAATACACAACTAATATCTTAAAGCCCAAAATTTTACTGAATTGTTCTATCCCAAACAAGTCTATATAACTGTTTTTCTTAGGTAAACAAGTGATCACGTGATTTTCTAGAAATTCATAGAAGGTCACTACCTTCAGCAAGTCACGTATTCTAGATATTTCCTACACACCAAGAACTAAAAAAAAAGTTATCCTTGAAATTAACCAATAGTTTTAAAGACCTGTTTATCAATCTGAAGCAAGGTCAGATAAAGAGGTAACCAAGCCAAGGTCAAAAACTTGTTTACAGTTAGAGTGGTCAGCCTGAACTTTCTAGAAAAAAAATCTCCCAATTAATGAATATTAAACCCTAAATGACAAATTTGGATTTAATAATTAAAAATAAATAAATTAAATCCAATAGCCGTAACACCTTCCCCCATAAAATAAAAAGAAAGGTTTATATGATAAAACTTTCTTTTTATCACAAACCAATTTACATCTGAGATTAAAAGAACTAGTATAAATTACACAATATAATAAATTGTTATGCACAGGAAAAACGTCTGCAATTATATTATCAAGAAATAGCCTCAACCTTTTAATCTTGTCCATGTTCCACAAAATGTCCTAAGAAAACCACTCAAGCAAGGCAGAACTCACTTTAAATAAATTAACAGTCAGACATGCATTAGTGAGTCTGTCAAAGAATTTTCTAATTGTTGCTAGATGTTCTCTCCAGGTGTCGTTGTAGATGATGATGCCACAATTTTCTAGACCAGAGATGATCATTTTTATGAGACGTTGAATTGGACTTTCTTTATATTGGTCGAGTCCATTTGGAGTCACAATATTGACATTTCCTTTGCTCTTTCCGTAGTGGAATCTTAAAAAATCCTTTCAGAAGGTCGAAATTTGGTGACATACCTGGCATTCCCAATTTTATCAATACAATTGTCAATTCTTGGTAATGGGAATGAATCTGTTTTTTTGCACTCTGTTCACCTTCCTATAATCAGTACACATACGGAAAGTTTTATTTGGTTTTGAAACATGTATGCATGGTGAACTCCAATCACTTTTACTGGGCTTGATAAAATCATTCTCCAGCAAATATTGAATTTCCTTTTTCAAGAATTCCTGTTTGAGTGGACTCGTCCAGCATGGATGCTGTTTGAAATTTTCAATTTCAACGTCATGAAAATTTTGTTTGTCCTTGTAAGAATATCTGGACATAAGTGCTCATATAATAATAACTTTCAGTTCATTTCTTTCTTGTACTTGCAAATGTAAAAGTTTCTGGTCTAGATTTTTCATAATTTCTGAATTCCAACAATTTGTCGCTCCAATGTTACTAGAATCTGACGATATTTCTTAACTATGTGGGACAGGTACCACTAAATTAATTACATTTTTAACATGGCTATCTCCTTCAATATACTGGTACTCCTATAATTAATTTAGATCCCAGGAGCACTAATACTATAATTTAACTAATTCATTTTCTTCTTAACTTTGTAAGGGCCATAATATCTAATCTGAAGAAAAGTAAGAAGAATGAACAAGAGTAACACAACTCCATTAGCAGACTCAAAAGTTCTCTCCCTTTCAGTTCTTCCAAACCATAGTTTAATTTTTAACTTTAATTGATTACTTGACTTGGTCTTGGGTAAGGAATCTACACAATCTACCATAATTCCACTGAATGTTTCATCAAACGCAGGAATAGTTTGCAGATGAGCCTTAGGTATCTTCTGATTGGGTTTTCCTACCATTTGACAAATATGACAAGATCTACAGTATTTGACAACATCACCCTTGATTTTTGGCCAATAGAAGTGAGTCTAGATCTTGTGATACATTTTCTTAATCCCTAAATGACCAACCAAAGGAGTTTCATGGGCCAGATTAAGTATTTCCTGTCTGTAAGGTTCTGGAACTACTATTTGATAGTTCACTGACCACTCACCACCAACAGGTACCTCGGGAGGTCTCCATATTCTCATAAGAATTCCATTTTTAATGACATAACAGACAGGAACTTCAGCGACTTCATTCTCATTTATGACCCTTTGAAACAAACAGGAGATCTCAGGATCTTTTTCCTGTTCGACGACAAGTGACTGTCGTTTATCACCCTGATTAAGAGAATGAGTTGTTAAAAGAAAATCACTATAATCAATACCTTCTGATTGATCTAAACCAAAAAAAAAGTGACCTCATCAAAAACCTGACCTATACAAGGGTCAGTTGAAGGAATGCTGGCTTCTGTAACATCATTCTCAAAATCATCACCCTGATTAGAATAAAGAGAATGAGTTGTTAAAAGAGGATCACTATGATCAATACTTTCTGATTGATCTAAACAAGAAGTAAATGTGACCTCATCAAAAGCCTGACCTATACATATGTCAGCCAAGGGAATACTGCCCGTTTCAACTTCATTCTCAAGAGCTTTCTTTGCCATAGCTCTGGTAACTGTACAAGCTTCACATATATCAGGGATTTATTTTTCAATTGGATCAAGTTTCTGATCCAAATTAGGCTTGTCAGTTACAAGTGGATTAACCACAACCTTGTCTCCAGCTAAGTCGTTGCCTAGCAATAAATCAATCCCCTCTACGGGTAAAACCGAGACTGTTCCGATTGTCACAGGTCCTGATACTAAGTCTGATGACAAATTTACACAATGGAGAGGAACATTAACAAAGCCGCACTCTACTCCTTGAATAAGAACACTTTCATTAGAAGAAGACTTCTCAGAAAAAGGCAAAGCACCTGATAATAAAAGACTCTGAGAAGCTCCTGTGTCCCTTAAAATTTTAATGAGGGGAGGGGATTGGCCAAATCACCCAAGAGTGATATAGAACCCTTCGATATGAATGGTTCATAATTCTCCATAATAAAATCAGACTTGGGTTTACTAGACCCAACAAATGTATTGCTTTCAATACATGACTGTGACCTTGAACTCTTGGAAATAAGAGCATTTGGAACAGGCCTGTCTTGATTCTGATGCCTATTTTTCAATTTGTAGCAATCAGAAATAACGTGTCCTTTTTTCTTGCAAAAGATACACGTCGGAAGAGACAAGGATCTAGAATCAAACTTCTCTGAAGTCTGATTTTTGAAAGTTGTGTTGGTTTGAGTTTTAGAAGGGCTTGAATTGAGCGGAATTACTTTTCTGCCATTAAATTGTTGAGTAGAAGTCTTGTTAACAAAAGGAACTTTATGTGTCAAAGAATATTCGTCAGCGGATAGAGCAGCATTTTCCAAGGTTTCAATCTGATGCTCATCAAGATAAGTTTTAACATCATTATGGACACAGTTTTTGAACTCTTCAATTAATATGATTTGCTTGAGAATTTGATAATATTGCTCGACTTTCTTGGCTAAACACCATCTATCAAACAACTGCTCTTTTTGTCTAGCAAATTCGACATGAGTTTGTCCAGCTTCTTTTCTATAATTTCTAAATTTTTGCCTATAAGCTTCAGGGACTAACTCATAACCTCTTAAAATGCATTCTTTAACTGCGTCATAATCACCACTTTGCTGAACAGACAGTGAAGTGTAAATCTCACTAGCCTTACCAGTAATTACACATTGTAGTAACTGAGTCCAATTCTCTCTTGGCCACTTTAAATTTTCTGCAACTTTTTCAAAAAGAATAAAATATTTGTCTACTTCTTTTTCTTTGAAAGGGGCACTAATCTAATATTCCTTGCTAAATCAAAATTTTGATTTGAAGTATGATGGTGATTCTCACTTGCCAGCTCTAATTCTTTTATTTTACACTGATATTCCCTTTCTTCCTTCTCTCGCTCTCTCTCAATTCGCATCTGCTCTCTCTGTAATTCAAATTGTCTCTCTCTCTCTTTTTCAAATTTAAATTGCTTTTCTTTCTCTCTTTCCTGTAATTCCAGTTTCTTCAACTCTAATTCTCTCTCTTTTTCCTCTTTTTCAGATTGTAATTGTCTTCCTTTCTCACTTTCTTGTCTCTCTCTCCTCTTTTTCTCTGTCAATCAACATCTGCTCTTTTTGTAATTCAATTTGTTTATCTTTCTCATCTTTCTCCCTATCAATCCGCATCTGCTCTTTTTGTAATTCCAGTTTTTTTAACTCTAATTCACTCTCTCTCTCTCTGTAATTCCAGCTTCTTCAACTCTAATTCCATCTTGAATTTTAATTCTAATTCCTTCAATTTAATGTCAGAGTCTGGTGTAGACTTAATGACTGGAATCAAAGCACTTTGTTCCAAAAGATCCTGTTCTACCAAATACTGGACCAAAATCTTTTTGATATCTTGTTTCGTTAAAGAAGCCGTCACTTCCAAAAGATCGTATTTTTTGGCAAGTTGAACCAACTCATCTTTTTTGAAAAGATCTAATTGCTCCTGGGTAGGATTAGAAAGAAATATTTCTACCTTAGATGTCATTTTAAAACACGCGTGTCAGTCTCACTAAAGATTTAAAATTTTCCAAAACTAGGGGAAATTCAAATTTAAATTCAAATTTATTTCAATCCCAGGACGAGATCCCAATTCTATGTTACGTGCTTAGGCTCGAATAAGCAGCAACACAGAAAGAGTGAAAACTAACAAGCTTGTATAAATTGAACAATGAATTTATTAAGTACAATTATTTTCATAAAAATAAATAAACTTAGTTTTAGAGAATCAAATCCAACATTAATCCAATATAGAATTCACAAAAAATAATCCACTAATGGAATTGCGAGAGTCCTGATAAATAAATGTTCTAATAGTTCCAGGTTCGAATCTTGACGATGTAATCGAAAATGGCTGACAATGTCACGTGATGCAGTTCTTGTTTAATTATCATTCAAATGAATTATGAGCTCGTGTTTTCTCTTCCAAATAGATAATAAATCCTCTTTCTTCAATGAATTGACACAAAGTCCAGAACAAAATAATTAAAATTAAACTCAAACAGAAAATACACAACTAATATCTTGAAGCCCAAAATTCTACTGAATTGTTCTATCCCAAACAAGTCTATATAACTGTTTTTCTTAGGTAAACAAGTGATCACGTGATTTTCTAGAAATTCATAGAAGGTCACTACCTTCAGCAAGTCACGTATTCTAGATATTTCCTACACACCAAGAACTTAAAAAAAAAGTTATCCTTGAAATTAACCAATAGTTTTAA
Source organism: Unio pictorum (assembly GCA_030141615.1). Lineage (NCBI taxonomy): Eukaryota > Metazoa > Mollusca > Bivalvia > Unionida > Unionidae > Unio > Unio pictorum. Next base: position 26,821,173 of record JARLTB010000052.1, read on the forward strand.
AGATCTGTTTATCAATCTGAAGTAAGGTCAGATAAAGAGGCAACCAAGCCAAGGTCAAAAACTTGTTTACAGTTAGAGTGGTCAGCCTGAACTTTCTAGAAAAAAATCCCCCAATTAATGAATATTAAACCCTAAATGACAAATTTGGATTAAATAATTAAAAATCAATAAATTAAATCCAATAGCCGTAACAATATATATATATATATATATATATATATATATATATATATATAGAGAGAGAGAGAGAGAGAGAGAGAGAGAGAGAGAGAGAATTTCATTGTTACAGTGCAAATGTACCGCAGCTATTTTAAGTGGAATATCGATTGGCCTTTAATACGTTATGCCCATTTGTTTTTCAATCGAGATATTATTAATTTATTCCGTAATGTTGGACTGGCTTACACAATTTCAGATAATTTTGCTTTGCTGGAGAAGCAGCTGTTGATATCTGTCTAATGCAATTGATTTTAGGCCTTTGTAGAAAACAGATTTAACGCGATCTATATTCCAATTTCTCAACAATGTTCTCTTTGGCGACAATTCTTTTCAAAGCACGATATTAAAAACATAACTATTACCTTGGCCCAGGTAGAAACATATTTGTGACAAATGACATATGAGATGTTGAATTTAATGAAAGACTATTTAATGCCATGCATGTGCAATTACTTTAGCAGTTTGTAATAAGGAGTTAAATTGGGAAAATAAATCTGACCATGTTCTTTATTTTAATCAAAGATGACCATTGATTTATATAAGGGTAACATCTGGCTTGCTTTTTCACAAACGTTTGTCGCAATACGAAAGAGGGTTTTGAGTTCGAAAACCCATTATGCACACAGAGAAACGTAAAGTATTGTTATTCGTATGTGGTGACTTAGCGTGCAACTAAATTGAAATATCAAAAAACTGATATTTTAATCCAGCTAAAAATAATGTGCTAATACATCCCGTAAAAGTCAAATGTTCGAGTACCACTGATGTTTACAAATGTTTGAGTATTATTGACATAAAAGTTTGCAAATTCTTAATTATATATATATATATATATATATATATATATATATATATATATATATATATATATATATATATATATATATATATATATATATATATATATATATATTAATATAAATATCAGAATCACCATTGAATGTGCTAAATTAATCCATCAATGACTATTGTCCCCATATACTCAAATTGACATATAAATCAATCTCAGAGCACAAACGATAACATAAATAGAGGATCTAAAATGGGTAATGATATAATATTGAATTTATCAAAAGAGTTGGATAATAACAAGGTTTCACGAGCCTTGGAGAGCAAAAGCTGGACATTATGCAACAAGTTTCATAATTTAATATTAAATCATTGCCCATTTGAGATTAATTTTATCACATAGTTTGTATTTCATTGGAAATTATTTATATAGAATGTAGAACTAATAATTTTGTTTATTCTTACATTTAGTGCACCTTTCATCAATTTTTTTTGCATAAAATATAGTACCAAACAAAGTTGAACTAGTAAAAGTAGATTGTACCTTTTTACAAATATAATCAAAGAAAAATAGTCCATCCGAATAAACAGAACATTTGATGCCGACAAAATATTTTTTCACACCCGATAATGTTATGCCACATTGTTTGATACGGTGGGTGCACAATAGGCCTAAGTACATGTTGAACCTAAAATGTCATATTCAGAAATAAACACTACTCTGTTGCGATCGTCGTTGAATAGTTCTTGTCTTGTTGTATGACGCTATTTTCACATTATGGCATTGTTATATATGATATAACAAACCCGTGGGTGGGGGTAACATATCCATATTCAGATAGCTGATATAATTTTTCCTCTATTTCATTTCGCGAGTCGAGTTCACAAATGTCTGCCAAAAAATTAATTAAATAGAACCCAAACATTCCAGACGGCGGGGTTGAAAACGTTTTCCCACGATCCCAGCCAATCAGTAAAGAGGACACTGCACAATAATATCATGGGCTTATTGGGACCAATCAGAATCACATAAACAGATATTTTATCATGTGGCAATATAACAAATATGAAACTGCACATACTATAGGAAACCTATACCTACTCAATGATGATAAGGTAGTATATCCTGACTGAAATGGTGAAATAAAATTAGTGTTACACATCGGTACGTTTCATAAATGCATAATAGAATATTCATGCTTGCCTCATGATACCTTCAATGACCGTTGCAAAATCATAAACATTTTACTTTTATTACTAAAAATAACACACAGAGAATACATAATGTAGAGGATATTTGCTTGAAACGAATGAATAACGGATATATTTCATATAGTGAATGAAAATACTAGAGTTTTTCACCCACTGGTTTCAAACAAATATTCTTAATATTTTATGCTCATAACAGTTGGCAACCTAACATTTTTGACACTGAATTAGCAGATTTCTTACGGTAATGTCAGATGTTTACCGTACATGTTATTCTGTGTTATTAGTAACTGCATACAAAATTAGTTCCACATCAGATTGGTAAAAAAATAACTGACATTTCCAGATAACAAACTACAAGTTTCAAGGTTAATAGACAGTGATTATTAATAAGAAAAACAATCACATGTACATGTAATTCACTGACCGAAAATGCAAGGGAGGTAAGTAGGTTCTGACCCAAAAAGTAGTTCATGTAGTGAAAAATATTTTTTCACTGCAGTGAAATATCAGTATTATTTTAATTAGAAAATCAAGTAATTCACTCCTTCGCATCAAAATTAAAATAATTAGTACACCTATAAATTTCAATACATTTTATTCTGACATGAACGCAAATTGATTTCTAGTCTCTGAAAGTCAATTCTAGCTTCTCAGTGATGCGGTATGTTTCTTATATTTAGTTTTTGGAATCACATTTACGTGTAATGAAATGCGACCATTTGATCATGGGGACTCTACACGTTAACACCTGCTACCTAGACATCTGAAAGCAGTGTTAATAAGACAACCTATCTGCCACTTTGCTGCGTTGTTATGATTCCTCAGCTTAACTGACCTGGAGAGAACTTTGTAGGTTTCCACTAGTAACCCCTCTTTCTTCAGACAGTAGGCCAGCAGGTTGAGGGCGGTGTCCTTGTACTTCAGCTTCTCGTATCGTATGACCCAGATCATATTCTCTAAGGCAGCCATCTTCTGGGGAATTTTGTATTGCTGGTGATAACACTGATATTCTAGAAAATGAAGATATAATTTAGGATCAATCACTGCCCATGACTGTTTGTAGTCAATAACAGGATCGTGAGAACCTTGGTATGATCCTGTCGAGCGGAACATCTCTGGGATAAGTGCTTTGGGTGTGCAATGAATTTCTGAGGGAAGATAAGGCACTGGAAAGGCAGAGTAATTCCGTACTAACTCTGTGGTTGAAAGATTTTCATTCTCAATTCTAAGCAGGATGATATCCTTGGTTAAATCTCTTTGTATACTCGAAACAAGAAATGTGTAGTTCTTTTCAATATTTTCAAGTATACTTTCTGCCAGTATGACATTGTTTCGCATGAGGTAGAAAGCCGCAAGTTTGAGTTTTCCAGAGGCAACATCTGAGTATGATCCCAACAGGAGAAACTCGTGAGATACGTCTAGACCCTCTTGGTCTTAGACATCCTCTTGGCAGCATTTGGAGGCCAAATAGGATCCAAGACTGGAACAACAAAATGACCTAACTATGGTACTAATCTCTTGTCGTACCACATGGGATGAAGATATCCTTTCTAATATCCTGTGATTTATTAGAACACCTTTTTCCGAAAGTCCAAACCAAGCACGTTCAATGCCGCCCAGCAGAAAACAAACTGTAAATGAAGTGTTAAAAAATTGATCTTGTTCATCGTCTATCTCTGTAACAGGAAACTGACAAGCTCTGATCAGCTTTTGTCCAATTTCAAAAATGGGTATTCCAGTAAGGTATTTTCCATTTTGTCTAATTAGATCGTGTAAAACATTAGCCAGGTAACTTTGACTGCGACCATACACTTTACCCAGAAACATATTTTCCTCCGGTATGAAATAATTCGGACAGGTGCCTTCCTCCACCCACGTACGCAACGATCTCAAACACAGTTCGATGCAAATCAGTAAATTCTGAGGCTGCCACAAAGTTGCATGTGTGCTTTCAATCAAATAGAACATACAAGTTTTACAATGATAACTAGTCAACACATTGTCTCCAACTTTTGGTTTGATGAAGTATTTGTTGATCATTTTTAGTAAGACGTAACATTTATACTGAGATGAACTGAACTGCCAAACTAGTATTTTCTCCACATACGATAAGGATATTCTCCATTAAGGTGTCTCTCAGGACTCATTGCTTGCCCTACAGGCACAAGTAGTGTCCCAGACTGTTGAATGACGGCAATGGTTTCTTGTGATGGCCAGTTGTGATTTCTGTTTCGTATTATCCACTCCAAGGCCATACAAGGCCATAAAAAGGCTCGGTAAGCGAATACACAGTCGAGTGAAACACCTGTATTAAAATGTACTGTACTGGCAGGTCCATGATGTGTGTAATCTTTTTTTTCAACTTTAAATCTTTTCTGCGCATTGTTTAGAACAGATCGACCATATTCGTCTAACATGAGTTCGTATGTCTGTTGATTATATACAGCAACTGGTGCACTATCGTACACTCCTTGTAACTTGACATATCCTGGCGGTGTGGTGCTATCTGCAATCATGAGTAATGTTTTCGAACTAGACTCCCATGACTGTAGATCCTGCAACACTGTAATTAAGTCTGGAAACGTAATCAAATCAATATCTGATTTAATCCCCATATCAGTCGCCTCCGCTTGACTTCCGAAAACATGTCCAGGATTAGTAGGATTGGTGTTCATAAGTTTCTCACGCTGTATCCACATTTCAATCCTCTTCCACCGAGCTATCTCTCCGTATCCTGAGTTGTCAAGTAATCGCATTAGTCTTACAGACACCTCCTCATAATAATCAGGAAAATCCATGTTGATTGGCAATCTGAAATATATTGAAAGCTACAGTGACTTCAAACTTTGCATATATTTGATAAAATATTCACGATTTATAATCAGATTCACAAACATCAATCACATCTTGTTCCTTTTCAAATGTTTGGACACCATAAGAACATGCCTGTCTTTGCAGATGTAGTTGATACTTTCCCTTTTTGTGACGGTTTTGTTAAGTACGGAAATAGTGTTTATAGTAATATATTGTTATATTTCGTTCAATATATATATATATATATATATATATATATATATATATATATATATATATATATATATATATATGCGTTAAACCAATACAATACTATCATAATACTGATCTACAACTACAATAAACGTTCAATCAACCAATCTAGAGACTTCACTTGTGTTTGTTAAAAGACTCCACTAAGCGGAACATATTTTTATTATAACGGTTTTATTTCCAAGTTTCTATCGGAATTACCTTTGTCCCGAAGTCATTAAGGTCGCCTCAGTATTTTTTCATACGTTATCTGAATTTACTGAATTCCATTGATTCATCGTCTTGAAGTTTGCTCACAGTGTGTATGATCTGCACAAAATCTTACTGTAGGTTCTCTGTATTGTTAAAGTCAGGCTTCATTAAAGTTTCATACACAAAAGAGTACAAACCTAAACAAAAACGTATATAAAAATGTAAGTCATAGACATTAAAACAATTGTTTAAAAACTTACAAATGACTATTGTGTTAGTTTTCCGTATTCGACTATAGACTAAAGATAGACAGATATTAAAGTTGAGATAAATATTAACCTTCCTCCCTCACCATTTTTCTTTGATAAAGGGGGAGGTCCCCCTTAAGATAAAATCCTCTCATCATCTTTCCTTGAACTGTATATGAATATCAAATTTGCAATTTTTCTTTTTATGTAGGTGATCATTGAAAAAATGAAATTAGCATAGAATGAACGATGGGGCAGATTACAAACTGCTCCAGTTCATCACCTTGTGTAATTTTTAAGAAAATGTAGAATAGTACTTGGTGTAGTTAATAGGTTTCCTTCTTCACTAACAAATACAAGTACCTGTGTTTGCAGCAGTCTTTTGCATCTGCAGGAAGAGTAAAATGTTCTATATTTTATTTGATATTCACCCTTATTCCCATGCCCAGATTTGTTTTAAATGAGATTTTCTTTGCGCGAGGATATTGAATTATTTCTGTTGTTTAGAAGATAACATCGTAATGTCTTCCAAGTTTAACTGAGACACGAAATAGATAATAAGATGCTTTCAAATCATTCATGTTGTACAAAACAAACGGAGTTAAATGAAGTCACCTCTAATAGGCCTAAAACGTTAAATAAAACTCACTGCAACGGACAAGTAGTCACTTTGAAAGCATTGTTATATTCTCATCATAGAGATATGCGTATAACTATATGATAACTACATTTATAACTCTAGTCTGCATAATAGAACCAGAATGTCAGTAGATATGAAAATGCACCACCTATCTTCCAAATATGGAAAGACCATCAATTGTATAAGTATCGATGTATACCACATCAGAGGCTGCGTATCGTGAATCGTATCGATACACGGCACGTATGTATCGTTTCACTCCCAGTCAGTATACATAATGAAGTCCACTGAACAGATCAGTCGAGCTTGTCGTAAAAGATTTACGTGTCAGCCATACTAAATGATAAGGTTTATGTGTCAGCCATACTGATCAATAAGGTTTACGTCTTACCCATACTGATCAATAAGATTTACGTCTCAGCCATGCTAAATGATAAGGTTTACGTGTCAGCCATACTGATCAATAAGGTTTACGTCTTAGCCATGCCAATCAATAAGGCTTACGTCTCAACCATACTGATCAATAAGATTTACGTCTCAGCCATACTAATCAATAAGATTTACGTCTCAGCCATGCTAAATGATAAGGTTTACGTCTTAGCTATGCTGAATGATATGGTTTACCTGTCCTATGGGTTATATTATTTGTCTCCCCAAGAGGCTTGTCCGAGTGGGGAGACATATAATGTAACTCCGCGGCTGGTATTTCATTTTCTCGGTCCAAAACCCAACGTAGATTATTTTTCTCACTCAAAATTATCCTTTAAAGTAAAAACAACTCTTTAAAAGTGTGCACGTTGCAATGTTTACATGTGGCGCATGAATACAAATAAGCTAATGAGGGCTGTGGTGTGACAGTTGACTCCGATATACACAGTTCATATCCGTGAGCAAAGACAAATACCAACATAAAACCTCGCATAGTAATGAGGTATTATCATATTTAATATATGGATGTTGTATGAAATTAACAATACATAGATATAATTTATTAGAATGAAACTGTTTTCTTTCATCATTTCCAATTTCGAGTACCCCACTCTCCCGTATAAAAGACCCTCGTCACCCTCTAAATATGTGGACCCCAGAGGATAACAATGTGCTAAACGTTCAAGTTCACGGATTCTTTGACAATTTATATTTCTGTCTTGAACATATGGCAATTTCCTTATGGATTAGTGTCTTGATGGATAAATGATTCCTTCTGGCTGGTAAGTGCATTATTTGTCAATAAATATTGCAGGTATATTCAGCTGGAGCACAACGGAGATGCTTAACTAAATTATAATAGAGCATGTTTGACATAACCCATTTCTGGCTGTTGCTAAGTTTTCTGTTGCTGTTTAGAGAGTTAGGATGCTATTAAGTGTATAGGTATATAGTCTTATGTGCATAGATCAGTGTTTTCTGACATAGTTCATTTCAAACAGCATTGAGAATTTTATCCTATCTGTTGCACAGTAAATTTTCAGGTCAGCTTCATTAAATGTAGCTAACAGTATATACAATATTTCACGCGATGTGTTTACAACTAGGTCAGTTGCTTTATCTGCATTTAATGTTCTGAAAAGGTACTGAGCTAGTCCTGGATAAACTTGACCATGCTAGTTAGAACGAACTAACATATCAAAACCTCGAAATAGTATGCGTGTGTGTATTTGTCTCTATCAAAATGTTTTTGTTTTGGTTTGTTTTCTAAGATAGATTGACCTTAAATAATTATATTTTGGTTATATGGTATTTGTTGTTGTTATTGTTGTTTTATTTGAGAACAACCATGGCACAGCAGAATACAAGAAGGATTTATTTTGTTACACGTAGTTCTCAGCGCGTGGACACCATGACTGAGACGATTGGTCTGAGATGACTAGACTGAGATAAGATAAGTAAGGTTAGCAAAACAGCTAGATTTCTCTGTCGCTTGGGTGAGAAAAATATTAACCTTCCTCCCTCACCATTTTTCTTTGATAAAGGGGGAGGTCTCCCTTAAGATAAAATCTTCTAATCATCTTTCCTTGAACTGTCTATGGAGATCAAATTTGCAATTTTTTTTTTTATGTAGGTGATCATTGAAAACAAATGAAATTAGCATAGAATAAACGATGGGGCAGATTTCAAACTGCTCCTGTTCATCACCTTGTGTAATTTTTAAGAAAATGTAGAATAGTACTTGGTGTAGTTAATAGGTTTCCTTCTTCACTAACATATACAAATACCTGTGGTTGCAGCAGTCTTTTGCATCTGCAGAAAGTAAACTTTTATATATTTTATTTGATATTCAACCTTATTTCCATGCCCAGATTTGTTTTATATTGAATTATTTCTTTTGTTTAGAAGATAACATCGTAATGTCTTCCAAGTTTAACTGAGACACGAAATCGATAATAAGATGCTTTCAAATCATTCATGTTGTACAAACCAAATGGACTTAAATGGAGTCACCTCTAATTGGCCTAAAACGTTAAATAAAACTCACTGCAACGGACAAATAGTCAGTTTGAAAGCATTGTTATATTATCATCAGAGTGATTTGTGTATACTTATATGATAACTATATTTATAACTCTAGTCTGCATAATAGAACCAGATTGTCAGTAGATATGAAAATGCACCACCTATCTTCCAAATATGGAAAGACCATCAATTTTATAAGTATCGATGTATATCGCATCAGAGTCTGCGTATCGTGAATCTTATCAATACACGGCACGTATGTATCGTTTCACTCCCAGTCAGTATACATAATGAAGTCCACTGAACAGATCGGTCAAGCTTGTCGTAAAAGATTTACGTGTCAGCCATGCTAAATGATAAGGTTTATGTGTCAGCCATACTGATCAATACGGTTTACGTCTCACCCATAATGATCAATAAGATTTACGTCTCAGCCATGCTAAATGATAAGGTTTACGTGTTAGCTATGCTGAATGGTAGGGTTTACCTGTCAGTCATACTGCTTTCTAAGATTCAAGTCTGAGCTATACGACTCGCTAATTTAAATTTATGTGTATCGGAATAAACTTTACTTTAGACTTACTACTCGTTTTCTCTGACCCGTGCCACCCCATTTTGGATACTTGGTCACTTATGTTGAGGTGTACACCAACCCACCCCAAAAGTCCAAATATAAAAAATGCGGTGCAAGGGGTCAGAGGAAACTCGGTCTCCTTTAGACTGTACTATCCGTGTATTATTAATGATTAACTGAAAACATTTGTAATCAACCTTTCTTAATAAATAAGTTTCACTTGCCTCTCTTAGATAATTAACCGGTGGAACCATTCTAAACAAAATGGAGTCATACTCTCAACCCGGATGTTTATATGCAAGATTAGTCATCCTGTATAATGTGTCAGCCAATCAGAAGAAGTAGGTCAGGTTAGATATTCATTTTAGTATTTGCGAATTAAATTGTGTAAGACAGAAGACTAGAATGGGACAAATATAAAAACACCGTCGTCATTGGTAGTAGTAGTAGTATTGATTATTTATTATGTTTGTATAAGATTTTAAAAAGCAATAATAGTATTGTATATACTAATTGAAGAGGAAGAAAGAGAAAGATCAGTATGATGTCAGTGCAAGTTCGGACAGCATTATTATCCAATCAATAATTTCCAGTTCAAATATTGCTTATCTTATTTTCACCTAAAAGTAACAAAACCTTATTATGCAAAATGTCCGTTTCGGTGTGGGGTAGGTAGTTCCAAGTAAATTTATCATTATCATTCCAGACTGGACACATTAAGCCTTAAGATGAGCTGATTACGAAACATATCTAGCTGCTTATTTTTCTCTACTTTCCTTATCTTTTACTTAATTAATGAGAAAAGTCTATGGAGTAATGTTTTCATATGCAATGATCTAAGCTACAAAGAAGTCTCTGCCCACTTGGGGATTTTACTCTTTATAATTCTTGTAATATATAATGTCAATATAACTAATAAACGGATATATTTTTATAAATAGTTACAAGGTGCAATAAATGTCATTTCCACATATTCATAACTATAAACAATATTTTGAATTATAATTATTAAACTAATTCTTATCTGCAAGGTTTCTTAAAATAATGCTGAATTAATGCATGGTACATTTTACACTGGAAAGATAAACGTTTCTATGAATACAATTTTGGTGTATTTCTCAAATTTTATAATCGTATTTTACTAATCAGAAATAAATCCTTGAAGAAACAGTGACGCTGTTTAAGAAAGTAAATACTAATTTCTGAATCGACCATACTTATAGGAGTGTTAATAATATTTCAATATTTGTACATGTTTCAAATGGTGCTAAAACACGGGCACACATGGCTAAGATCTACTGTATTGAACAAAGGTGATTCCACTGAAATTAAGTAGACAACGTCACTCAAATCAGCATCTTTTTGACTCGTACTTGACAGTAGATGTATAGTACATATATGCACGATGTTGCTGCGAACGTTAAAAAAAGTATTTGCAATCGTTGGTGAAAGTATAATAAATAATAAAGGACTGCCTCTGAAAACAATTAAGACTAGCTGTTCAGTTCCTTTAGCATGCGCAAATACCTGCTGATGCGATTTGTTACAAATATGTCAAAATATTCAAACCACTTAATGTTTCCTTTCAGCAAATTTGCCAGTATGATACATTTAAAATAAAGAGGGAAAAATGACGCAAACACATAGAATATTTAAAAACATCTTTCAACAACAACCAAATCTTATTTTGCTAGAATAGCGAATTATTTTCACAATCCTAGAGAAGTGGCATACGAATAAACAGTAAATACGCGCTCGTAGATAATTGATGTTACTACACATGTTTGTATCCTGTTTGTGTTTTCTCTTTTTAATAGCAGGATTCACGTGTGCATTTCCAGATATCTTCATCACAGTTACTTCGTCATTCTCTGGTTGTCTCATAGAGTCAAATGTTTATTCATTTAGATTATGTTTCTGTACAACTATTCAAACTATCATTCAGTAGAGTCACTAAGGTTGGCATCACCCAGTGCAGTAACTCATGCTGTCACCCCCATGGACCTCCTTCCTTCACAAAATTTCAAAATTTGTAAAGCCAGTCATGTTGGTGTCACATCTACTGATGTTGTCGCTCGGTGCGGTCAATTCCCACGCACCACTAGTAACGTCACTGCTATCATTTTAATAATTGTACAGTATTTGCATGTGCTTTGTCTCTTCTTTCTTTGTGTTAAATATGTATCTGAAACTATCCTTGTAGAGGAAATAAAGAATGAATAGATGTATAGAAGTCAGCTGTAAATTAACTTACTTTTTCCATTCCAGACATATCTCCTTAAACCACTTGATATGCTGGTTGAAAAATACATCCAGATGACTAACAAGGGCAGCGATCTTGTAGTTTTGTTAAATGCAGATTTTTTTCTAATTAAACGTAATTATTTGAAATTATTCCATGAGAAGACTCTAAGGAGTAATTTTTGCATAGATAATCATACGTAAAGCAAATATAACTCAAAAGGATCTATACACACCTGATATTTCCTTGTTTAAAAGAATACGGACAATAAAGGTAGTAAATAGAAAAAATAAGTGTTTATTAGATCAATTAACGTCATTTATACAGCTTTCGAACCATACTACGACACTTTTGTTCCTGTTATAATTAAAATAATTCGTACGTTTTGTTTAAAATGATAATAATGCTGAATAAATGCATGGTACAAATTTCATTGCAAAGGTAAACCTCTAAATAAATGCAATTTCGTTGTGTTTCTGATTTGGAGAAAAAAAAACGGAAACTGCCCACCATGATCATAAAGCAGATTCAGATCAAACGTTTACCACGGAAATATTCCTGGTTCCGTTGAATGTTCCTATTCAAGCAATTGCACAGAGTTAGCCCTCTTTTGACTTGTAATGGCCATTTGATTCTGTATTTATGACGGTGTGACAATCTCAAGAAATAAGATTTTTAATCGTTTTCAGGAAAACAATAATTTCTAAATAATAAAACGCTTTAAATATCACTAACTGTTACGTTTCTGTTCTGTGTGCCTGCATTCCTGCTCATGAAATCTATTACAACTCTGTAACACAATTCTGAAAACAATTTTATGTTTCTTTTGAGCAATTGTGCACAAGGAAGGAAATAACATGTCAATCGTTATTAAGTTGTTAAAACATTTCGTTCTGAAAGAACAATTGTTTTTTATTTTACCAGTTTAGCTAACAGCTACATTCACGTCCTAAAGCAAATGAAGATGAAGATAGGAGGCGTACCCGACGAGGATATAAATCGAAATAATAGTTTAAAAAGAAAATAACAAAATGACAACTATATTGCATCTTTTATATATCATCACTTTGTATGAGAGAAAAAAAGAAATATTCATAATTAATGGCTTTCCTAAGATACATGAAAACAATGTTCTCTCTGGGTTATTACAATTTGAATAGGTCACGATTCTCGTATCTGTGATGCCGATTTATCAAGGAAGATACATTTGACTGTTACTAATTGTATAATACATTGCTAGATTGTTAATAGGAATTATGGTTATATTCTTGATTCATGTTTGTGACACTGCTGGAAATTACTTTGAATGTAATTTTTGTTTCAATCAGTATTTTCCAGCAGCCCGCATGGAACCGATGGAGGAAAATATTATAAAGAACAATGCTGTCAACATGTACCAACTTGCAAAAATCTACGGTGTGGCACACGTCGCAACACCTCAAGTCTTTTATATAGAATGGACCATTAACCACCCCGTACATTTTCACAAACAATTGTAACAATATCTCAATCTCCTTGTATTGGATCCTCTCTAGTTATTCCAGCTTACAATGTACATTTATATTGTAATAAATTTGGAGTAAGTGTTAGTGAATTTGAACCATGCTTGGGTCGTTAGTAGTGAATTTGGATACAAGCCGAATGACTGTCCCTGTGGTAACATAGTCCATATTAAAATTCCGCGGTATATACAAGTATTGTGATTGAAAAGGCAGCATTTATGGTTGGAAATCAGTAAATTATAGAATGGAATCAACAAGTTGGAACTTGGTAGGTACCGTTTATGTGGCCATAGTGGGAAATGGGCGTATGTATATGAGCGTGATACGTCGGAAATTCTGTGGATTGACTGGCCTAGGGTCGCGCAGTTAAATATTTCCCAGTTAGCAAGGGAATACTAGTGGAATTTCTACGGCATGACAGGCTTGCGGTACGAAAATAGGATTATAATGAAGAAAAACCATGCTAAAGTGCGGTTAATGGACTCTTGGGCAAGTTGTCTCCTATGGGTCGCTCATTGATTACAGCAAAGATTATTAGTTATAGCAGACACGTCTTTCTTTCCATTTTACAACTCAAGTTGTATGGAAGTCTTTGGAAATTTGGGGAAAACTTATGACTTCCAGCGTGACTCGCGCCAGGGTTTTGACACCGCTCGGTCAAGTGAATACCCCTGTGCTTGTAACAATATGATTGGACACTAAATGAAGGAGCCTGAAGTATGAAAATGGAGATACAAAATGAGTTGTTATCCTTGTAAAAGTTTCTGGAGAAAAAAGAACCGGATATGTCGTATAAGGTGGTAGGTAAATAGTTGCAATCAAACACAAGAATCGACATTGTAAGCACTGTTGCAGGACAAGTTAATTCCAGTCACAAGTGAGTTGTCTCCCTTAATATGTAATGCGAAGTAAATAATAGCATGTAACAGCGGTGCATTGTTACTTTGTACATCGGCAGAAAATGGTGTAGGCAAGTGACTTCAAAGAACATCAAATTTCATGGTTCTCCTGTAGTTTATGAATTGTCTGCATCCAACTACCATGTTACCACACTGTGTAGAGCGTCGATCTCGAAATGTAACGGACAATGGTTCAATATCAGCGAGTTTGGATGTTTAATGCGTTCTTTTGGAAAGAACATAGATTACATTCCATCAGCACAATATAGACATTGTGTTGAAACTACAGTAAAAGCCGCAAACCACCAACATCTATTTTTGTGTTGTCCTTTCTTCGTTGAAAAGTCTCATAAGGATCGAAACAGTACTAGGCTGTACTGCATTTTTTAATTTCGAAATGCGATATTCGTGTAAACTTTATACTGATATTTCGCCACGTAGCTCGTCCATATTTAACACAATGACATATGCACATCGCTTCGGTTTGATGGATTGAGAGATATAGACAGAAGGATACAAAATCTAAATGACTGATCAATCAACGTTGTGGGTGGAGTCTGAGTCTGCGAACTTTTTGTAATCTTTGGAACTGGTCCTTACTCTTTACAAAAATGTTGAGAACGGCTCCATGTGAAAGATATTATTCTCATTAACGGGAGTTTTTGATGATCTCTAGTACATAGGATATGCTGGATGCACTTATATATTTATATAATATGTTCCATTGTAACAGATACATAAATATATCCAATAATTACGATGCAATAGTTTTTTAAAAGAATGACAAACCTAAGATGTGAACTTAGACCACGGATAAGATAGTGTTTAAAGAGAACACCTCTGACTGTATTTCATTGCTCATGTGTCATATAACATCAAATTATGAAGCATTGAAAAAGATCTGTACAAGAAACGTGAAATCACAGACCGGAGAGGAGTGACGATGTTATTATAAATTGCCCTATTCCTCTCAGATACTCAGGCGAACGTGTCTGGTCGTTTTAACTCATATATATATATATATATATATATATATATATATATATATATATATATATATATATATATATATTGGGCAATTTACATACCAAAAGTCTTTACAGAATACTGAAGGTTCACTGACTTCTTAAAAAGAACTGCAATTATGAGGTTTCGAATGAATCGAAAAGGGATACAATTCAAAATATATTACAAAATTACAAAGTCACTATATCATGCCAGTCGCGAACTGTGGATGAAATGAGAGCAGGAACAGAAAGATTATAGGAAAAGACTTTAATTTCTCTATTCAATCACAATAAATTCCCCAAGTCATCCTTTAAAAATGGTCATCACACCATTAATTGTACACAAAAAGAAGAAAATAGTCTACTAAATAAAACATTGGGATTCCTTTCCTTACCTTACGCGCTTGCAGGTAAGAGTCGATGATATGTTTAATACTGTTGATGCCTAACAAACAAAAAAGACCTGCAGCAATATCCACCGGCAGATTTTGGTCTCTGTTTAAAAATAGAACTATTACCTTGGCCCAGGTTAAAATAACAGCGTGTTACAAGCACAATTAGAAACATATTTATGAAAAATGACATATGAGATGTTGAATTTAAATGAAAGACTATTTACTGCCACGCATGTGCAACTACGTTAGCAGTTTGTCCTAAAGAGTAAAATTGGGAAAATAAATCTGACCATGTTCTTTATTTTAATCAAAGATGACCATTGATTTATATAAGGGTATTTGTCGCAATACGAAAGAGGGTTTTGAGTTCGAAAACCCATTATGCACACAGATAAACGCAAAGTATTGTTATTCTTATGTGGTGACTTAGTATGCAACAAAATTGAAATATCAACAAAATTGATATTTTAATCCAGCAAAAATAATGTGCTCATACAGCCCGTATAACTCAAATATTTGAGTAACGCTGATGTTTCTTAATTAAATATATCTCCATCAATGAATCGTTTCCCCATATACTCACACTGACATGTAAATCAATCTCAGAAAACAAAAAATAGCATAAATAGAGGATCTCAAATGGGTAATGATACAATATTGAATTTATCAAAAGATTTGGATAATGACCAGGTTTCGCGAGCCTCATCTCCAACAGCTAAGCAGAGCACGTTCCCTGGCATTTGTATTCTTATATAGGATTTTCTAAAGGAGTATTCTCATCAACCATTCCATGCTTAGGTTAGACATTTACTAAGCTGGTTAATGTTTTGGCAGACGCATGATTCTGCAAGAAGGAAATAATGGAATAATGATCTTTTCGTTCTCGGTTTTCACTCAATATACTCTCAATGCAAAAGACCTGTGATGAACCTATTGGTGACAAGGTGGACTGCCAGACCCTCAACCTCTGTCTCACTAGTCCTAGAAAGAAGCAAAACGGCCTGAATAATCGATCTGTATAAAGACTGGAATGGCCAAATGTATACACTAATCCAACAACTCTGATCTGGAAGGGGATTCAGGAATCAGCAAATCATCACAGTTTCTGCTCATCTTGATTCCTACACTTAAATAAGACATATTAGAACAACCTCATCAATTTTGATAGAATTTCCAGGCTTGAGATAGACCCACATCTGACATTATAAATCAAAATTGCAGGCATTTCATCCAAAGCAAGAGTTACTGCACCTGCAACATTAACTTGTAAGGAAAAAAACAGTTGTCACTAGAATTGGTGGAGTATCCTTAAGTCTGATGGCTATACACCTTACAGACATACAAAGGCAATGAAATATAATCTCAGTGGAGTGCACAAAGCAATTGATGCCAATATGGATCATCAAAGCTCAACATCTAACTTGCTTTGATCCTTCAATGAGAATCAGTTCGTAATAATCACAATTACATAAACCGTTTCTTGATCACTGACGTACTGTCCAATCACGGGAGTGAGGATATCGTACAAACATAAGACCTATTTGATATTCTCTTCACATGGAATTACCTGGTCATTATTCCAGTGGAACCTTGCCCGTGTGAAGTTTTCATGGGTATTAACCTTGCGGAGCAAGACACCATTTGAATAGCTCTCAAAAAACGTACCTATTTTTATTGCTTGCTCACTACTTTGGCATTCGTCAAACAAAATCAGCAGTACGTTTCTTATTAGTGGAACCATGTACTTGCAGTTCCGCCATGATGGATCAATATCGCTCATGACGTCTCCTGTTTTCGCAACCAAGAACAAGATTCCGTTCATGAGGAATTAGATATTTGTACTAATTTCCGTCTATTCTGGACACTTCATCTCGAGGTTATCGACAGAACCAAGTGCGAGCTTTGATGAGGTATTTCCGGATCATCTAGCTGCTACATCGAGGGTGGTCATGTCTCATTTTAAAGCCGAAAAGGGCAAGGATACTATATGAACACAGGGAGTCTAATCCTGGATAAAGTGGACTAGCTGTCCTTCATATCGGAATACATCAACACAAATGAATTTGCTTCCCATATTGGCTGACGAAATTAAGACAGTCATCACAATCATTGTACATTAGTGGAACTGTTCCCTATCTTTATCCATGCACTGGGATGGAGATCTGAGTACACTTCTCCAATTGTGATCAAAGATCTCTCATTCTAAAATATTCAATTCGATCTGGAGGAACCTTTACCCATGGCACAATGGATTCCATTGCTACTCCATACTGATTCGGGATTTGAGGGAGAGAAATATTTCCCTTTCGATGCCGCTCCCTGACAGATGGAGACTTTTCCAATTGGGTCATCTCGAAGCTGTCTCACATACCGAATAAATATCCATCCGCCTTGCTGACGTAGCTGTTACAAATTTTAAATTAAGGGTAGGATCTAGGTCATGAATTAGGTGTTTACGAATAGAAGAGTCAGGTCAACTCATTTTCTGTAACATTTTCCAAATCACGTAATCAAGATTATATTATAAAGGCATGTAATATAATTCATATTTTTTAAACATTAAAACTTAAAACCATTAAAATTAAATAAATATTAATTAAATCTGATATACGTAAGACATTTCAATGAGACGAGTCGTATTCATGAAAGTAATGTCATATCCGCAAATTGATCTCGTATTCATTCGTTAGTTATACCTGCCAAAAAGGCAAAAAAAATATTTGCAAGCACATTTACAAACTTCATATATTCATCGAAGTTAAGAGGTAATTGTTTTTATTGTTTTGAGGCTAAATGCCATTTCTCTGCGCAAAATTAGCAATACATGGCGGCCAGTATAAACAGTGGAGGAATTACGCAATGAAAGAGCCAGTATAAACCTGTGACACACAGAAAGCTACTGGAGTCTTTATTCACTTATTCACTAGTCATCTGGGACAAATAATAAACTGATGAAACTAAAAGGGAATTACATGTGATAATAAAAGAACACCTCAGAGATATTCGTAATATTGCCCAGATTTGCCCAGCCGCAGTTAGTAACTCGTGTATAAACTAAGGTATTATTACAAGCCATGATTGATGTATAAACATTAACGCATCTCTTATGCAAGGTTACTGTGCCCAGAGGGACGTTCCTGCATATTACTCGGCAAAGGCGGCATAACAACCTGTTACACCACATATACCCTAGGTCAAAATACTTCAATCAATCTGACCAGATCATAAACTGTGTATACTTTCAGATGATAGAAATCAACCAGTTTGATCCCAAGCTCTCTAGTTGCAACAATAATCAGAAAGATAGAGAACCTTTATGGATGGACCAATTACGTACTATACAGCCGTAGAGATCAACGTCTCTGTTTAAATGGGTTTCTAAGCATTTTAATATTAGTGAACCATAATTATATTTCGTGATGAAGGATATTTAATGTAGCACTTAACATCTGTAATATTGAGTCATCGTATCTTCATGAAATATGTTTTTGTGGAAGAGATTTTATTCACCTGATCATAAGGTGTTGCATACCCAGTTATGATGTCAGTTGTTTGATATTTCCTTTGTCACAATAACTTAAAGTTGAAGGTAAAGAAAAGGTCACCATGGTTGAAAGAAGAAAAATTAATTGTTCACCGAAAGCACCTGTCTTCTGTACAATAACGTTTGCTCTGTATAATGAACTTGGGCCACTAAACATCTTACGTTCGAGGACATCCTCGATTTCAAATCAGTGTAGGTTTGTGTTTTGTTTTGTTTTGGAGGAGAGTGGTTGTTACTTTTTGTGTTTTTGTTTCAGGCGCTGTTTCACTATACTTCCTCAAATCAACACTTTAGGATTCTCAACTAAGGACGAAGGTTCAGATGGTTTATAACATTCATAAGCTGGAAGACAGAGTTGGAGGTTGAGCAGATGATAATTGCAATGAATTCACGTGTGAACAGACACTAACTGCAATTATTACTGACGTATAGTTGAGTGTTTTCTTCGTAGGTAGACGTCAGTGAGTATGGAGCAAAAACAATGTATGAAAAAATTCGGTAACTGGAACAAAAGGGAGAACATTTAACCTGTACATAATGTCTTAAAGGAAACAGATAAAAGATCCCATGATGATACAAGAGTGTTATGGTATGACGGGTCTAAAAAATACATGTATGTTTGGTAATCTTTGCTCAAATTAACAGACATTTAATTTCCAGTTTAAATCAGATGATTGTGATAAATGATCAATAAACCGATGACATGTATATTCCATGTTATGCAAGGGTCATTACTCTGATATCACAGTTGTACCAAAAATACGTACTCGAACCTGAAGAAGTTTAAAAAAATATGCGTACGTAAGTACTTGCAACGGAAGGTGGAACCAGGAATGTTGGTAAGAATGGGCACAAAAACATGAGTATAAAAATGTGGACCACAGCCTGTTTAAATAAAACTGTATTCAGACAACACCTGTAAATTGGGAAGGCAGCCACAAAACATTACCATTCTTTATTGTTTGACTCTTATTATTCATAGATTTTATCTTTTGGTTCCTGGCAAATATAGGAATTATATGATCTGACTCTTGCATAATATAAAATCATTGGTCATTGTGAGATGACAAACTTGTTATCCAATTCATTTGCGAACATGTGTAACATTATTGAAGTCTCTCATCCTCATTTTCTAATCATGAAGTTTGGTGTTATTTGGTTGTATAATATGTATTTTATAAACATATATTCCTTCTTTAAATTTGTGCCAAGGAGAGGCTTAAAGGATTTAAAATGTCCCGTACAGGTTGTAACGGGGTTTTCGGTATCAAGCGATATTGGTACAATATTGCACAAGCCACTGGTCAGAGGCATTGCGCAACTTGGAAAACAACACTCGAAACCGCATCCCGCTAATACTCGTTATCTAAAGGATGACCTCTACGGTGTGATTTGCTCGGTTATAGAATGGATATGGTAATCTGAGTTGGTATCTTGAACAAAGACAACACACGAGCCCCCGTAAAGATAAATAAAGAATTTAATCAAAATAAAATCACGAGAAGAAAGACACAGTAAATTACAATTTTCTTTCCTTCTGAATACTCTTAGTACAGAAGCACTTTAAAACCGAAGTTTAAAATAATAGATACATTAATTAAATTTCAAACATTAATATAATAGACAAATTTACCCGTTAATAGCTGATAGCAAATTTGATGACAAAATCGAGTGTTCATTAACATTGGACCGCTTGGTAAATTCTCAATGACCTGTTCGTCGACTGTTTTTTTTTTCCTTCTGTTTGCGTCTCTACTTTAACTTGCCCTCTGGGTGAATGTGGGATTCTCACAACCCTGAATCCTAAATTCTTTTTCCTCCTCCTTTGGATCTCGATCTCCTCGCTATTTCTCTCTCTCCAAACAAACTATTTTCCTTTGAAAAGAAAAGGGTAAAACGCCCTAAGTATCTCGTTAGGTTTTGAGAGTTGAGATTGTCCGTCCGTCTTTCCGAACAATCAGATCTTACTATCAGTGTTAACCTTTATACGACTAACAAATACTACACAAGTCTTCAGATCAATACAGTTACACCGCTAATTATCGACATCAGAATTTGGGGAAGTCACATATAGTCTTTTACTAGGTATTTCTACTTCCTCTCTTTCAGAGGTCTTCCCAGACTGATTAAAATTCATTCGTTCGGAGACTATATTCCCCCCACGACTCAGGGGATCGACCCACCCTTGATTCCACATTTGACCAATCGGATTGAATGCTGTTCCTACAGACATTTTGGAAAACTGCCTATCAAGGTGCCAAAAATGCCACCTGGGGTTGCCTCAACACCCTGGCATATCTCTCAATAACTTTTTGACAGTTCTACGTGCGAATGTCGCCTTTTCTAACCTATCATACACCTAGTTCGTTTTTTAGTATAAACATAGGACCAGGGTAACCTGAGCTAGAACAAAATTCCGTGCAAACTCTACCATAAGATAACAGTTAATTGTCGGCTAGACTAAGAATTAATTAATGGAATTTCCTCGCTATCACCAAAGTGTTGTCTAATTTGGCACTTGACACAGGTGGAAAGCGAAAACCCAGTGATCCATTATTAAGCCAACAGTTCATTTCAGAGCAATGGGTTCAAAGCCATAAATGTGCATGCCTGGACACAGAAGATAAGCTATATATTAAATGCACATCAAATTAAATTTTAATTGTTTCTTACCTATTGTAATACATTACACTTTACATTTATATTCTCATACTTGTTCCACATTGCTAAATGTATATAACGTTATTAAATAATTGACATTCTATGCTTATTTCAAAAGCATTTAACATCTGTTTCTTCAATAATTTGCTAGGTTGAAAATTATATCAGACATGTGCTACCAATTTTTTAGGTTTATGATTAATATTCATCATAGTGTCATCATGTTGTTATATTCAAGTGCAATGAGTATAATATAGAAGCAAATTGTTTTAAGTAATTATGTCTCTGGTCAGACCAGCACTGCAATTGTAAATATAATACATACATTATGTCATCTCATAAAAATTCTTAATTTCACATTTTAAATTTTTATACCTTATTGTTTCTTCAAAGTCTTAAGAAGGAATTAGATAATATAAACTATTCTGGCATGTAGTCAGCAAGTGAATCCATGTCCGGACCAAGCAATCAAACAAAAACATTTATTTTCATGCTATATTCGCATGGAATCAGCAATCCTTGATTTTTAAGAACAAATTATAAATGAGGTGTGATTATCATGCTTTTCTTACCTGGCACCTTTGTTGTTATGTATGCTTTTATTATTTAAATGACCGTAATTTTTGGTCAGACTTTGCCATGTCCGTTTACACAAACATTATAAATTTGCTAATTGTCTTAAGGCAGACCACACAAATCAAATCAAATCAAAGAGGTGGTCTTATATGACATATTCAATGTTATTAAGAATATAATAAACTTTCTTTATTGTACCTTGTGCAATGTTCATGGATGGCTTTCACTTTAGGTAATATGGAAGTCCGTATACTTGGTGGTCAAACGTTAGTTTAATTACTTATTTATGTGGTTCTACAGACTCAGTGGTCCATTGACAGAATGGTAATAATGTCGGTTGTATGTAACAACACAAACTGTAATCTCTTTTTAAAGAATGTTTACATTATTATGGTGAATTAATTCAAACTATTTAGAAACATTATTTGTCTGAACCATGTGATAATCTGTAATAATAATAATAATAAGAAGAAGAAGAAGAAGCAGAAGAAGAAGAAGGTCAAACAAGGGAATATAGTGGTCTATGTGACAAGAACATTATCTTAAGCAGTACATATTGATACTACATTGCTATAACAGTATAACAGGAATATAAGATATATAAGTTTATCGTATTACCTTCATATATATATATATATATATATATATATATATATATATATATATATATACATTGTATTACAAATAATGTCTCTGAACTTAGATAATCATAATAGAGAACAAATATGAATTGTATTCATGATAATACGCCTATACCTGCTTGTAGACATGTGCAAATAAGCTTTTAACCTGTGAAATTGCATAAGTATACTTTACACCTAACATGCCCACTTGTAATTTGACGATCTTTACCTTCTGTATTTTTTCTTTTTATACTTCATGTTAGCATTTATTAGGTAAATCAGACGAGACGAGGTCTGACCAGGCTCACACAACCCTATTTGTAAGCTAACTGCAAGTTCTTGTAACATGTGTTGCTTAAACATAGGAACTTCGGCTCTATTGCATATTCTGCACTGGATGGCAAAGCAGCTCTGATTTCATGGATTTATTGAAGTCAATGTAAATTCATTTTGTAGCACATATTCAAAAGCACGATCAACATAACTTGTTATTCAACTAAAATCAGTTCAAATGAACATTATTTAAATCTTGTTTCGAATCCTATCAGTTCGTTTTCAGAAATCGTTAGTGGGAAGGCATTGACAGAAAATCGTCTGAGTTTCTTAGATTACGGAGCAAAATTTCTTCTTTCACAATATGTTGGAGAGTTGATGACAGCCACTGAAGAAAAGTGTCAATATGCCAGAGTCAGTTGATAAATAGTTGCCGCCACCTATGGGCAGCCCTTCCAGAAGTCAGTCAAGTCAAGAGCTTCCAGGCTCACACATCCGGATTTGCAAGACAACTAAATTTAGTTGAAATCTATGTAGTTACCACCTTCGCTTGGGAACTTCTGCCTAATTTCATACACTATACAGTATGGCAAAGCAACTCATATTTCACGATCAATATATCCCAGTATCATCTTAGCAGCTGTCTGTATTCAATGTATTTATTAAGAACGAAAATATAACATTAAATATACTTTTAGACGTGCGTCAAGTTATGAATTGTCACCTGTTCTGGTTTTCTGTTATTTTTAAAAGATTTTCCAGAGTTAATACCTTTAGCATAAAATTAGATTTTACTACAACCAATGGCAGGAAGCTAAATGAACCTAAAGTGAACAGGAACAGACAACAATACGTGTTCAATGTCATAATGCAGAGTCTATTCAAGGAATGAAGTTTCAGATGGATTAAAGTTTAAAATATTTTATTAAAATTTCCAAGACAATGAACAACTGGTGCTAGCATAATCTATTCTCATAGTGAAAGATTTGAATTAAAATTCTACATTAAAGAAAATTTTACATTTTCTTAATAAAGGAGGGATTTCATGAATATTATGAAAGTATTTTTTATACATTGAAGTATATACATCAATCACTTGTCTAAAAACTGACCCTGATAGTGGCACCGTAGCTATTGAAATAACATTTTAACTACAAGTGTTTACTTTGACAGAATTTCCTCGCTATCACCAAAGTGTTGTCTATCTGGCATTGATGCTGCTTCCAGAACATATTCGTCCAAGCAGTCTGTTATCCTAGACGATCAATGATATTATTTTTCTTTACCTGTTTAGTCGTATCCATCTTGTATCTTTCTCTCTTCAGCATATACGCTCATCGATTGCATTAACCATATGCACACCAGAATATATGTGGTAAATGCACTCTATCATTCATTAGTGTGTTAAATAGCAAACATGTAGGTAAAGTGTACAAAATATGTAATTGTGATACAATGTTAGACTTTTGTCGAACCTTTTGTACCACAATAACGAGCTGCACATTTAATCAGAAAGGTATTATTATTCTCAATAGTTGCCCCATAATACTATATGCCTCCTCTGTCACTAGTTTTGTGCACCTAGACCCACATACAAAATATACGCTACATAAACATCTGTGTATAGCAATTGTATGATTACTTTTTTCTTCTACAAAATGTCGTCGATTGTCCTATCCATAGACGTTAGCAAAAACTCACACCCATTAGCAGGTTGAAAAGTCCATTCTTTGTCTGCATTTCATAGTGGTTGATCGTGGTTGAAAAGAAAAAACTTAAGTACTTAAATTAATAAAGAATTTATTTCAATACCTTAGTTTTAAGTACTTAACTTGTAAGACCTATAGTTACTAATTAACCAAATCAACATGAACATCTGCTCTGAAGACATCCAAACTTTTGCAACACATTTGTGCCCTTCTTTTTCCATTATGAAATTGAAAAATATCAATGGAATAATAATAATATTAATACAGATTAGGCACTATAGAAAGTCCTCATTATGATTACTATTATTATAGCAAACTTGTAGGTAAAGTGTACAAAATATATGTAACTGTGATACATGGTCAGACTTTTGTTGTATCTTTTGTACTACAATAATGAACTGCTTTTAATCAGAAATGTATTATTAGTCTCAATATTAGTTTCCTCTTAATACTATATGCCTCCTCTTCTACTAGTTTTGTGCACCTAGATCCATATAGAAAATATACGCTAGATAAACATCTGTATATAGCAATTGTACGATTACTTTTCTTATAAAAATGTCTTGGATTTTACTATCCAAAGAGGTTAGCAAAAATTCATATCCATTAGCATTGTTTAAAAGTCCATTCATGGTCTGCATTTCATCTTGGTTGATCGTGGTTTAAAAAAATAAACTGAAGTACTTATATTAATAAAGCATTTATTTAAATACCTTTCATATTCTTAGTTTTAAGTGTAAGTGACTTTTTTTATATCTTTAGTTATTAATTAACCAACTATAAATGAAAATCTGCACACACAAAAAATGACATCTTTTGCACAAACACGAGCCCTTCTCTTTTCATTATTGAATTGAAATGAATCAATGTAATAATAATTGTAACAGAATTGTTACCGAGAGGAGGGTGGACTAAATGAACAATACAAACACAATTTGTGAAAGAAAATATAAATTTATGTAATAAATTATAAATGAAAAAATACAGATGTAACAACACAATAATTCATGCACTCAACCCACAATTACACTCACAACCATTCACAATACATGAACAAAATAAATAACAATACAAAAGGAATCTCAGATGTAAAGGGATCTCTTGGATTATACACAGATCCAAGAATCCTTTACGAAAGTTAAATAAATGCAAGTATGATTTACGAAAAAAAATAAACACAAACGACAAACTATCTATCGCTCGATGGATTGCGATAACTAGCACGATCATATACTTGTATTCAATCAAGTTGCTAGCTTTTATTGATATCTATGTGATCAATTGAAATATTATTGTGATCTGACATAAGCATGCAAATACAACAATGTATTAAATTATATTACAATTTCAATACACCTATGTGTCTCCCCTGTATAACCGCACGATTCAGCAACAGTTGAATCGTCTCCCAGTTTCCCCGAGAACCGAGGGTTGACCAATACTATTATCGGACGTTTCCCTACACGGATCCAACACAGTTATACGTTCAGACAGCATACAACATCTACCCGAACCAACGATTCCTCACTCCCCTAGATGTCGACCCGGACGTTTTACAACTCTAAGACAGCTCCGACACTCGGACTTCTAGCTTTCCGGATATTTACACGTTACACAGATGTTGACGAACAGACAGTTCGACACACAGACAGATACTTCAATTCCGTTTGCACAAATTAACGGCACAATCACATTCAGATATTTATACAGAGATGTTCCACAACAAATCAGACGATATCAAAGACGTTTATCAAAAGATGGTATCAGATGTGTTAACAGCTACGGTATCAGAAATGGTAACAACTACGTTAGCAGCTACGGTATCAGAGACGGTATCAACGATGTTATTAGATGCGCTATCAGTGATGTACTTCTACGGTATCAACGACGGAATCAGCTGGAATCAGACTGAATCAACGACGGAATCAGCTGGAATCAGACTGAATCAGCTATAATAAACAAAACCAGACTAATAATAGTTGTCTCAAAAATAATCTAAGCCGTAGATTACGATATTGTATTTAAAGTCTAAAAGTGACTAGTAATTCCAAATATTCCACGTTCATTGCAATAAAGGCATCATTATACGAAATGATAATCTGAATAAAATTCACAATAAAACGAAATGTAAATTTAACACTCACCCCTTTGGCTGGAGATTTGCAAGACGAGCTTATCTATCCTTTGATTAGATATTTTGGTTCCCGTAAATAATTATGAGAAATACTTCGCCTTATATACTCTCAATAGGTGAACATAAATCACATCGAGCTTGCCGTGCACCACGTAAAACGAGTATTTCGGATTTCATGTAAATTACAAATTGGCACATGCAAATCGTTACACGCCACTTAATCACCCCAGGTAATGCGTGTACGACGAAATCAAGAAAATGGTGAGTTTCGTTTGCAATTCAAGAACAACAAAAATCAGTTCAAATTTTCGCCTAATTCTGTGACAATAATAATAATAATAATAATAATAATAATAATTATGTTAATGATATTAGTCATTATAATAATGTAGAGATCATGCGCTACTCAGATTCATTATGCGCTATGTTCACTTGAGGGCCGTAGTCCTCGTCAAGGTTCCTCTCGTTCGGACTGAAATTGTTACGGCCTAAACTCATATCGTGCATAATCAACTGTAGATTGATGACGATGGCCATCTTCCTCAAACTACAAAGATGAGCATGACAATTATGCCTTAAATACGCTAGCCTTTACTAGATTCTAATATTGTCATCACGTTGGGAACGTCCGAAAAGAACATCACTTCCGGATACCATATTTCATCGTATGTATAGAAATATTTCCGAGGCATTTTTCATAAAATATTGATGTATGCATCCAAATTATCCTAATTGTTTCCCCTTTGATCCAAATATGCATCTTAAAGCACATTTCTATGTTATTTAGCGAAAAATAAACATTATAATATAAAGAATATATTATAGTAGACCTTTAAAACCCATCAAAATTAATGTTATACTTATGTCCAAAACAAACAAAACTCCTCAACGAATCAGCTCGTTTTACGCAGTGAAGTCACTCAAATCAGAACTTCTATTTTACCCAGATTGTATTGTATACAAACAGCTCAAAGAAAGATGAGACACAATTATAGCTGCCATTATAGAAAAACTTGCGTCCTTCAAACTTCTGAAACAAAAATAAAACGTTGACAATCTTTTTCGGATTCCCTTTCACAGTGAAGTCCAAGTTTTAGATAAACACGATTTGCTTTTTTGCTTGCGTATATATCACATACCTGACGTGTTCATACCGCCTAAAACTTAAACGTTGAACAGATTACGCACCTTGGCAATATATACTAATAGTTCAACGTCATTCTTCTCTAGCGTTCCGATCTTTCACGCTGTGAGAAAGATTTTGTTTGGCTGTTGTTGCTGTTTTTCACACTAATGGTGTTTATCAACTTCAACCATGGAGCAGCTTATCGATGAAATCTTCAGTCGGATGGACATTCGACCGTTTGAAAAAGGCAACAGTTACCTATATTCGACACACAAACACATACATACACACACGTACACTCACACGTACATTATAAACAGACTTAAATATTTCCAGCTAATTAATCCTGATACATGAAAAAGGATTACAATATAAACCAATCACCGCCAAACATATGAAATTTAATCAAAATAAGTAATTTTCAAATCAACCAAGAAAAACTGAGAAAAAAACTGGCATGCTTGTAAAACAAAAGTAATAAAGCTTACACAATTTACACATTAAGATCAATACTTAAAGGCATACAACCTAATATTTTTGACTTTTTTATTCTTGCAAATGCATGATATTATGAAAAGCATAGTAGAAATAATGAGCAATTACAGGTCATTCAGTTTCAAAAAATGTACAACTGTAAGTTTAATCAACGAAAATATAACGATTTTCTGTACGGATTGCTAATTAATTATGCAGAAACGGGATTTACCAATATACTCCGAAGTCGCAGTGTCAACTGACAATAAGAGGTTCTTTTAAGGGGCCATTCTTGAAAGTGTTTACGTGTCGTGTTTGTGAGAGTGTGTTACGTTGTAAGATAAACCAATTAAAAATATGATAATTTGTATCATTGTAATCAGAACCGCTATTAAAAGGTCTCGCTAAAGTCGTTTCTTAGGCTCAGAATAAAGTTGATTTTCTTGTGCATTTGCACTACCACCTCACGCTCACGAGTCACGTATCCGATAGTCGATGTGATTTGCGCATTTGCTTCTATATTTACAAGTTTGTTTCATTGCATAACACAAAAATTAATATTTTCCAACATAAGATTTAATGCATTTATTTTATTTAGAATATTTTTTACTGACAATTTTAAAAAAAATGTCTGCAGGACTTTGATCTGGTTGTTTTCGATGAAGTCGTGCTCCTTGTTGCACAGAGGTATATGCAAGCTGCCCTGGCAGCAAAAGAAGATAATGATTGCAACCGAGGGAAAAGGCATACTGCTAACAGGCAGTTTATTTTATGGACTTAACGGATACCTAAGTACTGGCTACATACATGTCATTCCAAGCTGTTATGTATGGCATATAATGGATAAATAATTTTGGCCAATACCATGGCTTTACTCAAGGAAGACTTGGGTGATCTATCCAATGCTATGATGTGTGACTAATATAATTTATGTTGATTTTAAGTTGCATAAAGCATTTCTTTTGTAGTATGCATTTTTTAGCTACCTACCCACTAAAGAATGATTATATGTATGGCTATGTTTTGAAAGCAACTGTGAGGAAACTATTTATTATAAACATAGGATGAATTGAAGTTGACTAGCATTGTCTTGTGATGCAAAGAATGTAAAGAACAAAAGTACACTGGTGAATATGATTATAATCGTGTATATACAGTAACACATTAAGTTAAATGATAAATAATGCATATTCATATTGAGTTGAGAAAGCAAAACTTGTTGCAGTGTTTCATGAAAACAGATTCGCTTGTAAATATCAACAGAACTGCAAACACTAAGATACTATTCTATCCAGATACTGCTCATTAATGGCAATTACATGTAAAACAAATTGGCTCTGGAAACAGAATAAGGTTTTTAAGACTAAAATACTAGTTCATCAAAAGCAACCTTGAATGCTTATATCACATAGGTGCATCATCAGCCGTCTTATTACAACTAAATCAAATATACTTGACACCAATTAAAAGCATCAAATGTTCAGTTTTTTTAAAATGTTTATTTACTATAGAAATAATTATACGCTTTATATGAATACCAAGATGAATGTACACAACTGCATACACTGTAAAACTAACTGTTATATATTATGAAATGTACTAAACTTATATAAGTACAAATGTGCATGTACAGACATAACTTGAATTCAAGAGTACACTCAGGCATACAAAACTGAAAGATATCGTCTTAGAATAATTATGGTATATATAGAGATTTTCTGTGTTATTTAGATTGGGTGGGGTGCTCCCAATATTATTTAAATTATTACAAAAGACCTACCCCGGCTTGTTTTTGTGAAGAATTGAAGTAATGATAGATGCAATGTTCAGAGCCCCTCTCAGTGGTGCCGACAGTTAAATTAACGAATACACAAAATGTGAAAGTCAAATAAACAACAATTTCATATCATTAAATAACAGTCATCTCTCAAATGAAATTCAAATTAAAACCTTATTACTCGTCTTTAACTCGGCCAAATTATGGCCTTTTTATCATCTGACTTAGTGTAATAGATTTTTCTCCTGTCCTGTGATCCTACGCATCTGTATGATCTTTCTCTGGACTGGTAGTCCAATTCCCTCCAGTCTGTCTTCTGCCGCCGTTCTGCCTTTTTCATTGTCTCCCAGGGACTTTTATATGAGAAACTAGTGTACCATTACTATAAAAGATTGATTACAGACATCCCATTCCAATATACTAGACAGTTCTATAGAAATTACATTGATGTTTTAGTATCCTGTGCTTGGTTTCTATGCTTTTGACACAAGCGATTACCATTTACTCGTGTTTCTCTGCAGTAGTTTGTTTAGGTGATGTACTAAAGTTTGGCATTGCTTTCTCGCCCATTCGATCAGGAGTCCATTCATCACCTTTCCATTCAAAGAAACTATGATAAGTGCAAGCATTAAATCCTCGTTGTTTCATCTCTCTTGCAAGTATATGTGTTGGTGTTAGCACAGTCATGTTTGATTTGAATAATTCAATCGCACGAGTCGTCTTCCCTGACCCACCACAGCCGTTTAAATAACTGGTTTTATGTCTACATATTGGATCGGAACACGACGGTGCATTAGATAGTTCTGATA
Organism: Unio pictorum; assembly: GCA_030141615.1. Lineage (NCBI taxonomy): Eukaryota > Metazoa > Mollusca > Bivalvia > Unionida > Unionidae > Unio > Unio pictorum. Next base: position 26,852,318 of record JARLTB010000052.1, read on the forward strand.
TTTGATTATTTGTCAAGTAATTGTTTTCAATTGTAACATTTGCTGATTTAGAATAATCACGCAGTATTTCTTTTTTAATTCTCCATGATCCCCAACTCTCGTCTGAATTAGTGAATTTAGCCACTGCTTCGCTATATTTTACGTCTGTATAAAAAAATCAGTTGCTACTCTATCCGCGGATTCAGGAAATCTATTTATCATTGAAAGTAAACTAATAGAAGCATAAGCCAGCATAGACGACCTTAAGTACGTGTATTGAGGATTTTCTCTATCTGTGTAAGTAAAAATTGTACCCAATTTGGTTCCATCGGACAAGAAAGCGTCTTTACGATTGACATATATACCCCTAGATGTTACATCTGCGATTATAAAATCGTATTCAGCGTCATCTATAATCAACCGCGAAGAATATCGTTTATGGTTGTATTTTCCACCTTGTGTGAATTTACCAATTATTCTTCTACCGAAATCTTTTGCGTCTTTATTTCTAACTTCAAAGATTTCTTTGGACCATTTCAAGATATATTCTTCGTCGAGATCAGGGAATTGTTTATTGTTTTCGCTGATTATACTATCTAGACTATCGGGTTGTGGTAACCAGAATTCAGTCTGCACTCGATATGATATAGTTGCTTCACTGACAATCAGCGATATCAGCATTTTATAATCAATCATATGCCGTAATAACACTATTGGCATCCAGTGTTTTTCAGAGATATGTCTACCAAACCAAACATAACAACACGGATGAAGTCCTTTAGCTAATTCAAACGATACCACACGAGCGAATCCGGTTAGATCAAAATCAGTCAGTGGTCCATTAATCGCAACACGTGTCATCTCGTGTGTGGGATGTCCATATCTTTTGAAGTACTCAGAGCACTCTCTGTACCCAAGAAAACTCCTTGGATAACACGCAACCAAATCAACCGAAATAATACTTTTGGGGTCGTATTTTGTATTCCATAAACCACCATGGTTATATTCCATGCAGCTTGATTCGATATCTGAGAGAGATTCTGCGCGTGTTGGTTTCCAAAGATTTCTCGTTCTCGTAAAATGAGCTTCAACTGACGGTATTGTAAAACAGTTTGTTAATAATTGTTCGTCGTAATCCGTTGAATAACCACTAGCTAGTTTTTTCATCTTGTTGTGGACGGCTTCAGTACGGTATAATTCGCCATTGGACTTTACATATTGATCGAATTTACCCTCTTCGTCTTCAAAACTGTGAAGTAACCACACTGACACAGGATCTTATTTACTTAATTCGTAAATAAAATAAAATAGATTCCCCGTGTAATATTTTATAGATCTATGCCGCGGAAATATTGTTACTGAGGATGTCCAAGCGTGTTCGTTATGGTCAATAATTTTGATTGGAGCTCCATTTGATTTATATTTCGATTCGTGTAATACCTCTCCTGTTATCGTCATTACGGTTATTGGGAATCTTAATGATGTTTCTAATTTGGTTGTATCTTGAATCGTTGCTCCAGTTTCCTATACTGTTAGTCCACATTTATTTATTTTTTTGCGTCTTAGATTTGTCAGTTTGTTTCCACGCAACGCATTTGTAAAATGCTCTATTATTCGTTTTGCTACACAATTCAACGATGACAGTTTCATTGGTTTTAATTTTTCAATACTCGGTTTATTATTTAACGAATATATCCCATAAAAAACTGCAGTCACGGGATATGATCTCTGGTAGTACGGTTTGTCAATTCCAGTCAGAATTCCTGATTTGGAATCATGACTCACAGTCTTATCTTTCAAAATTGGTTCAAATTTGTCGCGTATAATACAATTTCCAGTTTCTGAACGGATAAAGAATTTCACTCTAAAAAATACTTTTACTTGTCAAAATGTGAGATTATCATTGCTGCTCTTTTGTCGTTCATGGTAGCATCAACACTACCATCAATTCGAAATGTTGACCAAGAGTGAGATGCTCCATCGCGCTTGAATTCATTAAAACCATCGCGGATTCTACCTATCATGCTTTTATCACTTATTAGACCCTTTGGTACATCAGTGGAGACTCTATCGAGATTGAATTCAACCTTTTTCCAAGGAGTAATTTTCGATGATCTCTCGAACTCCTCCATATTATAATTAAAACAAGTATTTAAAATAAGAATTTATTATATAATGAATGATTGCAAATGGTTGATGATATGATCAGTAACCGCTTGTAATAAATCATGCAGAAGTGATTTCTGCGGATATCATCTGCAAAGCATTCGTCGCGGGAGTTTTGTATCCGATGTGGTTTGGGTGTGAGAGGAAAATCGCAGTTGTGTCTCAATTGCGGTGGTAAGCGATACAGAGAGTTAAAGCGCTATTATGATGAACGAGATAAAAACTCCATCAAAAACTCCATCAACGACTCTGTCCTTGACTATGTCAAGGATAAAATCATAATAACACCTCAACACCTCAAGACTACATTGAAAGATTCCCGAGTAATAATTAAACTAAATCATAAATTAGGCAAATAGTATTATAGTATATAAATGAATCAAGAATTTCAACTGCATACCGTGATCAGCAATTATGAATCATCCCTTGATGGTATTGTCAGACACAGCAGACTGAAGAAACCATTAGGGATAGTGAATAATCATGGATTGTTTATGTTTAATGCTGGAGGGGAAAATATTACTGATTCGTCCACGAGGTGTTTAATGGATTGATCAAGGATAGTCTTATTATTGATCACATTGATTTTAATCCTCAAAATAACAAATTGGATAATTTACGTGCTATCTCTCAGAGTGAAAACATCAAACGGAGGAAAACATGTATTTCTAAAACAGTTGCAAGGAGATCTATAAAATGATTTAATACAGAAAATAACGAAGTAAGACAACGAATCAAATACGCATTATTTACAAACAGTTGTATTATTTTTTTGATATTTTCAATAATCATTATTAAGTACACGAAAGATATATAGATCACACACCACTTTATTGGCTTTCATGTATTAGTTAGGTTATATACCATGCCGTCTATTATATTATTGGGGCTTTAGCGAAACTCAAATCATGAAACGAATCATAGGTCACACCGTCACGTGATGTGACTGTTGTTTACATTCAAACCAGGTTGATATTGTAGGTTTATGATTAGTTTCTGTTTGAGTATAGACCCTGCCCTGTCATTGTCATCCTATCATATCATACCATTGTCATCCTATCATTCATTGCAAAATACCAAACCATCATATCATTCATTGTAAATACCATATCATTGTCATCCTATCAGTCATTGTAAATACCATGCCATTGACGTCATTCATTGTAAATATTTGTATATAATGTATATATCATGTGACGCCTATTCCCCTAAGCGTACCTTCTTGGAATTTTAATCCGCTATTTGGCGAGTTAAATCTCCTCTTGGAGACTATGCTTCGTGGTATGACTATGGACGTCAAAAATAAACAGTAGCATGGATGCAAAAGCTCTATGTCACATTAAGGTAACCCCACAGGATAATTCAGAATGATTTATCGGCCAAGAGAAACGGTCATAGGGTTAAAAAGAAGAGAGAAAATCTCTGCATATAAACAACAGAAGAAAAAAACAAAAAGAAAATAATCTAAGAAAAAGAATCCTATGAAAGACACAAAGGCCAAATAAGGGACCCAATGAATGATAATCGCTCATCATAGCTACTGTTTATTTTTTATTTTTGTATTAGAAATATAGTATATTATAGAATATGAATTCTACAAATATCACCAAGGTTATAACCGAAATTTCAAGTTTGAAAAATCAAGGAATTCAATTGTCAGATAAATTAAATTGTGATAGGATCCTTTCCGATTTTTAAAATATTCAAGATAATATCCGAAGAAATATATATACACTGCCGAAGTCATACGCTTTTATAAAACGAATTCAACTTGCGATTTATGATTTGTTCATATTTGAAAATGATGTAGACAAGTTTGTCCGTTATTTACTGTTGTGGAAAAAATCAGAAAAGAATTAGGAAATGAAAATGTAATCAAACGCGTAGTTAATTCAAAGATCAAAAATATAAAAATGATTATCCAACAAACCGAGAATGCTCCATTGGCAGCCTCAGCGCAGTAAATTCTCACCATGAATCAACATGTACAATACCCATACCTGTTTGCAAAAATACAATAGATAGGTATGCGCTTATTCACCTAGAACGAATTTGTAAAGACAGGTAAGATAGTGTAATTTTTTTTTATCAATGGTGACTTCGTTATTGGTGTTTATCACTACGCGGAAGTAATTATCGGGTGGGTGAGCAATCTACGGATTTTATTTTACTTATTAACTGCTGAAATGTTTTATTTTTTTGGTCGTTTTTTGGTCATTTTAGTCATTTATTTTAGTCATTTTAGTCATTTTTAGGGTGTTTTTAAGTCATTTTTCTCTGCCGGTGAGTAAAAAAAAAAGGGTCAAATGGTTGACGATCTTTAAATGAATCATTTAGAGATTTTTCTTACTAAAAATCATTTTATGATTTTCAGATAAAAAAAATAACCAGAAAACGACCAAAAATCATCAAAAAACGACTAAAAATCTCGAAAAATCTTGATTTTATCAGTGGGGTCAAATGGTCGATTTTCTCTAAGTGATTCATTTAGAGATTTTCTCATTAAATATTGTTTATGGTTACTGGTGACTTCTTTTTCACTGGCGACTTCTGTCACTGGTGACAAAGCCTCTACATTTAGATTCAGTATTAATTAATAATGGTAGGTGAAGCGCTAACGAATAGATTAGCACGCGAACGGTTAGTCGCAATTAAGAAATTTATCCCCATTCGAGATTCAATTCGAGAGAAATTGCAAGCTAGACAGCCGTTTCAGACTGTTTACAACAGCAACTGAGGAATTATTTAAACCAATAACCACAACAACAAAAGATGTAAAATCGGCCACTGAAAGAGCGATATGGGGAGATGTCCCTGAGGAAGGGAAAAGGAAAGAAGAGCCTCTTCTTTCTGTGCTGAAAAAATAACAAGGAGATCCAAGCAAGCAAGGAAATCTTTAAAAACACTTCCTGGTGGTATAGTAACCGCTGCACAACTTCAACAACAACAGGGTGATATTGAAGAATAAGAAGAAGAGGTTGATATTGATCAACAACAGGGTTATACTGTTGAAGAAAAAAAATAGGAAAAATTTCGAAAGGGAGGAGGGAATACGCACCTCAAGAGATATTTCCGAAAGAAGTGATAAATAAAGAAGATAAGGGACAAATATATAAACGATGGATTTGAAAAATCCATAAACGTCTTTGATACTTTGAAAAAAAGTATATTTGGCAAAATACGATGGAACTAGAATCTCAAAAGATGATAATAATTATAATTCGTATTTGAATAAAATAGAAAAAGTAAGTATTGGTCAACCACTATATGATCGAGACTAAGATGATGATGATGCACAGGGTGCAACTGGTTATAGTAGTAGTAGTGGGAAGGGATTTTCTCAGAGTGTAACTCCAAAGGTATCAGGTAGTGGTTTAGTTAGTTGTCCTAGTAATATTCTTGGGGATATATCACGATTAGAAGTTCTCAAGGCAGCATCATGGATATTGATGTATATCGAGAATTTCTTTACTAGCTAGTGGATGGTTATCATAGTGACTAATCACCGAAATTGCTAGCAATGAAAATCCGTAGGATTTTTACGATTAGATAAGCATCATTAAAATAAGATGATCATACACTACAACAACGATAAACCAACAATGGTCTATGTAGTAAACTCACGATTGCCAGTTTACAGAGCGTACTATGGTGATGGTCTCGGAAATACCATTGCAGGGTTAATTTCAAGAATGGCTCCAAAAGTAGCGCCATTAGCAAAACAATTATCGATGAAAGCCATTAATGTTATTCGTGATAAAGGAATCAGCATCGTGGGTGATGTTGCCAGGAAGGCGTTTTCCGCCGCGAAGGAAAATCTAATGTCGTTAGTTCGAGGAAAAAAGAAACCAGTGATGGTATCGCAGTTACCATCTACAGAAGTAATGCCTGCAAGTGTTAGCAAAATAATAAACAAAGCAGTGGATCAGAAATTAGCATCGTTGGCGACTTCGTCGTTTGCCAATGATGCATATGAGGCACATAGAAATAATATTGCAAACATGATAGCGGAAGCGGCTTGAAACCACGACGAAAACCACGAGCAAAATCATTATTTAGATCGAGGAATATATAATAAAATGTTCAAACGGACATCTGATCCAGCCTTTGATATGGACGCCCCAGTACGCAAAGATGATTCTGTACAGGATTATCAATAATATTCATGCAGTACAACCGGATATTCGATTAAGAATTGAACTTCAAGTCCAAGATACCAGTAAATATTTTTGCCTTGTGAAGCATTTATTGAAGTAGAAGGAGAACTTGTAACAAATTTTGCAGCTAATACTCCATATGCAGATGACCCAACTATCCGAGTTGGTTTTGTTAATAATGGTATCATGGCGCTATTTGAGAGTGCAGGATATCTGATTGAGGGAAAAGAGATTGAATCCATAGAACGTGATGTTGATGTTGCAACAACAATAATTGGGTTGGCAAGATATTCTGATGATTATACAAGATCAGCGGGTCCATCTATGATGTTCTCTAAGGATCTCACTGATAACGCTGAACACATCCAATATATTAAAGTAAATACTCCAAGAGCTACTGCAGTTGATCCACAACCCGATTCTCCTGGACACGAGGATAGACCAGCTGGTGCTCTTGATGTTATAAAAGTACTAATCGTAATTACAACATGGGGTTTGCAACACGCTAAGCAATGTTAGAGAGACAGCGTCGAAAAGTTTCATGCGCGATTCCACTGCATCATATTTTCGGATTTTGCAGAAATGTTAGAAAAGTTATCTATGGAGCGAAGCTTACAGTAGCACTCATGCGAAAAGGTACTGATAATGATGCAATCTGTCATGGTGCTGGTGTTGATGCGGGTAAAGTTATTTTAAGAAAACTAACATTGTGGATGCCTTTAATGATCACATCAATTACCGTAGAAGATCAATTACTATCATTTATGAACCAGGGAGGAAAATCGTTACTAAGCTGGCTAACAACAACAACGGACATTAATCAATCAGCTGTTAACGGTACATTCACATGGCAATTGGCATAAAAACAAGACGTTGCTTCGCCACGGCATATATTTATTACGTTACAGAATACAGCGCGGGTTGGTGATCAAACACGCAGCCATATGATATTTGATAGGCTCGGTGTTACTGAGGTTTCGCTAAAAATAAATTGATGTACAACTTAATTACACAGACAACCATATTGCACACGCGTATCATCGCCTGTTGTCATATATGAGTCGTGATCAAAATGTCGACACTAGTCTACAAATATCTCAGTTGGATTTTAAAAACTTATATCCGATCTATTACTTTTCGCTGGAACATCTTGATTTAACCAGACAATCCGTATCTGACATATACTTTAGAGCTACTATGGCCCCTGCTTGTGTTGGTTACAGAGCAATTGCTGTCATTTTCAGCGACAAATCAATGCTACTTGAAGGTGTTGGTGGACGAATGAGAGTAATCGATGCACCAGTGGAAAATATGTAACAATTAGACCAATCTGTCATTTAAACTACTAGTAGTTTTAATAAGATGTCATATAGTGTTGTTAGTGTTACATTGACTCCTGGTCAAATTAGAAAATTGCAATCGGAGCCAGCTAAAAAATGTGGAACCACGATATCGCTGAAACACAATCAGATGTCTGGTGGTCAGAATAAATTGTCGCTGACAACTCGTCAGATAAAACACTTTAATGATGCTTTCAAAGATAAAAAAGGTGTTCAGATCACTCTCTCTCTCTCTCTCTCTCTCTGCAGCTGGGATTAAGAACATGATAAAATAAGGTGGTTATTCCCACTTCTCGCTGAGATTCCAGCATTAATTGCAGCTGGTAAAGCCGCCGCGTTGGGAGCCGCTGGAGCTCTTGGTGCAAAAGCAGTACACAGCATTGCTCAATCATATGAACGAAAAAATGGACGGGGATACAAAAAAGGGAAAGGGTCTAAGACTACCAGGAACCCCGTATTCATAGTACAGAGGAAAAGGGAGATCCACCGGTTACCACACCACATCTGACAGAGATAAAAACTGCTATCGATAATTTGTCAAAGTTGCGATCCGAGTATGATACTCATATAGTTCAATTTACTAGTCTACGTTAAACTTTAAAAAATCTGATGACGCCGTCGATTAATTTTTGGGTAAAGACGCGAAACCCGCTGATATTAAAATAGATCTAACAGATATTATCACACAATTCGATGAAATAACCGCGATTAATCAGCGATTATGAGTTATTCGCGAGGATATTAAAACGACCAACGATGTCATCAAGGATGATCTAGATAGAAAAACTTGAAAAAATAAAAATCCCTCACGAACAAAAAATATAAATAGCGTGTACGCGATTCAATACGGATCATTTACGTGGACACCTACAAACAACATATTAAATATCACCGCGACTGTCAAAGGTATTTATCGATTAACACTAGTGACACCAACTCAATTTAATATTTCATCAACGAGTTCATCTGGGGTCAACAATATGATATCAACGATCATCGACAAATGAACAATTGAACAATTCACTATAGCATCCACTGATAATAATTTGGCTAGGGTTTCAGTAACATGGTATGTGGAATTCGTAGCAGATTTAAGTAAACAACTAAATTAAAATCGATTTAAAAACACTAGTGTTATCAAAATAAAATTTCATCACAGCAATATCGCTATGATCAGGTCAGAGAATTTCAAACTTAATTCAAAACACTCACTGAGGAGTATCAAGTAAAAAGACAAAAATATCGACGAAGAATCACCGCAGTTGATGTTACCGTGTACTCGGTATCAGGTGTAATCACCAGAGCTGGTATTATACTCTGCTCGCTGTTCCAATTTGTATATCAGCGGCGACAACAATCGCGGGAATAATCTCGATAATAACAAAAAAATGTCATCGTGTAGCCAGCTTAAACTGCAAGATTACGTAGTTAAATTTCATGTTGTGTCAACCGCATACTCCCAATTATCCTCAATGATATCGTCGTCACTCGCTGACACATTAATATCCGATAGTGAGTTTTCAGCGATGGTACGTGTTTATGATTCCGCGATATCAAAATTAGAAAAAGATAATAACAATAATAATAACAATGGCAACATCGCAAGAACTACTTCAACGAATAGCAGAAAATACCACACCGGTGAAAACCAGCATGATCTCAATAACCTAAACCAATCCTGAATTCAGTGTGAATTTCCTCTTTACTCTTTATTTTCTTGGTATCGAGCCCCTGTGCCCAGGCCTTCTATTCGTTTACATATACCCGTAAATTTCTTGGTAATAATGGGAAGAAAACTAGACATTTTCTTACAATATGGCCCTGTAAGTGATATTAGGAGCTTAAAATGTCAATTTATGTAAACACAAGAAACTTTTTCTCATCTCACTAAAACAAAGAATACTATGATAAAATGTCTCTTTAGTTAAAAGTTAAAATTTTCATATATTAAACAATTTTAATGTTAATCTACCAATAAAGAACTTAAGATGAAACTTTAAAGGTCTATCATACTCATCCTGGTGGTCTGATGCGGTCTACAGAGTAAACTTGTTCAATTATCTTTGACAGGCTAATTCAAACTTGGTAATCAGATTGTTTGTTTTTGTCTAGTATTGGGAAGGATGGGATAACTGGACATATGCATTTAACACTTATCACTGACACTGTGATAGTGGTTTGAGTGTACTTGAGTGTTCTGAAATAATAATTCAGCTTTGAACTGCCTCATAGCACTTTAGGGAAATCTGTGAAATGTTCTTGTCATCTTTAAAAAGAGACGTCAAAGATCCTAGTCATACGTTCGCTCCATCCGTCCAGAGTGCTTGGCTTCCTTTACGTTTCCCCTAGAGGTATTATATATTTTTATATTTCACGCTTCGATTCTTTTGTTCTCGTTGATCGGCTTTCTTTAAAGAAGTTGCTTTTTATATTTCAAGATGCAAAACTCGATCGAATGAATTCAAGTGTACGACCTCACACATTTCGGTCGTTTTCTTTAATAAATTTCCTTATATGTTTCAGAGTATACGTGTTTATCAAAATCACTCACATTTTCTTGATCTAAGTCTGCCATCTTGATTAATCTCTATCGAAGTGAGTTGCACCGAGACGCCCTTACTTGTAATGGGAGGGTGATATTTGTCTATAGCAAATAATCATTCAAGTCAAATTCATGAGCTCATAATTTAAATTAGTCATTCGACTGATCATTTTGTTTAAAACAAGTGCATCTGGAATCGTACGAAAATTCAGTATGTTGCATGACACTAAAGTGTGTAAATTGTATATTTTACATGGACTTTTTCGTTCGAGGCAGATATCCCCATCAGTTTCATAGTCTTAACATGTATGTCTGAATGACTTTGCTCTTTAGTAACCATTTCGCTGAAGAAATTTAAGTTTCCTCCTCTTCTTTTGAACGTCAAGTGACACATATTGATCGCATACACACAAGTACGCATGCAATTTATTTATTATAATATATTTGTATGTGCAGATGTCTATACTGATGGTGTTAGAGACGAGGCGACAAGTATTTGTGGTGTTTTGATATTTACATTGCAGTTGCCTCGCATGTTACATATGTAATTTGTTTTCAGAGGATAATTAATTATTCGTTTAATCTAATCAGTGATTCTCAGGCACCAGTATGTTCTGTATACATGGTATTCATGTTTTTAAGAAAATGCCAATCTTAGGTTTCTAAAGTTATCACGATGCCAGCATTGTTGCAGCGGATGATTTCAACTCATGAAAATTTAATTGTCTCCATAACCAGCTTGCTGAACAAATACTTATGTTCAAAATATCGCTGCACTATTCAAAGGAGTTCATCGTCACTATGTCATGCGTATATATGTATCTCTCTTTTTGAGAGAGAGAGAGAGAGAGAGAGAGAGAGAGAGAGAGAGAGAGAGAGAGAGAGAGAGAGAACCCAGGGTATTAATCTCGGGAGACTAAAGCAGATCATGACACTCAAATGGTTCACATTTCATTCACTAATTGCATTATCATGGAATGAATAGGAGGGTTCTGAACGTAATGAGTTGATTAGAGTTAACCAGAGGGTCGCCAGGTGTATCTATTACTAGAGCGCATTTGCCTACCTATGAAAGAGCAATTGTATGCTATTACAAGATATGCCTAAGTAGTTGAAGGGGCTCAAACAAATAAAAAATGTTAGTAAACTTAATTTTTATTTTATTTTCCATGAATAGAGAGGGAAAATGTAAACAAAACTTAGAGTAATGTAAATTAAATACCGAATCGTCCTAAACGTTTTATCAAAAGTCAACATTTTTGTGATCATTGAATGAATACAAGTACTGAATGTACTGATGTTATATTTCCCTTGAATGCTCTGATGTGTGCAAATTATCTCGATGTATCACAGTAATATTGTTTGCATTTTCTTGAATTATTTTCATAATAATCCAAAAACAAGTGTTTGGGTGAATAAGCACTTTGTATTCCAGCAAATAGTTTCAATTAATAAATCCTCTCAAATTATAACTGAACACAACTACGTGACAGGTGTGAAAATATGAATTAATAATGTTGATATAAACAACTTTATATGCATCTTCCCCTTACCTGTCAGTAACCTTTTCTGGACAAACTCCATCATCCCAATTGAAAATTACCCCAAACTGTAAACAATGTCAGATATATTAACTGAATACTTTAACGAATCAACCTGACAAGATGTTTTGTTTTCCAAGGGAAAGACCAATATCCTGAACTCAGATCCAATAAAATATCTTGCTTACAAATGATCATTATCTTAAAATTTACAATCATGGAGAAACAATAGATATTTAATATGTCATTTACAATTGACGAAATTGATCCACTGTTACGATTCTATGGTCTTAAGCTAAGAAATAGGAAAGGTAACAGCAACAGGTTTCATAAAGTTCATGAATTATCTAAGTCATAACATATAAATTTAAGAGTAACTTACAGTGTTGTGAATTAAATCCCAACTATTGCTAAAAGGTATATCATTATCCATAGTATAGCGTTCAGAATGAATTCCTGTGGTGCTCTGAATGAATTACAATCTTGAACGTGCTGATGTAAGATTAGTCATGAATGAGCTGATGTGCCAACATTGATGAGATATCACAATGATATACTAGAGAATGTCATTGAATTGCTTCACAATAATGAAGTATTTAAGTAAATAAATAAATATTCTCCAATTATAACTGAACATAACTAAAGAACTGATACTAAGATAGGAATAACTATTTACTTCTTTTTGTATATACATCCTCACAACTATATGTCGTAATAGCTTCTTACTTGACCTATGTGTAAATACAACCCCATCTGACCCAATTTATTTTGTAATAACGCAATCATCCCATAGAACAATTAATTTAACTAAAGAACTGATACTAAGATAGGAATATCTATTTACTTCTTTTTGTATATACATCCTCACAACTATATGTCGTAATAGCTTCCTACTTGACCTATGTGTAAAATACAACCCCACCTGACCAAATTTATTTCGTAATAACGCAATCATCCCATAGAACAATTAACTGAAATTGTACACTATCTTTGTAGAACATTCTAAGGACAAAATCAATGCTGGGTCTATAAATCAGATCCAATTCAACAACCAGTTCATAGTTTACAAATGTTCATTATGATACAATATAATCTACATTCATGGACAAAAATTAACTAAATAATTTGTTTAATTTATACAAATGAACGTTACAAACTACTATCATGTCCAAACCTTGAACACGCAATACAGACATATATCACACAATAACCATGGGCCAAAATTAAACGACAATTATAAACATCCATAATATTATCATCTTTTTTCCTGCTATATGTATATTTACCTATTTACCCAGCTGATATTAGGATAGGAATATAAATTAATAACTGTTTACTTCTTTTTGTATATAGATCCTCACAACTATATGTCGTAATATTGTCCTACCTAACCTTTGTTTAAATACAACCCCACCTGAGCAAATATATTTCTTAATAACGCAATCATCCCATCAAATAATTAATTGAAACTGTACAGTGTCTTTTGTAGATTATTCTAAAGACAAAATCAAGGCTGGATCTATAACTCAGATCCAAATCAACAACCTATTTATAGCTTACAAATGATCATTTTGATTTTGATAAAATGTAATGTACAGTCATGGAAAAAATAGTTAAATAATATGTTGTTTATATATGATCGTTACAAACTACATATACATTCATAATATTATCAACATCTTTTTCCAGATATATGTATATTTACCTATTTACCTATCTGAATGACGGAACCAATTCATCTACCTATCTAACAAGATATCTATCAATCTTAAGCAACCGGTGGAGTCACAGTTGGCAAAAATTTCATGTGAATAATATTCACTGACGTGATTTCTATTTACAACCGCTAAAATACTATTCATTTATCATTTCTGAATATATCAGACACGTATGTTATGCATATTATTAAGAAAAATGCAACATAATCATCAATCGGACGCGAGTTCAAAACAACACTTTTTAAAACTCATTTCAACTGCCAAGGTTGATATCAATGTTATATTTGTATGAAATTTCCCTCGATGTTAGTTAGCAAACGACCCTTAACGTAAACAAGCAAATACGGCACACGGTACGCATGTGTATACATTACTAATCTTCTTGCATGTTTGCTGAATAAGATTTTGTACCGGTGTCCTGTCCTATGCGTCACGCATACGGAAAGTAAGGAACCAGACAGTGTGATCTGGAAAAGTCCATCGCCTTCGAGGAGGCTTGTTGTCTCGATTAACAACCTTTATTAGTCTTGGATTATCCTCTTTTTGAAGAATTTTTAAAGCTTTCTTCCTAAATACAAATGGTGTGTCGAAGAGGATGAAATGTTCTATATCACTGATGCTAATATTTTCTTTTCCCTGGAACTTTTCGAATATTCTCTGAGCTACTTGTTCATTATCCCCCCTGCGGGTTCGGGGTTGTAGAATAGGCCCGACGTGCCTCGCCACGTGTCGTAAAAGGCGACTAAGTAGAGGCAACCTGTTTGCCGTGGGTTGCGTCCCGTGTCGGGGGAGGAAAGGATCCTGGTAGTTGAAACACACTACTTTGGCCTCTACTTCTCTTAGACGGGTGGTCGAGATGGGCCCGGTCTCGACAAATCGGCTGGTCACGCCGAGCACTAGGAGGTCTTTCTTTTACTTGCTCATCTTTTCATTCTTTCTTGTATCTCTCTTGATACCACCGTTGCCCCTACATTTTTTTCCTTTAGCTTTCAGTTTCCCAAGTTTTAGAAGACTTCCTAGATAGCGGTGGCTCAACGGGTCAATCGGGAGGTAATTTTACCGACCCTAGAAGGAAGCTTCATGGGTCAATCCCAGGTAATTTTATCTAACGAGTATGGCATCTATGTATCCCTGGCACTTGACAAGTGTCCCCTCGTTGGGCTCCGTGGCGGGTGGGGAGCATGGGTGCTGAAATTTTAAATAATTAATCATGGAAAACAAAACCAAAAAAACCAACAATAAACGTACCAAACCATTGTCTGATTCGGATGAAGAGCCATGTGGCGTGGAATCATTTCCACGTTTCATGGTTATTCAGTCCAAGGATGATACAAAACCGCTTTCAAGTTTATCTCCATTCGTTATTGAGAAAACAATTTCCGGCTCTATTGGCACACCAAAAAGTGTTAAAAAACTAAAATCGGGTTGTCTTCTTGTAGAGTGTGAGCGAAAGAGGCAAACAGACAATATCATGAAAATGAAAACATTCTTTGATATTCCAGTGACCTCATTCGCCCACACTACTCTGAATTCGTCCAAAGGCGTGATGCGATGTCGTGACTTGGCTGGAGTCACCGACGCAGATATCATCGAAGGGATGAAACATGAAGGTGTCACTGCGGTGCGAAGAATACGTATTAAACGTAATAACACCCTGCAGGACACCAATACATTTGTACTCACCTTTAATAAACCAACAGTACCCAAAGTGGTCAAGGTTGGGTTTTTACAAATTTATTTATTTATTTATTTATTATTGTTATTATTATTATTATTATTATTATTATTATTATTATTATTATTGACTATTTATTATGTTTGTGTAAGATTTTAAAAAGCAATAATAGTATTGTTAACGCTAGTTAAAGAGGAAGAAAGAGAAAGATCGGTATGATGCCAGTGCAAGTTCGGAAAGCATTATGGTCCAATCTGTAATTTCCAGTTCAAATATTGCTTGTATTATTTTCACCTCAATGTAACTAAAACGTATTATGCAAGATGTCCTTTTAGGTGTAGGGTAGGTAGCTCCAAGTAAACTTATCATTACCATTCCAGACTCTTCTGTCTGCCTTTCTATACTTTTCCTGATTTATACGTAATTGATGAGAAAAGTATAAGGAGCTGTTTTTGCATATATAATTATCTTCTAAACAAACAAAGGAACCTTGATTTTTCCTTTTTTAAATTCTAGTCATATATGATGCCAATATTGCTAGTAAAAGTATTTTTATAAATAATTATAAAGTGCAATTTATGTCATTTCCACATATTCAGAACTATACAAAAATACTTATGTATTATAATAATTTAAAATATTTCTTATCTTGCAAGGTTTCTTCAAATAATGCAGAATAAACACGTCTCTATGAATGCAATTTCCGTGGGGGTAGGGAGTCATATGTGCATTTCCAGATATCTTCATCACAGTTACTTCGCCATTCTCTGGTTGTCTCTTAGATTCAAATGCTTATTTCAGTTAGATTATATTTTACTGTACAACCATTCAAACTATTGATCAGTGGTGTCACTCGGTTTGGTGTCACCCAGTGCAGTAACTCATTGTGTCACTCCTTATTATTCTCGCCTTGAGGTTGTGTATCAGTGGGAACATAATTTTCTGCAACATATACAACTGGATTAAAGCCATTGTTTCTCCTAATCAATTGTTCCTGATCTTGTAGCTAGGCATTCAATAAAAAAATTCCTTACCGAGATGGATAATTGGGTCACGATCATCCAAGAAAAGCTCCATGTGTTGATGATCAATCCTGGCATTCAGACTGTGATACGTTTCAGTATTTT
The DNA here is from genome assembly GCA_030141615.1 of Unio pictorum. Classification (NCBI taxonomy): domain Eukaryota; kingdom Metazoa; phylum Mollusca; class Bivalvia; order Unionida; family Unionidae; genus Unio; species Unio pictorum. The sequence goes on from JARLTB010000052.1 coordinate 26,868,563, forward strand.
CCTTTTTCTAGCTCAACAACGTCGCGATATGTTCGTGCGATTGTTTTCCAAACGCGATCAGTCAATTCGTTTCCGATCTCAAAGTAATCGCAACAAGTTCGAGTTGTAACTTATCTAGTCTGTCAAAAGAGTTCTTTGCTGCGAAACTTTCAAGTCTTCATTGCACTTAGCTTATCCATAGCAAGTTTTGCTTGACACAACGTGGTTGTCAGAGTATACTGTGACAATATGTAGTTTCGACACGAGCAAGTCGATGAATTATGCGAAACTGGCCTTTGAAGTTTTCATACCGAAGGACATAAGGTAAAAATGCCGAAAGGCGTCACAAAAACAGATTTTGGCCTCAAACAGTCAGCTAGAGGAGCTTGCCAGTAACCCTTTTTAAGATCTGACTCGGGTAACTTTCAAAATATTATAGAGAATAATGCTGTCAACATGTAACACCTTGCAAAATATATATCGTGGGGCACACGTCGCTACACCTCACGTCTTTTATCAAGACCAATAACAACCCCGTAAATTTTCACAAACAATTGTAAGAATCTGTCACTCTCTTTGTAATGGATCCTGTCTAGTTATTCCAGCTTACAATGTATTAAATTTATATGACTGGACACTAAATGAAATAGCCTGCAGTATGAAAATGGAGATACAGAATGAGTTATTATTGTTGTAAAAGTATCTGAAGAAAAAAGAACCGGATATGTCAAATAAGGTGATTGGTAAATAGTTGCAATCAAACAAGTTTCGGCATTGTCAGCACTGTTGCAGGACGAGTTATTTCCTGTCACAAGTGAGTTGTCTCCCTTAGTATGTAATGCCAAGTAAATAATAGCTTGTAACAGCGATGCATTGTTACTTTGTACATCGGCCGAAAATGGTGTAGGCAAGTGACTTCAAATAATTTGTACGCTTAAAATCGAATTTCATGGTTCTTCTGTAGTTTATGAATTGCCTGCATCCAACTACCATGTTACCCCACTGGGTAGAGCGTCGATCTCAAAATGTAACGGTCCATGGGTCAATATCAGCGAGATTGGATGTTTAGTGCGTTCTTTTGGAAAGAACATAGATCACATTTCATCAGCACAATATAGAGATTGTGTTGAAACTACAGTAAAAACCGCAAACCACCAACATATAGTTTTGTGTTGGCCTTTCTTAGTTGAAAAGACGCATAAAAATCGTAACAATACTAGGTTGTACTGCATTTTTTTAATTTGGAAAAGTGATATTCGTGTAAACTTTTTACTGATATTTCGCTAAGTAACTCGTCCATATTTAACACAATGACATATGCACATCGCTGTTGGTTTGATTGATTGAGAGATAGAGACAGAAGGATAGGAAGCCTAAATGACTGATCAATCAACGTTTTGGGTGGAGTCCGAGTCTGCGAACTTCTTGTAATCTTTGGAACTGGTCCTTACTCTTTACAAAAATGTTGAGAACGGCTCCATGTGAAAGATATTATTCTCATTAACGGGAGATTTGGATGATCTCTAGTACTTAGGATACGCCTGGATGCACTTATATATTTATATAATATGTTCCATTGTAACAGATACATAAATATATCCAATACTTAAGATGCAGTTGTGTTTAACATGAGTGACAAACCTAAGATGTGAACTTTTTGACCACGGATAAGATAGTGTGTAAAGAGAACACCTCTGACATTTATTACATTGCTCACGTGTCATATAAAAACATCAAATTATGAAGCATTGAAAAAGATCTGTACAAGAAACGTGAAATCACAGAACGGAGAGTGACGATGTTATTATAAATTGCCCTATTCCTCTCAGACACTAAAGGCCTTTACAGAATATTGAAGGTTCACTGACTTGTTATAAAGAACTGCAATCATGAGATTTCGAATGAATCGAAAAGGGACACAATTCAAAATATATTACCAAGTCAGTATGTCATGCAAGTCACGAACTGTGGATGAAGTGAGAGCAGGAACAGAAAGATTATAGGAAAAGACTTTAATTTCTCTATTCAATCACAATAAATAGAGCAGGAACGGAAAGATGACGGGAGATTACTTTAAGACCTCCTAGTTCAAAAGTTGGACAAACACACATGAAAGGAAGACACCAGTCGTTACAAATGTGCAGTAACATTTATTAAGAACACCACGCTTATTCTGTATTGTAATTATTTATCAAAAGTAAAACAAACTTAATTGATAACAAGTTTAAAAATTATAGGAAAGGACTTTAATTTGCCAATTCAATCACAATAAATTCCCCAATAGTCATCCTGTAAAAATGGTCATCACACCATTAATTGTACACGAAAAGAAGAAAATAGTCTTCTAAATAACAATTTGGGATTCCTTTCCTTACCTTAGAAAGCACAGACCCTAATGTGTCACAGCATTACGCGCTTGCAAGTAAGAGTCGATTATATGTTTACTGTTTATGCCTAACAAACAATAAAGACCTGCAGCAATAACCACCGACAGGTTTGGGTCTTTGTTTATTATACTGATTAGGCCTAGCGAATAGTGGCTGACCTGCCATGCGCATTACCGAACGACACAGAATTATGCACATTGTGAATTAGTTTTATACTGTATAAAAGGTAGCTACCATTTGAGTAATACTGCAACGTATGCGTCATATTATAATACTGTTGGTATATAATAATAATAATAATAATAATAATAATAATAATAATAATACAAAACTGAACAATAAGTTTGGAAAAATACAAATATTGAGATATACAAATTCAACAATAAACTATCACAGATAAAAATGTGCACAAATGTAATAATACTGATGTGAAATTTTGATAACGAAACTGTTTATGACTTGATTGGCTGGATTTTTCCCAACCTTTGCACACACAACAAAAAAAAAGCAAAGCAAAAAAAACACAATTTAAGTGACTATACAGAGCAAACCAAGGTTTACAAACCTTCTCTTAATACTGTTTGTGAGAATAAATAACGTTTTCATACGTCTATGATATATACAATACAAGGGTCATTTGTGTGTCCAGATAAGGGCTATAATCGGTGTGCTTAGTAAGTTTGTCACAGAATTAGGCGAAAAATTTAATTTATTTTCTAATTGATTTACAAACTAATCTCACCATTTTCTTTGTTTCGTCGTACATGCATTACCTGGGGTGAATAAGTGGGTTTTTTTCCAAGGTAAGCGGCGTATTACGATTTGCATCTGCCTGACTTTGAATTACATGAAATCCGGAACATTTAGATTCACAGGGTGCACGGTAATCTTGCCGTGATTTCTGCTCACCTATTTGATGGTATATAAGGCAGAATATTTATGATCAATATTTCGGGACCTAAAGTATTTAATCACAGGATAGATAGATAGCTCGTCTTTCAATCTCCAGCCAAAGGGCTGATAGCGCATCTGATAACATCTGATAGCATCTCTGATAGCGCATCTGATAACATCTGATAACGACTCTGATAACGTCTGATAAGGCATCTGATAACGCATCTGATAGCATATCTGATAACGCATCTGATAACGCATCTGATAGCATCTTTGACAACGTCTCTGATAACATCGCTGATAACATCTCTGATAATGCATCTGATAACATCGTTGATAACGTCTTTGAGATCGTAGCTGATTTTGTAGATGATTTATTGCGGAACATCTCTGATAGCATCTCTGATAACGTCGGCTGATAACATCTCTGAGATCGTAGCTGAAATTGTTGCTGATTTATTGTGCAATCGAATTGAAGTATCTGACTGTCTGTCTGTCGAATTGTCTGTTCGTCTACATCTGTCGTGACGTGTAAATATCCGTAAATCTAGAAGTCCGATTGTCGGAGCTGTCTAGAGTTGTAAACATCCGGGGCGACATCTAGGGTATTGAGGAACGTTGGTTCTAGTAGATGTTGTATGCTGTCTGTACGTATAACTGGTGGATCCGTGAAGGGCAAACGGCCGATAAAAGTATTGGTCAACCCTAGGTCTTCGGGGAAACTGGGCGGCGATTCAACAGGTGGTGAATCGTACGGTTATACAGGGTCGAGACACATGTGTGTGATGCAATTGTAGTACAATTGAATACATTGTTGTATTTACATGGTTATTTCAGATCACAATAGTATTTCAAGGGATTGCATGAATCTCAATAAAAGCTAGCAACTTGATTAAATACATGTATATGTTCGTGCTAGTTGTCGCAATCCATACGTGCGATAGTATAGTTTGATGTTTTGATTTGTTATCGTAATTTATACTTGCGGTAATATAACTTTTGCAAAGGTTCCTTGGATCTGTGTATAGTCCAAGAAATTCCTTTGTATCTGTGTTTTATTTTGTATTAATATTTAATTTATTCTTGTATTGTGAATGGTTGTGAGTGTAATTGTGGGTTGAACGCATGAGTTATTGTGTTGATACATCATTATTTTTCATTAATAATTTATTTCATAAATTTATTGTTCATTTAATCCACCATCCTCTCGGTAACAATGTAACAGAATTGTTACCGAGAGGATGGTGGATTAAATGAACAACACAAACACAATATGTGAAAGAAAATATAAATTTATGAAATAAATTATTAATGAAAAATAATGAGGTATCAACACAATAACTCATGCGCTCAACCCACAATTACACTCACAACCATTCACAATACATGAATAAATGAAAAATCAATACAAAATAAAACACATATATAAAGGCAAATTCATACAAATTTCCCATCATGCCCTACTCAAGTAGTCTGCGCCTATATTTTCAACTCCCCTTATTGACATTGTCGCTCTGTCTCTTGATATACAACTTGAGCATGTTAGCATGGAATGTCTTTAAATTACCGTCCATGTCAATTTTATAGTCCATGTCACCTTTTACCTCCTGAACTTCATATGGACCTTTCCACTGGAATAATAACTTATTTGAACTCGTTGGAAGAAGCAATAGAACCTGATCTCCCACAAGAAATTTCCTATTTCGCGCTTTGCGGTTGTAATACTTGGCATATCTACGCCCCGATTTAATTAATTCGTCACGTGCCATCTGGCATGTATTCTCAAAAGTTTATTTCTTAGACCTAACACGTACTGGTAAGTTGTTTGTATTTCCTCGTTCGCGACGTCACCAGTCCATAGTTCGCGTAGTATCCGCATCGGGCCTCGAACTGTCCTACCATACAACAGTTCGAAGGGTGAAAACCCTAAACTTTCCTGCGGTACTTCACGGTACGCGAACAGAACAGCGTTCAAATAACGGTCCCAGTCTTGCGGACGTTCCGCGCACATCTTTCGCAGCATGCTTTTCAGGGTACCATTAAACTTCTCTACCAGTCCATTGCACATCGGATGGTATGGGGTAGTGTTTAGCTGTTTGATGGATAACAGCCTACTTATTTTACCCATGAGGTCAGAGGTGAATTGGGCACCACAATCAGTGAGGATTTCTTCTGGCACCCCTACCCTACTGAAGATATCAACTAATGCTTCAGCTACCCTTTACTTTTCAATAGTTGGTAACGCTACGGCTTCGGGGTATCTGGTCGCGTAATCAACCAGAGTAAGAATATACCGATTCTTTCTTTCGGTAACCGGGTGTATTGGTCCTACAATATCTACTGCCACTCTTTTAAACGGTGTATCTATTAATGGCATCTGTCCTAAGGGCATCCTTGTGACCCTTCCCTTACATACGGTTTTCTGACATACGTCGCACGACCTACAGAACCGTGTGACATCGCCATTAACACCGGGCCAGTAGAATTCAGCGACTACCCTGCTAGTGGTCTTAGCCTTACCTAGGTGTCCTGCCATGCTTGACTCGTGCGCCACCCTAAGTACTTGAGATCTATATCTCTGGGGTACGACCACTTGCCAATATTTCTTACCCTCCCGAGCGCTAAACTCCCTATGAATTAATCCGTTCTTGCGTACGAATCTCGAGCTACCCCCACGCTTGCAATGTTTAATCGCGCCGGACGTGATTTTCTCAACAATTCTTCTGATGGATTCATCACATTCTTGCTCTTGTTTGAAATCATCACGCGAAATTCCTGAGATCGATTCAGGGACTATTAATTTATGAAACGCGGTTTTCTCTCGCCGTGTTTGCGCTCGCGTTTCGACTGCCTGAGCCAAAGGTATTTTAAAATCGGTCATGGTTGGAAGACGAGAACCTTCAACATTACCGATCGTCAGATCGTAAATAGGGTTTTCCATACAAAGGGCATCAACAGTTCCCGTTAGGAAAGGTGTTTTTACCGTGATTCTTGCTACGGGAATGCGACCGATCGTCTGATCAAGTAACATACATGGGGACTCCCACCCGAGCATTTGGTTATCCTGCACTAGACTACGTTTGATCACTACGCCCGTGCAACCAGTGTCACGTAATACTACGACTTCTCGACCGTTGACAAACCCTCTCGCGGTTGGTACACGCGCTTCGGGAAATAGACATGTGCCAAGCGAATGAATACAAGGTTCTACCTGTACGATATTATCAGATATACCTTTACTTTGTATAGCCACTGCTACCTTATGTACAAGTCCCTTTCTTTTAGGACAGTCTTTTTGAACATGACCCCATGCAGTACACAAGAAACATAGCACACGCTGAATAGCTGGATTCCTAACTGACCTATTTACCTCAGCTGATTTTACAAGCTCCCTAGGCATAGGTCTCACAGACTGGTTTCCAGACTTAAAATCTTTTAAAACCACGTTCTGGGTTCCCCAATGAGCTTCTTCGGCAAAGAAATCGGCTTGCTTAGCCATATCTTTTACGTTTGTGAAGACTTTCTTCTTCAGAAATTGATCTAATTATCGCCCAACTGTATTAAATAATTGATCTCTGAGCAAGAAAACAGTCAACCCTTCAAACGTTTTCACCGCTTTGCTGCATTCAATCCACCGCTCAAAATAGTTCGCAATTCTAACGGTGAACTGACCAAAGATTTCTCCATTATCGGGCTTGCTATACCTGAACTTTTTACGAAAACCCTGTTCAGTGAGCTCGTACCTTTTGAGAAGTGCTTCCTTTAGGACGTCGTACTTAAACACATCGTCCCTAGGAAGTCGTGAGTATACATCCAGCGCTTTACCTTTTAATAGAGCACTAAGATGCAGTGCCCAGTCATTTTGACTCCACTTCTGGTTTTCAGCATACCGCTCAAACCGATGAAGGTAACTATCCATGTTATCTTTTTCATCGTCAAAGGGAGGTAATTTGGGGCCCCTTAATTTGCTAAATGCAGAATCGTGTTCTCGTCCAGATGTTGCTAATTCTACCTTACGCTCATGATCCCGTTGCTTTGCTCTTTCTTCTAACTCTAACATTTCTACTTTTGCTAGTTTATCCAACTCTATTCGCCGTTCCTCCGATTCCCTTTCCCATCCTATCCTGTCCTTTTCGGCCTGCTTCTCTAATTCTATCTTCCCTTTCTCTAATTCTATCTTTTCCCTTTCGGCCTGCTTCTCTAATTCTATCTTTTCCCTCTCAAAGGCCCATTTTCTATTTTCGGATTCCCTTTCTAATTCCCTTGCTCTTACCCTTTCTTCTCTTTCCCGGGCTTGTTCTTCTTGAATAAATTTCCTTAAACTTTCACCTTCATATCCAAACTCTTTGCCTAAGGCAACCAAGTCCTTAAGGGATGACATGACAATGACAATTGTAATATGAATATATATAGGTAACCAAACCAATACTTTAAACACGTTTATACTGGACACACGGACCTAGAAAAACTAAACAAAAATAAACCCCAACTTGAGTATTATCTTGTCAAGAAGGTCACGCTCAAATATAAAAATTAAATGTTTACTTTCACAAAAATGATTGACAGTTCACTTAATCCAACGATCCCACTTCTGACACCATTGTGACCGTTGCTATGTTACCGCCACGCCTCCAGAGCTATATTGCGACTGTATTGAGGATAGGTATCCCGATACCGAGCGCTGAAAAAACAAAATATTATTGAATTAAAATTGATTTATTTTCGAATTTATTCTAAATTTAATACATTTCTGTATCAGCTATCTGGACACTTCACGGAGATAAGGTTTTCATAAAGTAACCTTTCTTTAGATAATTTATATTTTACCTTATAAAGAGGGAATTCAAAGGTTGGAATAACTAATCAAAAAATCACTTTATCAGAATTTCCTTATATTTTATACGGTATGATACTTGTAAAGAAGTAGAAATGTATAAATACTTGCAATCTTTTGTAACCTTTCACATTTTACTGTACATTTAAATCATTTTGAATTTTTCCCAAATAACATAACTTATTACTTTGGCAATGTTTGGATACTGATAAAAAGTTATGGAACAATTGACCCTCCCTTGTAAACTAGCTCCGGTGTAATTTGTCCAAGAATAGAAGTTTCAAACAATGGCATCTCATTAAAAAGACATTTCAGAACACCTTTTTGTTTCACTTACGCATGTAACCTCTATACAAAGAATAGATGACAATCCAAAGAATTCAAAATATGATGACCCCTTAGGCAACCTCTACAGAAAGGTTTCGCTCTATATTATACTATCTACTCACAAAACATTTGCCATCATAGGACGCTGTCCGTGCTGGTCTAATGTAGGTTCCTGTCTCAGTGTGTACTACAACAAAAATCAAACAAGAACTTTTGATAGACAAGTGTTGAATTAAATAAAAGAATATTATGTAGATATTTTTTAGGAAATAATGGATGCACTTTACTCATCTCTGTAACCAGAATTCAAATAATAATTTTGAAACAGATTTTCTTTCAAATTATTTTTAAAAGTTCCATATCGTCTTGGTACGATTATGCTAGAGTAGACAGATATAATTTTTCCTTGTGCATATTGATTTGCCATTAATTCAACAAAGTATTTTCAAAGTAAATTTTGATGAATATATTAAGGAATAATTGCTGACTACCAGACATACAGAAAGCGGATTAAACACTGTACATCTCCTGACATACCTACGTAATAATATATTTAGATCCAAGCACACTATTTACATGTTTATAATACTTTTTCTCTACCCAACGCTCTAGTCAGCTCATTATCTGCATAAAAGAACCAACGATTTTCCTATACTGAAACTATTTTTAAAAACGTAAAATAACGCATGTTGAAAATAATGTAGGCTCCAGGGACCAATAATATACTAAAAACAATTAATATCATTTAAACACCTTTATCGTACCTGTTGTTTTGATGCCGCTTCCATTGAAAATGTAAAAATCGCAAACATTATTTGGGTCATATTTTTCGAAATTGTTTATACCTCACAATAATTTCCGTTTTGTAGTATTGTACAACTATCTGTTCTCTTTTTTCCTATTGATATAGAAAACAGATTCAACTCACCCTCCAAGAACGGGTAACTTCCGGTCTGAGATAACGAACACTATATCCAACGAAATGCTGATCTAAAATAATTAAGAAGACATGAACGGTAACTTTGAATTTCAACAACTTCATATTCATAAGCTAGCTTCGACTACTTTATGGGCAGATACAATTCGACATAACAATAATGAAGATGTCACGAGTAGTTTGAGGGTAAAGATAACCATGCAAGCAGATAATATGGTGTAATTTTATGCCAACAGAGCGACCAATCAAAACAATGTCAGACTTTTTCTTTCAAACTATAAAATATCTTAGATGTATGAAGCAGACTGTATTCTCCGTTTGTTTTGGAGAAAATGTAAATAATTAATAAAATAAAGTGTTCAAAATTCTTTGGCAACTAAGTATTGCGCAGTCTACCATATGTTTAATTAACGAAAAGAGAATAAACAGCAAATCATTGAAATATATCCTAAAAAAAGAAATATATTGATAACTGATAGTACAGTTTGAATGTTATTTGTCAACGAATCAGTACTTCAAGTTTATATCCACACCAATAATATCATATTTCCAGTTTCCTGCATCCACCCCATTCCCACATCCACCCCTTACCTGCATCCACCCATTTCCTACATCCACCCCTTACCTGTAACCACCCTCTCCCACATTTACCTCTAACCTACATCCACCCCTTTCCCACATCCACCCCATGCCTGCTCCACGGGAGCACTTTGAATTATACATATTATGGCTATGATTGGCACATACTTTCATGCAGTGCCGGTTACCAAATAAGCAGATTAGGCACCATCCTATGGGCCCCACGCAACAATTGATCAGAAGAATATTGACAGGAGTAATTTGCGAGGAGGGGGGGACAAAATTGCAAATATATATATATATATATATATATATATATATATATATATATATATATATATATATATATATATATATATATATATATATATATCGATATTTGTGATAACTAAATACTTGGATATTTGTAATACTTAAAACTATTGATATTTGTAATATTTTATATTCATTGATATTTGTAATACTTAGATACATTGATATTTGCCATATTTAGATGCATTTATATTTGGGATAATTAAAGGCATCGATATTTCGATATTTATGATAATTAAATACGTTAATATTTGTTCTTGAGAAAAAAATAAATTATAGCATTTTAGTGTCTTTTATAGTTTGTCATAAGTTTGAATACTGAAAGAAACAATCAGCGGATTGTTTGAAGAGTTTAACTCATCGATTGCACCTGACTGTCGTAGTAGCAACACATGAAAATGACTTCATTTTGATTTCACTTCACGTATGATGTCCGAATTTCCAATTAGGTCCATTACAGAAAGAAATTTACAATAATCTGAATTTGTACATGTTGCAGAGTGAAAACTTAATAGATGTCTCACCATTAGTGAATTTGCGGCCCATTAAAATTTTAAATAAACAAGGGCTGGCTGACTCTAGGCGTATGTTGGCCTTTTGTAAATTAGTATACCTTTCTGTCCCAGATGTTCGGGGATTTTGATTTGGAATCTCTCTGGGGATCTGTTCAGGAAGTCAGACCACTGTTCTCTTGCCTTCCTGTTATAAAACTCAAAAAATTAGGCAAGAAAAATGTTTGAACTTGAATTATACTTATGTAATCTAAATTACATTATGAAATCTGACTATAATAATAATAATAATAATAATAATAATAATAATAATATCGAACAGTTCGTATTTTCATATTTTTATATTTTGGAATGTAATAAGATTGTGAATATATGTCACACTTAATATCACTGTATACTCCTTAATTTGATGATATTTAAGACAACGTTTTATTGTTGTTGTTGTTGTTGTTGTATGGCTTATCGTCATTTTTCAGCTCATGATAGGCATGACATGGCGGACAATATGAGTGGTGGAGGAAGAACCAGGAAAAAACCTGTAAAGAACCACCGACCCACGAGAAGCTACTGGCAAGCTTTCTCACGTACCCACATTATTGTCATTAGCCGAATCTAAGACTAGAACCCACGCACAGACAGAGGTGAGCTGGCAGTGATCGGGTAACGGAGAGCGCTTTAGACCACTCGTAAACTCGGGACTCCTACAAAACATCTCAATTAGGTACTGCCTCAAATTGACTTTAACTGCAGACTTCGTTTTACAACCCTATATTAAGTTAATAACTGGCCTGATTTTAACCACGGATAATCCTACCGTTGGATTAGAAACGATTATTTTCTAACAATTGAGCGACATCATGGAAGAAAGATAACCATAAGATATTGATATTTAGGAAGATGTAAAAGTCTTGCGTCTTTATTAAAATTTCAAGATTGTATAATTTAAAAGAAAAAGAATTGAAGGGTACCTATGTGTTCAAATTTAAAACTAAAAATTGAACTTTGATCTCCTCAACTATCCCTATACTTGACAACAAATATTTATATTGTCTGAAGTTAAGAATCAAAAGCAATGTTGAATTAAAAATTGAGGAGAAAGCTTGATAATGTTTGTGAACTAAGGCTTGATATATATCAATCCGCAAAAAAACAAAAAAAAAATTTATTTTTTTTTTTTAAAACTGACTACATGGCTGATGGCCGCCAATGTAACGGGCTGGGCCACATACATGCTACTCGCAGGTCCTCGGTTTTGGAAACGTCTGCTTTATATGCTGTTAAATTTAATGCGACACAATATTTTCTGTCAATCAGGTATTTTTTAATTAATTGCTTACAATACATATGTTTTTTTTTTATATAACTACCTCACCATGCCAATTTTTGCACAACTGCATTTCTTCATATATTAAAGTTTGTCCTGAAATATAGACATGCCAAGGGCATTTCATATTAGCTATTTAAAATATAGTAGTCCTGTTTATGAACATATGAGGATGCAACTGCTGTTTTTTTCTGCCGTCAACTGAGTTTTACTCTCGACTTCACAATGAAGCTGTTTAATAGTTAGAGGCTACAGCAAATCCATCACTAACGTCATCGATTAGTATTTCAATTTTGCGGCATTTCATACAACTTCCTCAAAAACTCTTTGCGAATATAACTCTCTATTGCATGATGTTACATAAAAAGTCGAATCAGAGTTAATAAATATTTTACTGCTTCAAAATCTGACGTTAAATATTTTGGAATACACGCTACATTATTACATTTAGATAAATACTTACTTGAGTTCTTCTGGCGTTGTATAATACCCGTGTAATTGTTTTCCAGTTTCTGTAATTGTCTGAAACATAAAGTACGTCGTCAATAGTATCTTCCGCATTGTATATTTTCTGTCGTCCATCAGCACTTACTATTTTGAACATCTATTAAATCCTTTGACCATCTTTAACCAGTTATACAATGAACATCAAGGCCTTTCATGTTTATATAATAATAATAATAATAATAATAATAATAATAATAATAATAATAATAATAATGAGGACTTTATATAGTGCCTAATCTTTAAAAGCTCTAAGCGCTTTACACCATCAATAATGATATGACTACACTATAGAACAACAAATGACAAAAAAAATGAAATTGGAAAACATAAAAAACATGCTGAAAATATATAGGATACAAAACATGATTAGGTCGCTAAGTTTGTCGAAAAGAGAAACAGTTTTGTACTATTTAATAATATGATTTATATAGGTAACATTTTTAAAAGCACGTTTAGTCCTTTGACTTTGAAAATGTATGAAAACGATGTCAATCTGCCATCTCATATTACTATAGGTGAGAAATATATCGCAAAAGGTGCTTGACTACTTTAAACCATGTTTGAACGTAAGATCTTTCAACACAGACCGATATAGATCGCTCCGGCGGCATAGTGATTAGAGCGACCGCCTCGGAGCGGTAGGTCGTAGATACGAACCCAGGCCGAGTCATACCAAAGACTTTTAAAAAATGGTACTAACAGCTGCCTTGCTAGGCGCTCAGCATTAAGAGGTTAGTGCTAGAACTGGTCGGCCTGGTGTTGGGATAATATGACCCAGTGCAAGACATCACCATAAACTGTCACACTGAAGACATCGCAGTGATATGATTGAAACATTATTAATGATTAAAAATCCTAATCACACACACACTCACACACTAAAACTCATAGCTACTAAAATTGGATTTTTGCACTAAAACCTGAACTCCACATAAGTCTCTCTCTCTCTCTCTCTCTCTCTCTCTCTCTCTCTCTCTCTCTCTCTCTCTCTCTCTCTCTCTCTGGGACAGTGTGGGACCAGTAACGGCTTTAGCAGATGTGTGGCCTGCTTTAGATCATTTGGCGGCCACTATGAATTTACGCGCTGGGTCCCGGTAGGCACGATATTTGGAAATAAACTTAAGAATGGTTTATATGATATTGAACTTAAACTATTCTTCCATCAAAAAACAATACTTACTCTCTAGAGACATATTTTACAAATAACAAACGCGCGGGACCTCTGTGAGGTTTGGGCTCAGTTGGGCTCTGGGTGGGATTCATTGGAAAATCTTATACGGCATAAATTTATCTCTACTGCTCTGCCTGTGTTGTCTACGTTCAATATATTGACCTATTCAGTTTGTCTGACATAATTAAGTGGTCGGTCAACATGTGCCATGTACTGATGGCATATCAATGTACTAATGTCATAGTTTACCAGCTTAATAAGTATGCGTTTATCGCCTTCATTGATATTTCTACTCCCAGCTAGTCGTCAAAATTACATCACATATAAATTTATGATAAGCAGTTTGATTAACGTAGGTATGTTCGTTTCTTCATGTTTGTCAGAACTGCGACATACATTAAGCAGATGCACGGTTGTATGTCTCATAAGCTAGTTGGTTCATCAAAGACAAGCAAACCCAACGACGTATGAGAGAGAGAGAGAGAGAGAGAGAGAGAGAGAGAGAGAGAGAGAGAGAGAGAGAGAGCATAAGTAGTAATATGGGGCACCGTGCGTTCAAATGTGAATTAACATTACGCCGGAGGTTAAGATTAGGGAAACTACTAAAACGATCATGTAGCCATGATACTGTAAAGCTTAGGTCTATGTTGTCGACTTCAAAGTGCACAATGCTATTAAAAACGTCGTGCATATTTACTAAGACACAGTCGTATGCTATACAACACACATTCATGTACTATCCATGACCAAACACTTTACCATGAATACATATATGTACTGCCCAACACTCGGTAATCTAATGTCCAACACCCGCATTATATCATCAATACGCCGTATGTTCTAACCTGCTACCGAGTGGTTTGAGGCAAACATCTGTTATAAAACAGTACCTATACTTTATATTAGTGATGGCGGTGTCAGTAAATTTGCATGTGTTGTACTTATGTTTTAAAAAGATTTAAGCAACACTAATTTAAATGCAATTGAAGTTTGGATTAAATTACCACGACTAAAAGTAATTCGAAACTTCCCAAACTATCAAGGACTTTATTAGAGTCAATAAATATTTAAGAATATATATTTCAATGGACAAGACTAAATGCAGTGCCATAATTTTGAAAGGGTCATAACTTTACCTGAGGATAAAAACGTCAGAACAACTTAAATCTGCTTATGTAGGCATACAGTATTTCTACAATTTCAAACATACTAGATACGAAACTCTTCCTGCGACTATTTATAAACAGATGCTAAAAAATAATAGTAATGAATTTAGCCCAGGTTAAAAACTGACTTTCCCTATTAAGAAAATATTGTGAAAGAATCTTACACGCTATAAAAAGGTAAAAAGCTGAACAACTATCAATTACAAATTTAAAAGTAGTTCAATCTATTTTAAGAAACGAAGCGTTCGGATAGGAAACAACCATATCATGTTATCTTATTTTAATGTGTTACACGGGATTTGAAATTAAATATCATTTTGATAAGTAATACATTCTTGAAAATACCCATAATCTCTTTCAGCAAAAATATACATGCCTCAAAAATAGGAAACAGTAGGAATAGTGCTTGACAGTGTCTTTGATGTAAAAACAATTCTCTAATGTACACCACAGCAAGGAAAGGTAGTGTAACTTGGAACGTCTTCATTCTAATCACTTTGTATTGTCTACCAGGTGCACTAAAAAGCTGAACTTAAATTTAGGCTAATATACTGAAAAAATCTACAAATGTTTATTTAAATATGTACAGATAAACGCTTGAATAATATCATAAGAACATTTTTAAAGCTCAAAATACGGTAAGGACTTAATTTTGACGAGTTCATTATAGATATTAATCCAACTTACAACTCGGATGACCTTCCTTACATTGATTTAATAATAGTTCACGCATTTGTGAACAGCAGGAATATGAAAGAGTATTTTCATGTGTTTTGACGAACACACCTATGTATTTTTATATAGTATATAATAACATGGCACCAACTATCTTAAGTCCCTTTCAAATATAATCTTCCGAACTATTTGGTGCGTTCAAGTACTCAGCTTTACCTGCGAAAACTGTTGTTGCTATAACAACTAGCAAGATAGCTCATACGACAGACTTACTGGAAGCCGTATCAGCACATTAGGACCAACTAGGCATAATATGAAATCTTCTCGTAGATATCCAATGTAGATATCATTTTCCATTCTGAAGTAATCAAAAATGATATTTTCACGATGGCTGTTATTGCAGCATACTGAACATCATATCAACATCGTTTTCATTAAGGACCATTTTTTTGACACCATTCATTTAAAACCTCAAGTTGATATAACCATCCATTCATAAGTACTTGTGATAACAAGATTTTCAGAATGGCATCCGTGAGATCGAGTCACGCATTCTATTTTTATAGAATTCAATTATAGCATATTAAAATAAACATATTTTGGGCATGAGATCGGCATACAAACAATACATGCTTTCATTCATGATAGAGAATTTTTCAGCCTTGAAAAGTACCTGTCCAATATAACTAAATATAAGAGATAAAAATAAAAGGAAATTATTTTGTTGCAAAGTATAATATATAAATTGAAGTTGTTTAAATTACAAAAGAAACGAATTCAACTCATTCAAAAAGGCAATTGTGCTTCTGATAACTTTCAGTACTCTATTGCTTATACCCCTATCAGTAGGCAGGTCACCTGGCTGTAAATAATGAGTGGTCGATTACATATAGGACCAACTAGACCATAGGAATAATAAAGATGACAATTTTGGCATACTAGTTTTGAAAGCATAGTGATGATACATTTGTGTGAATTGAATGAATAGACAAATGAAACAAACGTTGAAAAGCAGATAATATGGCCGGTAGAGCTAAACGTATTTGGGAGCTATCAACAGTTAAATTATTGGTGAACTTGGCACGCCATAATAATTTTAGTCGTTTATTTAATAGATTGACAAAACTGTATAAACCGTTATCTTAGTTACATTTTAGGCTGTTTCTTGCACACGTATTACAAGAAAATTCAAACTATGGCTTCAGCTACTAAAAATAATCTTCTCTTCAGATTTTAGTCAAAATTTTGATGTCTTGTGCAGTGTCAATAATGGTTTTTAGAGCCTAAGAGAATTGCTTTTCAATAAAATTTCTGTCAATTTTAAAATGTTTAAGCAAAAACTGTTTTATGGAAATTGATTCTCTCCATATGTTTCGTAGTTTATCTCTACATACATAGGTAAAAGCAGGAATAATTGTTTGCTTTTTTAACATGATACTCCTTCTGGCGACATAATTCGTGTCATGTGTAATTTGAGCCTGTCAGGTTTAACTCATTTTATGTATTTACTAATGATTTGTGAGAAATATGTAAAGAACAATACTTCTGTATTTAAAAGATGATATACTTCATTCATTTGCAATATTCAGTATTTCCACAATAAATTCAAAGTGTTTGCCAAGAAATTCAAAGAATGTCCAATGATATAACCCAAACTTTTTAGAATTCAAAACTTAAGGAAATTTCAGATTAAAAGATTTTTCAAGGCTATATGAACCATGACTATAAGCATTTTGAACGCCATTCATTTATAATGTGCATACAAGCTTGCTAATTATGGCAGTGCCAAGACAATAAACACCAGATTGAACAAAACATACCATGTATGGTGAAAATAACATTGATGGAGGATACAAATTTAAAGTTTGCAATTGAACAGTGGGCGTAAGTGTAAGTTGTAGTATATTACCCTCTACTGCTGTGGAATCATTATGTTAATTATTTCATGGAGCTAGGATAAGTAGACAAAACTAAACACTTTTAAATCGGAACATCTGAAAAACACATATCTATGATTGGTAAAAAATGGGTATTTCCAAACTGACAATTATTTTCTGCCAAGAATATGTAAGTAAGGATATATGGGAGCGATGATAGTTCAGATGGTAAAGCATCAGGTCATGGGTATGATATCCATTCAGGCTAGCCCAGTTTAGCAGCCTTCCCGTGTCACTGGAAAGACACGGTTCCCATTTCCTTTGCATAATATAAACAGCACAACGAAACATGTATAAAGGTAAAGATCTTAAAATTACATTCACTCAAAATGTCTAAGATCTGTTCAGGTGGTACATCATCATTATTTCTTCATTGAGTTTACATCAAGATAATTATGTCCCACATGGTGGAAATTCACACTCAAGAAGTGTTCCACTGTCAGACGACACTGAATTAGTATGGACGCAGTAGTTGAGGTTCATCCATTAAAATGTATGAATGAATCAAGTATGCATGGGTGAGACACAATTATGTTCACTACAGTAGTAATTCTTCACTCAAATGCTTTTTTCTATTTTTAAATCTTACAAAATATGACACACCAATATACTGCCCATATTTCTGATTAATGTGATTTAACCAAAGTTTTCAAATGCAGCAATCTATATTTTAAACTATATGGCATAAAGAAACAATAGATTGGGCAGCTTTATTTTCTTTACTACTACAAACATGTTTAATATACAATTACAATACCCTTTTAAAAATGGTCATAGAGTTTGAATTTAGCATCTATGTGAATTGCTTTTATTGTTAAGCTGTGATACTGAGATGTTTAAATTTCCAACCAATTGTCTGGCTAGGAAGAGATATAATAAACTACCACTCACATTAAACAAATAAAGTCTCAAAATACAACATTAGTTTTAACTGAAGGAATAAAAGACAAGAAACAGTTGCATATTAGTATACTCATTGTGTACATGGTTTCCAAATAACATAAACACACGTGATGACAGTGATTGCATGCAGTAGAGTCATTTACCTGCTCTTGATTGATTTCAGGTACACTGAATGAACCAACATTTCACTGATACCTATCTGTCCAACATTTCTACTTTTGTTTCAAATCCAATAGTTATGGTAAACCTATGGCAGTCTCTCGAGCACACTAGTACCATCCATTTATTTTCCCAATTAGTTCTGCTTAGACCATACATCATCTTATTATTCTTCAACAAGTAATTATTTTACTTTGACTTCTTTTCTGTTTATTATAAAGTTGCAAAGTACAAATGGCAAATGCATATTCCTACCAAGTCAGGTAGGGAACGTCAAAAATAATTTTTAGATTTATGATAATAAATAGTCAGCCAACTGTCTATTCAATATTTAAAATGTAAAACCAATGTCAAGGAAACTGAAGTGGCTAGACATGTTACTTGCACCTTAATATTAATATAGTCCGAGTCTGTACTCCCGTTTGTTTGTACCCCACTGCCGATTTAAGTAACCAAAACCATAAACAAGATTAAAAGTCAATAAATCTTACTCCGTTCATTACAACCATGGCCATCCTAGAGATCAATTTCCAGTTCCTGGACACGTCCGTATTCAGCGAAGGGGAGGATACATAAATAAGCATGTATGTACATAGAATGTAGAGTTTATAGGTGGCAAAGGGATATAACTCTTAACCTTACCATGATTGACGGAAGTATCAGGTAATAACCAAATAGGAGCAATGACGTCACTATATTTGTGGAAAAGGACTTGCCCAAATTGTATATAATATGATGTCGTGTTAGTATAAAAACTTCCGTTAAGCATCAGAAGCGCAGATGATAAAGGTGTTAGTACAGCCTGGTCGCAATCGAGTTAGAAATTATAAATCAATGAATGAATTGAGTAAGATTTATTGACTTTTTATCTTGTTTATGCTTTTCATTACTGAAATAGGCAGGGGGTACAAACAAACGGGGATATATAAATTCAGACTATACATGTGAACAATAATTTATACAATAGCCTGTTTAATTCACCAATCTAAAAGACATGATACAGAAAAGACGTGTACAGCACATATGCTGTGTATATATCCAATCAGAGCAAACCCATTATAGAAAGCATAACGCTATGAGAATTTACCTGTTATGTCATTAATGATTCAATCTTACATCTGTGTATAACATCAGCACAAACCAGTACATGTATAACCAAGCAGAGCCGGAAACGTATACTGTGCATGCGCATTTGTAAATAAAGAAGCTTCACTTAAATATAGAATCAAACAATTTCGTCATGCATACGGAATGTGGTATGAAATGGTGTATCTTGAACTGCAAACAAGGGGGCATATTAGGTGCAAAATATACTTATTCAATTTCATAGGTTGAAAGAGCTTATTTGAACATGTCTACGAGCAAGAATAGGTGTATTATCATGAATAGAATAATTATTGTTTCTCTATAACGGATATTTAAGCTAAGAGATAGTATTTGTAACGTATCAAGGTAATATAATCTATTCATACATCTTATATTCATGCTGAACTGATATAGTTTCAATATTTTCTACCGAATATAATGTTTTTGTCACTTCCACCACTCAATTCCATAATTTGACATTATTTTTATTATTATTATTATTATTATTATTATTATTATTATTAGAGACTTTCACATGTTCTAGAATATAATGTTTGTAAATTAATTGAATTAATTCACCATAATAATGTATTTTTGAAAATGTGGTAACCTTAACTTCTTTTAGTTCATAATTAGAAAAAATATGAACACACTCTCTCGAGATGAACTTGTTACAGAACATGAATACAACCATAGTGCATAAATAAAACAATAGAAGAAATAAATGAAACGATCTAGATACACATTTGCCCGATTTGCTGACCCTATTGATATTTAATATTTAATTAAATAACAAATGACCTTAAAATGCATATTAAAATGATACTTTGTGCAGAATTTATTTTAAAGCTGTTGATTGCTCATTTTATGAAAAATACTTAATTCAAACATTTCTCTAATCTTATATTCAGAATCCATATTTGACAGTACATCAGCATTTGTTGTCAAAATTACAAAAGCCCATTATGTGATGATACTTTCAGTCCAGTTGTTCATCTTCAGTTGAGCAGTTTTACAGTCAATCTTATTAACATAAAGTTGCTAACACTTTAGCAATTGTAACCATATTTGACGATGGAACAGCATCATTTGCGTAAAAATGAATGCCCTTGAGGAAAATGCACAATGTTCTAAATTTAGATAAATTCTGTTCAGTGGTTGTATACATCATTTCAAAACTGAATATTCTAAGTATCTGCAGCTATATTTGGGGGCAGATTTGGATATCAGATATAATTTGGCTTGTTTTCCTTCTTTTATTTACAGTAAGAAATGTTCATATATCATAAAGCTCCTTTTCGTTCTTCAGATCTGTAATGCTAGTCAAGGGTAATAGGTAATTACTTAGCGATAAATATCAATTTTAAAAATCTTTGACACAAAACTCTTTAATTACAAAACCAATTGTTCTTTAAAATACATATCAAAGTAATTTGTACCCACTAATAAAAATAAACAGATATATGCTGCCTCTATTGATTATTGACAATATAACTGTTAAAATCTTACAGAACTAAACACTTAATCTTTCCTGAATGGACACATACACGGGATGATCTTTCTCTAGTGTTAGTTATA
This sequence comes from Unio pictorum, assembly GCA_030141615.1. Classification (NCBI taxonomy): domain Eukaryota; kingdom Metazoa; phylum Mollusca; class Bivalvia; order Unionida; family Unionidae; genus Unio; species Unio pictorum. Next base: position 26,889,830 of record JARLTB010000052.1, read on the forward strand.
AAGGTATGACATAGATTAAATCCAGTTCACATTGTCTTGTTATATGCTAATATGCTATTTCCATCATTACCATTCTGTTAATGAGCCACTGAGTCTGTAGAATTAAATAAGTAAAACAATTAACTTTTGACCACTAATTATATGGACTTCCATCTTACCTAAAGTGAAAGCCATCAATTTTTTTTCAAAACTAGAGTACAAAATGTCAGTGTAGATAAAACTTTGTACACCTTCAACAAAGACAAAACACAATGGGGATTGCAGTGAGTGGTGAGTGCAATGATTTGAGAAACTATTGTGACTGACCTGCAGCAAATATCTAGACTATTGAAACTATTAATATACAATGAATCATGGATAATGAAATAAATAAATTTTACTTTAAAACATTAACCTGGACATAAATTTTTAAAAAATCGATGACAAATTTGAATATAATGGTTTTGTCAGCTACAGTATTATAAAAGTAGTTGTTCTCAGTACAATGTTATAACACCCTTATGAACTGAAATTCTAGTGCAGACACCAGTTTTTATTTAACAAAATAAATATCAAGGTCAATGTCTTATAGTGTAGGACTAGTTGTTGCCACCCATCCAAAAGGTGCTTGTGGCCTGTAGGCACATTATTAAGGTCGAAATTAATGTTTGTTATTCAAATGATAGTGGAAATAGAAATCTTAAATATAAAGCATTGGTAGGTAATCTATAAACTGTAATAAAGACTATATTTAAAAAAGAGTCATGTATGTGTGTGTTTTAAATCAGTTCTGGAAATTTTAAAAAAGAGTATCCGTGAACGGATAGAAGGCTTGGAAAAAGGGGCTCATTACCAATCAAATGGAGTACCCATCAGCAAATAGAAGGAGTTGGCACAGGGGCTTTTTATCAAGACAATTACGAGTACCCGTTAACGCATAAATGTCTTGGACACAGGGGCTCGTTACCAAGAAATAAATTTAGTATCCGTCAAAGAATTGAAGGATTGGGTACAGAGGCTCGTTACCAAGAAAATTATGAATACCCGTCAGCACATAGACAGCTTGGACACAGGGGCTCGTTAACGATAAAATTAAGAGTTCCGTTTTAAATGTTGCTGTTATCTGTCAGAGTTTATGGAACTGCACCGTGTAAAATGTTTATTTGTATGATATACTGCTGTTGGCTTGTATTTTAATGGATGTTATCGGTGTCATTAACCACGAGTTTAACAATAAAATAAAATTATGAGATGAATTACTTAATGTTTTTAATTTGCTCCTTTCTGTGTTTTAGATTTGCATGTTATTTGATGTATTATTCTAATGTAATTTTACATGCGTATTATTTCAATGTAAATATTTATTATCTGTGTGCCTATCTGTACTTTGCCGGTTGAACAAAATCTCGCAAAGAGCTATTTCTGTTTAAGTGAAATGTTACGTGCTTAGGTTCAAATAACCAGCAACATAGAAAGAAGTGAAAATAACAAGCTTGTAAAAATTTAACAAACAATGTATTGAGTACAAATATTTTCATAAAAGCAAATATTTAAACTTACGGTTTTAGAGAATCAAGTCCAAACGTTAATTCAAAAAGAATTCACAATATAATCCACTAGTGGAATTGCAAGAGTCCTGATAATAAAATTTCCTAATAGTACCCGGTTTGAATCTTGACGATGTAATCCAATATGGACGACGATGTCACGTGATGAAGTCAGTTTTAGTTTTATAATAATTCAAATGAGCACAAGTAATTTCTAGATAAATAACACAATACATTCCTCTTGATCCCAAACGAATTGAAATAATTTAAACTCAAACAATAACACACCCATCTTTGTATTCCAAAGCCCAGACTAACTACTGAACCGTTAGCTTCCAAAACACAGCTATGTACTGATTCTCTCGTAAACAGGAAGGGGTCACGTGATTTTCTAGAAGGTCACCAAACGAACCCAAGCTCGCAATGTCAAGTATACAGTATGATCTAGAAAGATGTCATTGGAATCAACCAATCATTTTAAAAATAAATCTCTAATGTTCTTTTGAATCAACCAATTATTTTAAAAATAAATCTCTAATGTCCTTTGAATCAACCAATTATTTTAGAAGCTGTTAACACTCTGAAGCAAGGTCAGAAAATTACGTTAACATCTGTTGTTTACTTGTAGAGTGAAAATTTCTAGAAAAATTTCCCAATGAATGAATTTATAATCCAAAATGTCAAATTTGAATCTGACAAAATAAATAAATTATTTAAATCAAATATACGTAACAGAAATCAGAAAAAAAGTTTCTTCTGTTTACATAACTTTATATTTTAATCTCCTAATCTCATATTTACAGAGCTATATTGTTAGTAAATGTCTAGAGTTTTGTTGTTGTTTTTATTAAAAAGAAAGTTAAGAGTATCCGTCAACGAATAGAAAGCTTGAGCACAAGGGCTCGATAACAAGAACATAAAGAGTAGCCGTCAGCAAATAGAGGGCAGGGGGAGATCTGCAACAATATATTTTTCTTGGTTACATGCCCGTTTTCTATAGGGATTGAGTTAGTGGCGCGAATCATCGAAATGTAGGGCTCCAGCTTAGCGTAACGCAACAAATCGGAATCCCGAGTTGTTGAGCTATTTCCCAAAAATTTACATGAGCGTGTGAAGCGGTATAAAACAAACTGAGCGGCTAGTTTTGCATCATGTCCATTTATGAGTTCACAATGAAGGATGCTGATGGAGACAGTTTTGATTCTATTTGAATTGAGAAATACGTGAATGGCAGAAAACGTCATCACAGGCACTTTTGTCAATAATATTTTTCATATAATTTGTCTTCAAAGTTAGTGAAATTAATGCACAAGGTAGATAGTTTTTGTCGCACTTCATCACAGTTTTAAGTGAATTTTAAGGCAGACTGTGAAGTTAAATTTTGACAAATGTCTTCTAAGCACATTGTATAATGAATACATTGTATTAACAACAATTAGTAGGAAATTCCCAATCACTACAGTGATGATTAAAACATTGTAACGTTTAAAATTAGTAAAATTTGGAGACAAGTTTTTTTAAAACAATTTGTTATGATTTACAAAAATAAATAATATAAATGTTTTGAAATTACCCAGTAATATATCATATAAATGCGATACTCTTAGTTTTGAATGGACATAGTAAACGAATTATGCTGCTGTTCAAAAAAGATATTTAAGTTCGAAATCAAATGTAGATAAATGTTAGACATGATCTACCAATGAATGAAGGTAGAATATAATAAAAATGACAACAGGAAAGTATGGCAACAGTTGCATTATAATAGTGTAATGACTACCGACGGTAGCTGCAGCAACAGCCATTGTCACTGCCGTATTGTAAATAATGCTAATGTCGGCAGTGATATACCATCTACCCTTCTGGAGGAATAGCCACAACGCTTCAGTTAACTTTAAACAGATTGTACCATTGTAAAGAGTTTGACATATTAAATATAACACATGCTAACTTCAACATGTAAATGACACTAGTTAGTTACAACTAAATGTCTTTTAGTGTTGGACAAGATGACCCTTAACCATTAGTAACCTGTCTAGGATAGGAATATGTATTTTATGTTGGACAAGATGACCCTTAACCATCAGTAACCTGTCTAGGATAGGAAGATGTATTGTAGTGTTGGACAAGATGACCCTTAACCTTTAGTAACCTTATGATTAATTGCAGAATAGGTCATCAGTAGATAAGACACACACTTAACAAAACATTAACGTGCAAAGCAAAATGCACACCTGTTGGCTAAATTGTATAATAAAATGGCCAAATGCTTTTTTAAAAAAAAACGTTGTGGTTGATTTTCTTTGTGAGGTTCAAAAAAAAGCTAGAATTGATCTCGACAATAGAACCTCCTTCATAAATTTCATCAACAGTATACATGATGTCCTACTTTAAAATGTCAAGGATGAAGTATCTAGAGCTAAATTCATATTCGTCCTTTCAGATGCTAGCATTGATACAACAGTTTTAGACCAAAAAGGCATTCTTATTAGGTTTGTAGACCCGATCATAAAACGACGAAGTACGACAAGTTGAAATATCTAGTATCTTTTACATGTTATAGGTCCATATTGCATTTATTTAAATGGTGCACCTTAATAAAAGTAAACGTTTTAAGAGTCCCGCCTCTCACTATTCTTGTTAACTATGAAAATACGAACAAGTGTGTCTTTTCTACAGACAAGTAAACGTGATTTTGACAGAATTTCTGCACCCCTGGTCACTCCTTATAAATAAATGGTGATCTTGACATGTGAGTTATCTAAAACACTTCTTAGGAAGTCGAGTTGGCTGTAAATGAAAATTGTGGTAATCTGACATTCAATAATACTGCCATGGTGACCATTGTATAATTTCATTATCATTCAATCTTCTGAACTGATTTTTGTATTTGAGTTCGTGTTTTCATCAAAACACTTCTTATGATGTTTTGTTGATCTTAAAAAAAACTGATGCAGACTTCACCTGCAATATGGTTACCATGATGGGTATCTTGAATATCTTTTTATTGCTACTCCTCCTATTTGTTTCTAAATGAAAATGACATTGGTTTTGACATCCACTATTACCTACACGAACATGGTTTCATAAATCCATGCGCAACAGTCACTGTTACGCTATTATTATTATTATTATTATTATTATTATTATTATTAACTGTCATGTTGATCTATAATGTACACTTGTATCGTCAATTGTTTTCACTATACAGATCAACCACGTTGCATCTTGAGGGAAAAACGAATATAGTTCAGCAGAGTAGTATGGCAGTTCCAATACACAGGAGCTGCGGACGTAATCGATGTGAAATCACCTGGTTCCACGAGTTGTGAAAGCCCACATAGTATGTAACCCTGAATAACTACTACTATCATATCTGACCTACTTTCATCACTTTCTATGACGACATTACATGTTAAATTGCTCTGCGTCCTCACGTTAATTATTATAATTTCACACCCGATATAATATTTATTTGGTCCTGAACGCAAAATGTGTATTTTTACGGGAATATATTTGAACCAACCAAGAAACTCCATCAATACCATTTTATCTCATTCAAATTTCATGTATTTATCATGAAGGTATATTTATCACGTATTTTTTCCACACATGAGGTCTTCAAAGAGCAACACGCATAGAATTTTTAAAACATACGTAGCGTACAGTATGAAGTCGTTCAGTATGGAAAAATGTTTCACAATTCTGAAGATTTATATTTATTGGAGTAGAAATGAGAATATAATAAATAAACATCCCTAGTAATATTAGTTTTAGTTTCTTCACACCTTGCATAAGGTAGAAAGGTTAGCCGTAGTAACTAAATATCATGAATCGGAGGATAGTGTAGCGGAAACTCCCTCGGCTACATTACTCTGAATCTCGCTATTTAATTCTTTCGGAAGGGTCCTTGTTTTGGAGTGGTGTCCCACTGAATCTTTCTGAGGACTGTTGCTCTAGAGTGCAACATTGTTCTACCCGAACAGAATTCGTCTTATTCGTGGCTTCCTCTAGCCGACTGGGTTGCCGACTGCTCAATGAGTCGTCGATTTAGTGTCTTGTGGTCGCTGACTGTGTCATCGACTGGATGTCTAAGTTGCCTAATCGGTCTCTACCTTGGTCGCAGATTGGCCGACATGGTCGCCGAGTCTTAGACTGTATCTCTGACTTGGTCACAGAATCGCCAACTGGGTCGCTGTGTTCCCGACATAGTCTCAGAGTCACCTACTGGGTCGCAGAGTCGTCGATGAATAACAACCAAATATGCTTGCTCCGGCGGGCGGTTATAGTGCTTCACTTGAAAGTTCGACGTCTTTACACAATATCGAATTTTTAAAACAACACTTCAGAGTTAGACAGATTTCTAACTCAGCGGGATACAATCTTAGTACTGATTTCTTGTCACCGACTGAGTCACTTGGTCGCTGAGTCATCGACTAGTTGTCGTGTGGTCGCCGACTGTGTAACCGACTGACTCTCTGAGTCACCAGCTAGTTGGCAGACTGTATCGCTGGCTATTTCGCGCGTCTTTACTCGATCTAGGCACAGACAGACAGAGAGAGAGAGAGAGAGAGAGAGAGAGAGAGAGAGAGAGAGAGAGAGAGAGAGAGAGAGAGATAGTTCGAAAAGATGAGATGAGATATGAGAGATCTATTCAGTTAAACTGTGTATTGTCGCAAGATTTCCGCGTTTCTTATTCTAGGCTTGTCGCGCATGTATCTTAATCGATGAAAGACCTTGTCGTGACACTGCTTAAATTATCCGGCCTAAGACTTTCCTGTCCGGCGAACTATGACCAAATATGCTTGTTTCAGCGGGTGGTTGTAAAGTCTCACTTGCAACGGGACGTCATCACAAGATACTGCTTTATAACATACCACCATCCACATGCGGCCACATGTATATATACACACCCAGGCGAAATCACCTGACCCAAAAACTAAATAGCCATGAAGTGTTTATCAGGATGACAAATTCCTGACAAATATAAAAATGAATATGTCCATAGTGTTACATATATCTTATTTATATATTTTTTCATTTAATCATTTGTCAGTTGTAAATTATTTGTTTGTTGGATTTTTTGTTGTTATTTTATTGTAAACTAATTCACTGGAGATGATATTTGTTTCAGAAAATCCTGAATTATTATTTGGTCAACAACTAATGTAAACCTAGATCCAGGGATTGATTCAGGGCAAAGAGGTAAACAGGTTTTAGTTTAATTTTAAAATGATTGGTTTCCGTCAAGATCAAGATGGGACTAGTGAACAGCCTTTTATTCTTTTATTCTTCTCGTCAGGGTCATGTTAGGAGTACGTGATATAAACACGATCACGTGACTCCTCGCCCCCACCCCCACCAATTTTATTTCGATTTCTCAATTTGAGGATTGTTTCGTAACTGCGTAATAGAATATGATATAATCTTTGTTTTATTGAAATATTGTCAGTTTGGGGCTTTTACAACTGACGTTAAGTCATTTTCTGTTGTTGTATCCAATGTTATCATTCCATTTACTTTTCTTAAGTTTATTTGAATTTTATCTCTGGAAATATTTGATGTGCCTATACAGAATTCTTTGACAAAGTCAGTTTATCAAAATTGTATTCGGATTTCCAATACCGGAGTGTTCAATTCTGTGTTTCTACAAGGAACTGTTGATAAGCACAGCATCGACTTCAGCATACGTCATCATCTTCTGGTTTGGATTTTCCAACATGACTCAAACTTGAATGTATTAAAAACATTTCATTATTAGGACTTTTCTGATTTAATTAGTGGATTATTCTTGGATTACTTTTGGGTATGATTCTTTAAACAGTAAGGCTTTCTTTCTATTTTTACAATCTTTTTGCAGGGAAATCAATTATTTGTTAAATTTTACAAACTTGTTGTTTTTACTTTTTCTGTGTTACCAATTATTAGAGCCTAAACATGTAACTCTTAGATAATGAAATAATGAATTTCTTGTTTAAAACATATAGTCATCCGGTAAATTTAGAGAACAAATGAATGGAAACAAATTTGATGTATTTTGTTACATTTCTAGGCTAACGATTAGTTGAATCAAATAAAGAACCCGCTGTAATGTGATAACCTAGCGTCAGCTCACATTTCTATAATAATTGCAGTACTGGGGTGAAATGATTCATCCATATATTGATGTATCGACACTTGTGCTGAAACGATACACATATTGATACAATAGACATATAATCGATGCAAAACTAATTTACTGATTGCATGTTGTTTTTGATCTTCAGCTGTCATAAATAATTCGTATTAGTTGCCTTGTACTTCTGTAAAATTATAATCTATCTGATACAGCAAAAACGAAAAGGACTATTTGAGAATACCCACTCGCTGTCTACAAGTTAACACAAAGTGACATGGCTTGAAATCTGCACACACACACACACACAGTAATTATTTTAACCAAAAAGTATTTTCAGCATATAATATACATTTCAAATGTGTCACACATGTTTAATCATGTACTTTATTCATCATTTAATAACCACTTTCATGCGAAGTTTATACTTTGAATTGTATCTGGGTCCCTTTGGTCGATTCGATAGCTATTCGACACGTGTGTTGCATGTTGAAATATGTTACATGAATTCTCATTTGTGGTTATTGTTTGTTCCAGTCCAGGTTAAACAATAACCACCAATCGTAAAATCAATGCAGCTTATTATATAAATGTACTCGCAGAACAAGAGAGAGACTTCGCGGGAAAGTCAGTAGATATGTAAAGTACTTAAGCGGAAAAGCTGTCAGGGTATGCGATTGCAAAAATCGTGCAACATTTGTGCGACCTCACTCGCTTGGAGAACAGTATAACGCGAGGACTCTCGCAAATTCTCTAAAAATCCCACATATCAAAATATGCTCGGTGAAGTATGCAGTTTTTATTTAACTGTTCTTGTCGTGATATCTGTTTATCGAAAGGTAACTGTTCTACAACTGGGTTCATCAAGCATGACGTAGTTGCTGCTATAGGGTTTAACGCCATATTTCAGCACAAGATAGGCTATGCATGACAGCCGGTAGTAACGGTGGAGGAAGAACCCGGGAAAGCCCGGAAAGTACCAGCGATCCACGAGAACCTACCGGCAAACTTTCTCCCTCTCTCTCTCTCTCTCTCTCTCACACACACACACACACACACACACACACACACACACGTTGGCCGAACCGGAGGCTCGAACCCACGCAGACAGAGGTCAGATGGCAGTGATCGGTAAAAGTGAGCGACTTAGTCCATTCGGCCACTCGGGGCCCCCTCAAGCACGACATAAATGGTTGTGAAACTAAATACGATTATCACAGCGTGTTCACGAATAAACATTATGGCGTACTTCGGACCTTTCATGAAGAAAGTTTTATTAATGCGTTTAAAAATACAGGCTACCTGGAAAACCCATGATGTCTCATTTTTGAGTGGTTCATTACGATGTGATAGGAAACCGTCTGCTAATGATAGTGATGATGACAATAATGTTTAAAGTTATGAAGTATATTGAATTATTGGAGCTTGGAACGAGTTAAATGAGATATCAGTTAGTGATTTTGAGTCCACGATGGTGTCAAATACGAATCAGATGTACGTGCTACACGTAAACAAAATAGACGTCATGACCATGTCAGTGGTGTTTCAGAAAAAAATGTACAAAGGACACAATACTGAGCATAATTAAAACAACATACAATTTAAAAGAGTAATGAAAGGGTTATGATGAGTTGAATAAAATAAGGGTACAAAATTAAATTAAGAAGTAAAGATATTTTTTCAATACCAACTGTCTGCACATGCATCGATAGACTTAATACCCTTATAAAGCATTATGCAACATATAAGAAAAAAAGCATGGTGATCAGTAATTACTGATCTAATAAACGATGTTTATGTTAGTGATCAATACTATTTTGAATCACATGTCTTTAAAAGATAATATATGTGATCTTTGGAATATTGTGCATAACAGTCACACTGATCAGTTTCTCAACATATTTAAGCTGACAAAGCTAGCTATGTATTTGCCCCTTCAGAAAGAAGCACAAAACAGTATTGATCAAAGAAAAGGATGAAGGTTATGCTATAAATAATAAACCGATTAACGAGTATACAACTAGTAGTGATATATGTCAAAGATGTTGATTTCAGTAGATCTCTAAAAAAGTGGAGTAGAAGAAAAAAAAACAGATATTAAAGTTGAAATAAATATTGACCTATGACCATTTCTTCTAACTTCATTTTCTTTGATAACAGGTTAGGTCTCTCTTACGATAAATCGTTTCATCAACTCCCCTTAAACTATACATGGAGAACAAATTTATAATTTCTCTTTCTATGCCGAGATATTTAACCAGTGAATGAAGGTGATGATCGAAGAAAACAAATGAAATTAGCATTGAATGTACAATGGGGCACACTGCAGTTTATCGACTTCTGTAAATTTTTAAAAAAAGGTAAAATTGGACTTGGTGTAGTAAAAAGTTTTTCTTCGTCACTAACAAATACGTCTCAGCCATGCTAATCAATAAGGTTTACGTCTCAGCCATGCTAATCAATACGGTTTACGTCTCAGCCTTGCTAATCAATAAGGTTTACGTCTCAGCCTTGCTAATCGATTTTGTTAGCGTATCAGCCATGCCACTAACGACCTTATTTAAATTTATGTGTATCAAATGAAAACTGCGTTTGACTGCACTGTTTTGCATTATTAATGATTAACTGAAAACATTTGTAATGAACGTACCTTAAAAAATAATATTTCCTTGTCTCTCTCAGAAAATTATCCGGTGGAACCGTGCTAAACAAAATGTAGGCATAGTCTCAACCCGAATGTTTAAATTGACTTGAATATATTTATATGCAAGATTAGTCATCCTGTATGATGTGTCAGCAAATCAGAAGAAGTAGGTCAGGTTACATAAGAATACTGTATTACACATTACATAGTCCATATTCTAAATTAAATATAGATCTAAAATAAAAACATTGTAAACATAAAAGGACATGTATATCATACATTAAAGTATACAGATCCATCTACAATAATTAACTGCACCCTGTATTGTTAAGAATGAAAGTAAGTGGCACATTTAAAGAATAATTCGTTCCATCTACTAATAATATATGAATTTAAATGGATGGTATAGTTTCAAAGTTTACATATTCATTGGAGCCCAATAAATTATTGTGAAGTATTTACTTGACGGATTGGCTGCTATTGTAGGAAAGCATTTTAACTCCGTCTTCTGGAATATTTTGTTGTCACTGAACATTTTGGTCGTCATTTATTCGAATCGACTCGCGAAAGGACATTGGGTGAAATGGTCTAATCTGTTTCAATATGGCTAATATACCCCCACAGGGATTTGTTAGTCAGTTATAACATATACCATGAAAACTGGCTAAAACCATAATAGAAAAACAATATCAACAACAAGCAGAACTAAGGGTATTGCTTGTTTGAGGTGGAAGTGATTGAGGCGATATTTATGTAGCATGGACTACACCCTATATACAATCGTGGTTTGAATGTTAACTTACAGAAGTAAATACACTCACATCTGTTCACAAAAGAATATGGACATAAACCGGTTTCCAGACTAACAGAAGCTTATTCAACCACACAGCATACTTACGCGGTAAAAGTGTGCAGTTCTCTGACTCAAAATGAAATTTGTTTACATATTCTGTAGTCTGCTGGTCTAAGACAAGTAATGCAAATATCCTGTCACAAATTCATCAAAATAAATATGCGATTTCTTCTTCCAGTAAACCTTCTTTCACATGAATATTATAACAATGTAATATTTTAGTTATGAAAGTGACACGTTTGGTTACGTTCACATGGATCGTCTACTACAATCTAATGGAGTACAACATCAAACAAAACGATATAACGCGCACCGAACGTTCTATGTTGAAAAATGATTTTGTCTGTGTAAAATCTTCTGTTTTTGTTAGGAAGAAACGCTTGCTCTTTGACTTGTAAGACTGTAACAAAAGTTCAATCTAGTTGTATACATCAAATCTAGTTTAACTTTTTGGGACTATTTTCTACGCAAAAGAAATGAAAGGTGCAACGTCTGTCAGAATGAACGAACTTATTTGTTCTTCATTCCATCTAAAGATTTCCAAGGAAATAAAAACTATGTGATTAAAATAATCTCAAACGGGTAATGATTTTATATTAAATTTACGAAACTCGTTGAATAATATCCAGCTTTTGAGAGCCTTGGCCACATATGAGCTCTATCTCATTTAGGGTTGAAATGATAACACTCGCTTGTCGGTTGTGGGATTTATTACGAGATGAAATGGTACCAAAAAACAGACTCGAACGGTAAAATGTTCCAAGTTATATTCAAGCAATGGTCTACAAGAGCTCTTTATTTTCACAACTCGTACTGATCCAGATGTTGTCCGTCTCAAGAACTAGATTAGGAATACCAGATGGGTGTTTTTGTTATTTTGGCGGGGAATTGATTTTAATGCTCGTGAAGCACGAATATTATGTACCGCGATCGACACATGTGGCACTGGTGGGTTTGAAATGAACCTCACAGACTGGCAGTTGGGGCCACCATCTAATATGGTAGTGCATATAACTCTGGGGGACCGAACTTAGTACTCTTATGGGGGACGTGAGAGGGAGCAGAAACATGACTCGTGGGTTCACTAAAACTACTGCCATATTGCGCAGACCTACTGGTTTGAAAGTTAACTCTTTGAAGAGGCTGGCTAATATGGGTATCAATTATAGATGGTTACCTACTATCAGTGGCAGTTCGTGTTGAGTGTCCGCTGAATTTAACACTATCTTTCCTGTCAAAACTACAACACTAACTTAACTAATACCACATAACACGCATTACTCCACGTTTTATTTATACACAGACACATGTCATCCAGCTGTGAAGATAATTGTCTCGATTGATCTGTAACTTCATCCTACTGTCATCAGAGTTCAGTTTTCATCTCCTAGAAACATTGCGAACGTAGAAAATACGTACACAAGTTTACTGTTCGGGCCCAGAAAAGAACACCAAATCACTGGAAGCGCGCGTTGGCGTCCTCCTGAATGCTGACACTTTCCAATACGGAATCCTTTTTGGAATCCCTTGGGAGTAGACTTCGGTTTGATTGACTCGTCAAATACGATCGTTTCTTTATCCCACGTCCCTCGGTGAGCGCCATATATGAGCACTGTCTCATGTAGGGTTCAAATGATAACACTACTTGTCGATTGTGGGATATTTTGTGTGACGAAATGGTACGAAATAAACCAGACTATAAGAGTATAATTTTTCCAAATTATGTTCAATCCCTTACCTTTCACTTGCGTCATAAATAAGTGCTCATCATTTTCAGAACTCGTACTGCTCGAAGTATTGGCCGTCTCACGAACTATATACACACATAGTGTGTGTGTTTTGTTGAAATTGTAATCTCCGCTCTCGATCCATCCATCGATCGATCAGAAGATCGATACAAATCTGAAATACCATTTTTTTGCTCCAACGTTTAAGTTTTTGTAAATAGGTCCAGCGTTTGGTGTTCCTTAGCTCACGTTTGCTATCACTACTCTTCGTAAACTGCTGAGAGAATTCGCGTCAAAATTATAGAGACATATTTATTCCAATGTCTAGCTGGGCCTAAATGAAAATGATGCCATTCGGATATCCAATTAGGCCACCATGGCAACCATTTTGAAAATGTTTTAATCGCTGATTCTCCCTAAGAGATAGTATGTTGACATTGACATTTCACTAAAATACTACTTATAATGTATCTTCGACCGTAAAAACCAATATGATATAATCAGACGCATTTCTGTACATTTCACTTCTACATAGTGTATACAGATATGCATATATTCATGCGCTGATATATCCTTAAACATGATGCTCCTACAACATGTTACTACTTAACCCAATAGTGAATTACAATATTAAATCTTTACATAACATTGATCATATCTCAAACTATGCATGTATATCAAAACATACAAATGAATCAACTACAAATAGTAATTCTACGTACTAAATAAAGTATACATACTGCAATAATTAAAGTACACTTACTTTGCAGTAATATTTTACAACAATCGAGCAACTAGTCACTGACTTGTACTGAAGCTTCTTTTTATTCCCAGAATATACAATTTTCCCGCCAATATCGAATGGCTTCAAAGTAGCTTATTTTCTTGCTCCCGCAAGATGGTTGTAACACTACTACTTTTAGTTCTCAAGATAATAGATTTAAACTTGCAATTCTAATGTTTGGTCACGCCTAGCTCAAATCCGAATCAATACTGGGTCATATAATGATCAGGCACGACCCCTCTCCCAACAATCTGTCAGGTTGGTTTACGACAGTCCTATGACTCTTCTATGTTCCGAACACAAATTCCACCACTTATTTGTTAACAATGTTACGTAACTGTCTTTGGCACAAACAAAGCGCTCGTCACTAGTTTCATGACTATGTCAATAAACTGGATGGACACCTTCAAACATTTCATAGCCTCAGGGTCTAACATATACATGTTGAACTCTGGTTCAATTCTACGATGGTCCTCTCCGTCTTTTGCCTGATATTCGTCATAAATTTGTTTTGTTGTTTGCCTTTGTATTTGTCGTACTATTTTATTCTTTCTTCCGTCTCAGTATCTCTCAAAATCTCATCAGCTTGATTTAAGGACTCTTCAAGATTTTTCTTAAGTTGTTGTTCAAGTGCTAACTTCCATGCAGGTTTGGTTAGACTTTTCCCCTTTTTTGGTAGAGAAACAGGTTCACCCGGTTGTTGTTCCTTGTGTAACTTTTCTAATTGTTTTATATTTCACTCTCAGTTTATCTCTATGCTACGTTCGGGTTTAGGATGCACTGCTATCTTGCTCATAAATTCCTGATCCTATTTCTTATTCTTTTTGTATTTCAGTGATTGCCGTCCTAGGACTTTGTTTTACCGTAGGTTGACATGGTAATTCCAGCTGTAGTTGTGGTTCCATTAGTTGCTATAGTAGTTGCACTGGATGCAATTGTAAAACAGCTTCTCATAATGCTTCAAATTCTTCGGTTTATTCTTCTGTAAATGTATTATACTCTTATTTAAAATAATTCCACCGATTATCTGAAACTTTTTGTCTTTCCCAAAAACTCCATGAATACTATTTCATGCCATTCAAATGTCATATATATATATATATATATATATATATATATATATATATATATATATATATATATATATATATATATATATATATATATATATATATATATATATATATATATATATATATATACCGGTATATATATATATATATATATATATATATATATATATATATATATATATATATATATATATATATATATATATATATATCATGATGGCATTTGTATCATTTTTTTCCAGACTGGAGGTCTTCTAACAGCAACACACATAGAATTTTAGAAACATAACAGACAACAACGTCAAATGCAGATTTTGCACGTGCAGTACATATGAGTGTTTATGAAGATTTTATACCAGTTTGGTGAATTCAGTATATTTTTCTACGGACTCATTAACGATCTCTCACTGATATGGAGAGACAACAACGTACCGGGCACTTCTAGGGCCAACGGATAATCTTTGTTTGCCTCATATTAGTGCCCAAGATGTTCTAGATCATCCTACAAGACATATCCGTAATAACCATGGAAGTTATGATCATGTACATCTTTCGGTAGATTAATGTGCGCAGGATTGATCACTCCAAATCCACCAACTAAAAGTGGTTGCATCATGGCTTAATCATAAACAAATTATTGGAATCAAGATACATGATGCAACGGTTGGGGTAAGGCGTATCATGTCAGCCCACGTTGGGGTTGTTGTCACGCGCATATATGTGACCTGACATGGATATTCGACCACGAAGTGATCGCTCGATAGACGGATCCTTTTCAATGTCAGTGAGCAATTGCAGCTCGATTTTAATATTGGACATCGATGCAGTCCATCCCATACCCGGTGAGGTAAAGTAATTGGCAAGACCAAGCTTAAACAAGAGCATGGCAGTATCACAAGTGTTCTCAAATGCAACAGCGAGCAACTACATATCAGTGCACAGATGCAAATCGTGATGGTCGCCTACGTTTAGTACTGAAATGTTGTCCAAGCTGACTTTGCAAATTTGTACTTTTCTTCACTTAAAAACGATGTATTAAATGCTTCGATCGGTGACATCTGAGTTTAAGCGATTTTGTCGCATTCGTTTATGTACTGGTGGGAGATGCACCTTTTTTCGTCGCCAAGTGCGAATTAGTTTCACAGAATCATTGAGAGATACGGGACAATGAGATATGAAGAAGCGTGTAACGTTCAATTAAATTAGTACATTTATTATTCACAATTAGTTTCGGATTGATTTTATAGTTGAATATTTTACAACTAAATACCGTATGGTACATATCATAGAATAACTATGTCATACATATACATTATGCCTAGGTAGTCATATCAACCGACAACGACTTGCAATCACTCTTAAATAGCTTAATTTTGTCACTGATTTGATATGTCACTCATCATCTTATCTGCTTCTTCCTTATTTTAATTTAGTCAAATTCAGTATCAAACTTATAAAATATTATCATTTGGTTTGTGTTTAGGCTTTTATAAACGGTATCAATGAAAAAGAGAAAACAATAAGCTTTGTAAAATTTAACAAATAATTTATATCTCTGGAAAAACAATTTAAAAATGGAAAATAAGAATTACCGGTTTAAGATTAAAATCCACAAATAATCAAATAATAATCTACGAATTAAATTTTAAAAGTCCTTGTAAGGAAAAGTTCTAATAAATTCAAATTTAAGTCACGATGAAAACTCCAAGATAGAAAACTATGACGTATGATGTAGTCTTTGTAGTGTTTGTGTCTACAGTTCCTTGGAGAAACTCAAGCGGTGTTGGAAATCAGAATACAATTTTGATGAACTGTCTTTGTCCATGAATTCTGTATAAGCACTTAAATATTTTGAGCAAAAGGAATTACTTTTACAAATCCAAATAGTCTAAAGAATATTTGACATATAACTGGATAACTGGCTATAGCAGAAAAAAGACGACTCGATATCAAGTGTGTTTAAGCCCGAACGAAGATTATTTCTCTAAGACAATAGTTTTTCAGTATACAAAAACCAATCGTTTTACTCTAAGAATTAAAAATACAAGTTGTTTACTTTACCAAAGCTATTCACAAGTCTGGGGCCACGTATCAAATACAGGATCGATCATATTATTCTCACAATAAAATTTAAATAAAAGAACTTGCATACGTGGCTGTTACACATTTTAAACTAAGGGCAGGATCTAGGTCAGCATTCCATGAGACGAGTCGTATTCACAAAAGTAATGTCATATCCGCAAATTTATCTCGTATAGATACTTTAGTTATTCCTGCCAAAAAGGCATAATAAATATTTGCAAGCACATTTACAAACTTCAAATATTCATCGAAGTTAAACGGTAATTGTTGTTGTTGTTGTTGTTTTGAGGTTAAATGCCATTTATCTGCATAAGATTAGCAATATATGGCAGCCAGGATAACCAGTAGAGGAAGTACCCAAGGAAGATACAGCATTAAACTTTGAAAAACAGAAAGCTTCTGGAAGCTTTATTTACTTATGCACTAGTCATCTAGGGCAAATAGGAAACTGGTAAGGTTAATTGGGAATTACAAATGATAATAAAATAACACCTCATAGATATCCGTAATATTGCCCAGATTTGCCAAGCCGCTGTTAGTAATAAGTGTATAAACTAAGGTATTATTACAATCCATGATTGATGTGTAAACATTGCTGCATCGCTTATGAAAAGGTTACTGTGACAAGAGAGAAGTTCCTGCATATTAAATCGACATAGGAGGCATAACAACCTGTCACACCACATATACCCCACGTTCAAATACTTCAATCAATCTGACCACATCATAAACAGTGTTTACTTTCAGATGATAGAAATCAACCAGTTTGATCTTGAGCTCTCTAGTAGCAACTTTAATCGGAAAGATAGAGAACCTAATTGGATGTACCAATTGCATAGTATACAGCCAGTAGAGATCAACGTCAGCAGCAGGATGGGTGAACCCTACACACATATTTCTCAGACAAATCATAAAAACCAAAGATTACAATATATGAAATCATAAATGTTCTTGGTTGGTATTAATCGTCGTTGTGATCAAATTGTTTTCTGAATCTTTGTCACGGAAACGCTGTTGCTATTAATTAATCAAATATTATATCGAGTCCGATTCGATATCGTGTTCGAGGATCATGTATATTTATCGTTATAAATCCATGTGGGGTAGCCTGAGCAACACTAAAGAAATTTCTAAATTTATTATAATCCATATCGCCGTTGCACCAGGTCCGATGAATATGTCTTAACGTGTGAGTATCATAACATAAATCACGTCAGTGTTCTTGTGTCGTCTGCAAGAAAAAAAATTATTTTTTTTCTTTCCATCATCACACCATTCTTTACTATTAAATTCTTGATGGTGTTATCAAGCTCCTCGACACTCGGTGCTTTATCGATATCGGTGATAAATTCAACAACATCTTCACCGCTTATCGATTTTGCACTCTCGTTAAAATCTTTTAACACCTCATAACAGCGTTGATCATCTACACCTGGAGCTACCAAATATAGTTTATCCCATTTCATTATTAAGTTAAGTAACAATTGTGTCTTACCACTTCCAAAAGGTCCGGTTATAATCATTGGGATAGTATTTGGTAACATTGCATGATGTTTAAGAGGTTCTCGTCGCCGTGTAGCAGAAAAGTCAGTAATTTCCAGTAGATATAACATAAATAAATATGGATTTATATTGTTTGAAATGTAGAACTCGCACGCCGACGAGTGACCTAACTCATGTTACAACAAAATATACCGAGATGCAAGCGCTGATAAATGTACACATTGTGGTATATACGAAAATAGATTTGTCAGTATAAAAAGAGATATTGCCGCCAGGTTAACAAAACTTCCTGGAGCTCCATGGGCTAAATATCCAGGGGCAAAAACATCTTCAGGGGTATAAGTACTGCGGTCCTGGAACACGACTTAATATCCGATTTGATAATCAGGATCAACCCAAATCAGGTGAATATCCAGTAAATTATATCGATAAAGCCTTTACGCGCATTATGTCACGTATCTAAGTAGGGATCTTCAGCAACGACAAATCGCTGATCTGAAATTAATTCACGCGTTAAATTCTATCCCTGATTAAACGTTCAAGGAAAAATTAGCTTCCTGGTTCATAAAAACTGCATGAAAAGTAAGCTCATTTTAGGTGCTGGTAATTAATATTAATATGGAATCGATTTATTATTCCCTGAGAGGATACTGGAAAGGTAACGCCGCGATCAGTAAACTTGATTGGTTATCTCGACAAGCGATATGGCAGATTTATTTGCCAGATCCAAAGAAGATACAGTTGGCATCTTTTGATGTTAGCGTCCCTAATAAAGTTAATCAAGCTGATATCTTATTTCTTCTGCATGATACTGTCAAAAAATATCCTTACAAATACGAGTTAACCGTCGTTGATATTGCGAGTCGATATAAAGAAGCAGAGCCGTTGACGACTAAGCCTTCATCTGAAGTTGCCTCCGCGTTTAAAAGAATTTATCGACCAGGACTTCTACGATGGCTGAATGTATTGCAGGTTGATTCCGGTAAAGAGTTTCAAGGTGAGGTATCATCAACGATGAAACAACATAAAACCGAAAATCAGACGAGGTCATACTGCAGTTCATGGCGATCAGGCAATCGTCGTGAGGTTTAATCGAACGCTTGCAGACCGGTTATTTGGATAACAATACTCGAGGGAATTCATCGAAGATAAACGATCACAAGAATGGGTTGTAAGATTACCAGGTGTGATAACAACACTCAATAATGAAATTAATCGAATGATCAACACGAAACCTGTTATCGCAAACACAACAAAATATATAAATGTACCTAAGTCTGATTTTTCAGTGCAACCGATATTAGGTAACAACGTCACAGTAAGATATTTATATGAATCTGGTGAGCTTGAAGGTGGTAGGAAAAGTCAACCGATCCTATATGGAGTGTAACCGCGCATAATATATCTAGCGTTGTCAAGTCTACAGGCAGACCAACAATTTAAAGATTAGATTCAACCGCTCCTCAACGTGAGTTTACACGTGAACAACTACAAGACAACTACAAGTGATTCCCGTGGATACTTAATTACCACCGCGAGATCTTAATTAATGCTGTGATTTCGATTACATTCAAGACAGGTTAATGTTACATTATCTCGGGTATGACAGCGACTATTATCTTATCTACGAACGGTAAATTGCTGTGGATCTTTACCCGACCCTAACATTATTCAATTACAGCTCGCGAAGTGGTTATCTTTTTGTTGTTTTAATTTTAAAATAAATTCAACGTCGCGATCAAATTTTCTAATATTGTTTTTGTCACTGTATATATATATCCGGCTAGTTTATTTCTTATTTTGGTATCATTGACCACATCAATGATATTTTTGATATTGTTGAAATCGACGAAAACTCTTCGGAGTTGATTTATTCTTCTTACTCGAGATACCACTAAATAAACTAAATTTGACCATTCTCTGAAATCATCGATGATCCAGACAATTATACTGCTGATAGTTAATCCTTTAAATGAATATATCGTCATTACGTAACCTAACCTACATGGAGATTTTTCAGCATTTATTGCGTGTCTCTGACAGTGGTGATATTAACCAGTTCAATATCATTTAATACGAGTGTTTATTGTTCTGATGTCCCAGGAATATCAACGTTGATGTTCTGTCGTCTTGTATCAACTGGTCTATAACACAATGGAACCGGATCCGTCGGAAATCTTTCTTCATGTAAATAAAATAACTTCATCTAAAGTAGATCCCTGATTTTTTTTCTATTCGTGATAATTAAATCGGTTAGTTTCCACGTTTCCCAGAAATCCGCGAAATTGTTTTACGCGTTATTTCGCATTGAGTTTTATTCGTTTGTAATGTTATTGGCGATTTTAATGTTTTTAATGATTCATCAAGACAACGGTGATCGGTATTTTTTTCTTCGTAATAATCTACGGTCTTGTTTAGCCATTCATGAGGAGATAATTCTGTAAATGGCTGTGGTTGACCAAGATCACCACACATTATCACAGCGGTGTTTTGTATTTGCAACGATTCCAAGAATTTTTTAGTATGGTCAATAATACTGTACATATTTCATCCCAAATGATGATTCGAGGAATATGTTTTGTTCCCATTCGATTAGGAGTCCATGCGTTGCCTTTCCACCAAAAGAAACTATGATACGTACAAGCGTTTCATCTTCGATTTGTCATCTGTCTTGCACGTCTCTGCGTAGGTGTTAATACTATCGTGTCAGAATTCGTTCCAAATAATTCGATAACTCGAGTTGACTTACCGCACCCTCCTAATCCGTTCAGGTGGACGGTTTTATTTCTGGCTAATGGATCGTAAACGAATAGCGACGATGATAATTCTGATACTGTCTCTCCGCGATAATTATTCTCGATGGGATCATCAGCCGATTCGCAGTATTTATGTAATGTTTCGCATTTTATTCTCCATGATCGCCAAGATTAAGATTGTAATAAACGCTTCGGCAATTTTCCTATGATCGACGTTGAAGTAAAAAGAGTCTGTCGCAACTCTAACCGCGATGTTAGAAAACCTTTGTATCATCGATAATAAATTTATCGAAACTTACGCAAGCATCAGTGATTTTAAATGGGAGTACTTAGGTGATTCCCTTTCAAAATATTCGATGATGGTTCCTAATTTTTCCATGTTTCTTTCGAAATGTAAATATATTTTATTTATTGTGTCCGCGATTATAAAATCTCTTTCAGCGTCATCTGAAATCAATAGTGTTAAACGTCGTTTGTATTCACACGCTACACCTTGAGTAAATTTACCAACTATTTTTCTTCCTAGGTCTTTTGCGAATTTTTGATCGTCGTTGTTTGTATCCCAATCTTCACAAATTTTAGGTGTCGGTAACCAAACTTCTGTTTGTTTCCGATACGATATAATCGCCTCACTGATTATCAACGATGTCAACATCCAACAATTGAGCATAAATCGTAATAATACTATCGGAGACCATTTATCCTCCGAAAAATGTCTACCGAACCAAGCATAACAGGTTAGCTGAAAATTTTCAGCGGGGTAAAATGATGTCATGCGAAATAATCCTGTTATGACTAATTCAGGTAGAGGCACCTTTTATGGTAACTCTTGTCAATTCAAGAGTAGGATGACCGAACCGCGCAAAATATTCACTACATTCACCGCGCTCAAGAAAACTTCCTGGATAAAACGCGACCATATTAACATATTGTGATCATATTATTATATGATTCCATAATCCACTATGACCGTATTCTACACAACTTAATTTTATATAATCGAGAAAATCAAATCGAGTTGGTTTCCATGAATTCTCTTTCCTGGCAAAATGAGCTGCGACAGATGAAATGGTAAAACAATTACGCGTTTTATCTCATCGCGAGATTATTCATATACCTTTGGAGTCCTTCTGTTCGATATAATTCTCCGCTAGGTCTTACAAATTGATCGTATCCTTCATCCACGACGCTTTTAACTAACCATACCGATACATCTCTTATACTTATCTGGTAAATATAATCAAATATATCTCAGGATTAATATTTTACCACGCGATCTCGTGGAAATATTTTACAGAATTACACCAAGAGCGAATTATGATCAATGATTTCAATTGGAGCTCCATTATTTTACATTTTTGTGTATATAACACTTCCCCGGTGATAGTTTTATCTTTACTGGAAATCTTCACATTTTTCTAATTCTGCAACATTATTTATTGACGCTCCTGTATCTTTAACCGATTTAGCCCATTTATCTATATTGGATTGTTTCAACGCGGTTAACTTATTTCCTCGATTTGCATTCTTCAAATATTCGACAACTCGTTCAGCTACACAATTCAGCAACGATGAAACTCTCATCGGGGAAATTTTATTAATATCTGGTGGATTTGTTAAACAGACTCCGTAGATCGCTAAGGTTATCGAATATGCTTGATTGTAATATGCGCTGTCAATCCGGTTAATTTTACAGGTCTGGTTTTATAGTTGATGATCGCCGGTTTCTTTTTTGTTGTCATTATACGTTCACGTTTATTATAGACTTTACAATGGCGTCTTGAAATTTTACTGAATTTTACGCAAATATAATATTGTCAATTACGACAATTTATCTTTGATAATATTTCAGCCGCTCGCTTATCGGTCATAATCTTATTATGGTGTTCTATAAGTCGACCATAAAAAGTCAACCCCGTCTATAAGAAATTCATATTTTGCCTGCTTGTTACTATTTTTGATTTTTGATTTCCACATTCGCGGTTGTATTCTCCCATCAAGATCAAAAGCATTCCGCGGAGGGTACGACGTTATGTCGGTAATATTAAAACATGTCTCTCATTTATTAGGCAAATTATAAATTCAATTAAATTTATCAAATATTATAAGTATAGTAATGGAGCAAAATTATTGCGAATGGATATTTAAAGGAACAGCGCGCACGTGTTCAAAAAATTCGTAGTAGAATACTACGCGGTTCATAATCAATATTTCAAACGAGGTTCTCGAGGTCTTATAATTTCCATTAAATGTGGTACTGGAATACGAGGTAAAATGAGATTATGTTATGACTGCGCTGGAAAAAGATTTCGCGAGCTTGTTAGACATTATGCGAAAAAATATAATGTCGTGTTCGATTAACAAGACTATATTACAGGAAGTTATTTTGAAAAACAATTAAATAGTTATTTCGCTTAAGAGATTATAATGAATTAAATTGAATTCGTTTCTTACCCTAATCATGACAATTCCGAAGCTTCTCGTTGTGGAATCGTTAGACATTGTCAACGAATGATTAAATAATTGGATTAATAATATGGGTTATATGATGAATGGTCTTAATCGAAAAAATCAATACGCTCATCGATTTATTTATGAATGTTTTAACAGGAAAATCATTAAATGTCTCACTGTTGTTCAAATCCATAGAAATTCTTTTGTTATCGCGTTGAAAATTTGAGAGCTGTTACCTCGAGTGAAAATTGTTTTAATTAGAGTCTGAGAATCAAAACTCAATACCGACGACCTGTAACCGCATTAGTGGACAGTGTTATAAGAGATTTTCCGTCGATGACCTCGGCAGCGCAGTATTATGATATTGAATCAAATCGTGCAAAACAAGCCGCCGATGGTATAATAAAAACAGTTTTTTTTAAATATTGAGCAACGAGTATATTTTACTTAACAGTGATTACTTGTCTGAAAGATATAATTATTTATATAATCGATCAAGATATGTGGACAATAAATCGCACGTAAAGTTAATTATTGCAGCTCGACAAAATGTTTTTAATGCTTTTGATGTCTATTCAAGGAAATTCTGTCATTTAACACCGGATCAATGTCGGAAAAAACGATGGCTTTCAAATCATTATTATCGAGCCGCGGAAGAATTTCAATGGAGTGCCAAGTGTCACCTCGATATCCTCGCTGAAAATTCTATCGAGATATAATCGGATGATCTTCATGATAAATGTTTAGACGAGGTTTATCAAATGTATCATCACGAAGCAAATTTTCAACGTTATAGTCCGATGTATGAGGCGATAGGGACCGCGTTTAGAAAAATATACAGTAAATTGTCTGAGAGATATGATCATTTAAACAAATAATTTCATATAGTTATATAAACGACGAAATATTGCCAAGTTGATAATTGGACCTAATCGAGTAAGAAATTTAGTCGGTGACAGCACAATATTCACCAGTGAATTCATCGCTGATGAATACGAGGGTGTTAAAACATTGTGACATCATGGTATACCATCATATAAAAATGAATTCCGAATTATAAAAACAATGTCAGAAGAACGAAATACAATTTGTTATCGAAATTAATTTAAATTACTCGTACCGGTTTCAAAGCTTATCAAAACGATATCCGATGACATCAGTAAAAATTTTCAAGAACGATGACGAGGATATAATCTCAGAATTCGAAAAGATGTTACTCGATTAACGAGAAAATATAGGGAAATTCATAACATTATCGAGTTCTCCATCAATTTTATGATTCTCCTTCCTTTTTTCTATTTTAGTTTTCAGATCCTTGTTACCAGATACAAGTTTTATCTATAAGTAGTCGATAACACCGCGTGATCATTTTGTAACTTCGCAATCGCGGTCTTGTATGTTTCGTCTTTGATTACTGTTAATAATTCCTCTAATATTTTTCTTTTCGTTGAAAGTTGTTACCTCGTCGTATTCAGCCAGAGTTTTGTCTACCGTGACCTACAGTTGATCTCGCTGTTATTTTAACTTCGCGATTTTATTTATGAGCTTGGTGATAACCTATCTGAGTTTTCGTTTACTAGCTTTGTATTCCCGTTGAGCCTCGCGGAATTTATCAGCGTTGCCTTGAGTACCAGCGCTTAGTAGTTACCGAGCCCATATTTTATATAACCGATATATCCCGATTTTATACTCGGTGTCAACATCAAGCGGTGCAACGCAATGATTTTTTTTTCGTCGTCCTTGGACAAATAAGTTGGAGTTATCACGGACAAAAAAATTATTGCGAAAATTAAAGGATATAAATTACAGCGATAATTAAAAACTTTAAAAAATAACAGTAATAATCATGGTTAGTAACCATGGCTTTTGTTATAATTTACTAGAATTTTATTTACAAAAAAATTAGATTTTCGTTTAAAATTTCTTAGATATCATCTAGGGATTTATCTGTTAAAATATCGAAGAGGCGTTCAAGAAAAATATATGAGTGAGCATAATTTAAAATCTGATCTCGGGAACATTAGATCTTAGTAATATGATCCTGTCGAAGTTGATCTAATTAATGTTGTGTCAGTAGGAAACATTCAGTGCCGAATTCATCGATGACTATATCAAAATACCCCACCCCACCCCTCAATTTGGATTTGAAAATGAATCTACGATCGCATCGTCGAGTTCTGGTTTATCAACAACAAATATCTTCACGTGATGATACATTATATATGCAATGTTAAGATTTCAATTGTCTTAAGACTTTCCATAAGAATAATCCGCAATAGCTCCTCCAATAAATCAATCAAGTAAGAATTTTGATCAATGAGTTTAAAATTTATTTTTGATGTCCAAGGATTATTATATTTTAAATATATTAATATAAATTAACCGGTATTTGCACTATTAAACTTCCAGGAGATACTTGAGGGGGAAAAGTATATAAAACATATCCCTGCTGTATTTGATTTGATAATTCAGTGATCGCGATATAACTTCCGTCGATGATATCACATGAAAGATTTACCGCGATCACCGAGGTTATATCAACGTTACCCGGTGATATATGCCTACTGGTTCTGTCTGGATCGTTGTTGTATCTGAAAATATTTGGTGATGATAATGATATCTTTCTCCACGCGTTGAGTATCGAAGGACAAAATTCATCGATGACATTGTGTCACAGAATTAGGCGAAAATTGAACTGATTTTTGTTCTTCTTGAATTGCAAACGAAACTCACCATTTTCTTGATTTCGTCGTACACGCATTACCTTGGGTGATTAAGTGGTTTTCTCCAAGGTAAGTGGCGTGTAACGATTTGCATGTGCCAGTTTGTTATTTACATGAAATCCGAAATACTCGTTTCACGTGGTGCACGGCAAGCTCGATGTGATTTATGTTCACCTATAGAGAGTATATAAGGCGAGATATTTCTCATAATAATTACGGGAACCAAAATATCTAATCGAAGGATAGATAAGCTCGTCTTGCAATCTCCAGCCAAAGGGGTGAGTGTTAAATTTACATTTTCGTTTTATTGTGAATTTTATTCAGATTATCATTTCGTATAATGATGCTTTATTGCAATTAAACGTGGAATATTTGGAATTACTAGTCACTATTAGACTTTAAATGCAATATCGTAATCTACGGCTTAGATTATTTTTGAGACAACTATTATTAGTCTGGTTTTGTTTATTGTAGCTGTTAACGTGTTTCTGATACTGTAGCTGACAATCGCTGTTACCATAGATCTGATAATCGCTGATACCGTAGATGTCAATGTTTCTGATACCGTAGATCTGATACCGTAGATCTGATACCGTAGATGTCAATGTTTCTGATACCGTAGCTGCTAACGTAGTTGATACCATTTCTGATACCGTAGCTGTTAACACATCTGATACCATCTTTTGATAAACGTCTTTGATATCGTCTGATTTGTTGTGGGACATCTATTATTTGTTCCGGAACATCTCTGTATAAATATCTGAATGTGATTATGCCGTTAATTTGTGCAAACGGAATTGAAGTATCTGTCTGTGTGTCGAACTGTCTGTTCGTCAACATCTGTGTAACGTGTAAATATCCGGAAAGCTAGAAGTCCGAGTGTCGGAGCTGTCTGAGTTGTAAAACATCCGGGTCGACATCTAGGGTAGTGAGGAACCGTTGGTTCTGGTAGATGTTGTATGTTGTCTGAACGTATAACTGTGGTGGATCCGTGAAGGGAAACGTCCGATAATAGTATTGGTCAACCCTAGGTTTTCGGGGAAACTGGGAGACGATTCAACTGTTGCTGAATCGTGCGGTTATACGGGGTCGAGACACATATGTGTATTGAAATTGTAATACAATTTAATACATTGTTGTATTTGCATGCTTATGTCAGATCACAATAATATTTCAAGTGATCGCATAGATATCAATAAAAGCTAGCAACTTGATTGAATACAAGTATATGGTCGTGCTAGTTATCGCAATCCATCGTGCGAAAGTATAGTTTGTCGTTTGTGTTCATTTTTCGTAATTTATACTTGCATTAATTTAACTTTCGTAAAGGATCCTTGGATCTGTGTAGAGTCCAAGAGATCCCTTTACATCTGAGATTCCTTTTGTATTAATATTTAATTTGTTCATGTATTGTGAATGGTTGTGAGTGTAATTGTGGGTTGAGTGCATGAATTATTGTGTTGTTACATCTGTATATTTTTCATTTATAATTTATTACATAAATTTATATTTTCTTTCACAAATTGTGTTTGTATTGTTCATTTAATCCACCCTCCTCTCGGTAACAATTCTGTTACACATTGTTAACAGATTTCTCTTAATAACTTTTCATCTATATATCCAAGAAATTTAAATTTAAGTAAATCAGCTTCTGTTAACGAGTATATGTTTAAAACATTTTGTCTTACAACTCTTTTAGTATTAATTACTGCTTGTAATATTCGATGATGAAAATATAATGTATCGAATGCAAGATTATTTAATATCTCAACGCGCTTGATGATTTCATCACGTGAATTTGTTATATCAGAAAGAAACTTTGTTGCAATTGTTGTAGTTGTCTTTTATGTTTTAGATCAATTTCTTCAAAAGTTAACTTAATATTATTAGGAGAAAGTGAGTTTCTAAAAATACTCCCTTCTCCTCCTTCTCTACTAAAAGCCCATAGGTGGATATCTTTCTCTTCTACGAGACATTTAATTTCTTCCCGAATAAGAGTTCTTATATGATCTATATTTCTTTTTATAAAAACCGGTTCAATATCGTGGTATGATTGTTTATCTGTGGTATAATCAGATTTTTTTAGGTTCAACAGGACGAGGTTTTTCCACTAATGGTTCTTCCACTGGTGATTTTGTTTCAGGCCAACCTAATATAGTTCTGATTGATGAGTTATATATATATCCACGGCGTACGCGGTAGAATTTATCTCAATCGCGGTTGACAGCGACGGTTCATGAACAGTTAAGTTATAGCGATTTTTTATTCGACTCCTGTGATAGATTTTATTTTACGCTGAATTTCATTATCGATATCTTTGATTTCATAACTTCCTTTGAGAAGATATATAGTCAGTAAATCGGGAGTACCATCAAGTTTATCTTTATTCTCAAACATGAATATATAACTAGGTGGCTTACCAGCAAATGATGCCGATTGGATATTTGGCCAACTATTATACACCCGTAATTGAGCAAGCGCGATTTCCTTTACTGGAATCGGAGTTCTAAAATCTACCGGTACATTAAATTCGGGACTCTTTGGTGATTCGGGATTCGGGACTCTTTGGTGTTATTGATATTATTGTTGTTCTCGCCGGGGTTGTATTCTGGACTATCCGCTGAAGTAATTCTTGTGGCGTTGTCATCGACGTTGTTTTTTTTTATCAATATTATGTTTTTCTAATTTTGACATCACGGCATCATAAATATTAACCATCGCGGAAAATTCATCATCTGATATTACCGTTTCATCAAGGCTAGACAACATCATCGCTGATATTTGCGAGTATGCGGTTGACGCTGTGTGTAATTTACCTGTATAATCAGGTAATTTACTTTGATTACACGAAGATTATTTTTTTCTGTTGATCCCGAGAGCACATGTGATCGTCGCCGGCGCAGATATACAAATTGTGACAACTACAGAGCGATCATCGTTATCGACGATAATAATACACCGGTTCTAGCGATAACACCTTAAACCGAATACACGATTATATCAATGCGGGTAATACGCCTGCGATATTTTTTACCTTTGTTTGATATATATCAACGAGATTTTTTAATTTAGTTTGTAACTCGCGTACTTGATCGTATCGATACTTTTGGGTGGTCATTATCTAAGTATACTGTTTACTTAAATCAATTACGAATTCTACGTTCTATGTGATCGACGCTCGTTCTAATTTATCATTGGTGTAAGTTATCCTGAATCGTTCGGTTGATCCTTTATTTATTACCGCGTTTATAATAGTATTAACCCCGGCGGATGAACTTGATGATATATTAAATTGCATAGGCGAAACAAGAGTTAATCTATAAATACCTTTATCCTCCACGGTGACATCAATAATTTTATTTTGAGGTGTCCAAGAGAATGATCCATGATGTATCGAATACACGTTATTGAGATTTTTCCCATGAGGGATTTTAACTTTATCGAGTCGAACATCCAAATCAGGAAAATCAGCGACGATATCATCATGAGTTTGTTTAATCGCGTCGATGGATATTTTAATATCAGCTAGTTTCATAGGGACCAATAGTTGTTTACCTAAAACATCGTCTACGTTGTCATCAACTTTTCAAAACTACTGTTAGTTTATCGTCGCTGGCTTTAATATCAACCAGTTTCATAGGGACCACTGGCGGGATTCCAAAGAAATTATAAACAGTTTTATCAGTCGTTTCAAAATTTCTTTGGACACTTGTAAATGTATTTATGTGAGCATCATACTCGGATCGGAGCGTTCTTAATTTACTTGTTTTACATATATAATCGTTGTTCAACGTTGTTTTGTTATTTTATCTACCACGGTTGAGAAAAGAAAAACAGGTTTAATCCTACCTGTTGAATTAAACAACGCAATAACAATTTATGTTACCCCGTTGATTTTAACTAAAATATCCTTCAAGGAAAAATTACTCGTGTTTAATTTACCCTGTCGATCTTGAAATACAACGATTTTATCCGGCGATTAATCAACCAGGTTTAATGTTTCAGATAATGCGTCGTTGATAAGTTTCTTCACAGCCTCGATTGAAGCACCTTCAGTTTTTGTTTCCTCGTGAGACATCTTCCCCAAATATCTACCATTATACATTAAAGATCTCTTTAAAAAGTTATCACGGGTATATTTGTGTACGGCAGGGGTGTGCCACATTCTTCGTCATTGGGCCGTATAAGGAATTTGATACAACAAGATAGGCCACACATTCTGAAAATATATTAAATGATTCATTTTAATACAATGACTTTAAAAAACTTCACATTACAATAACTGCTATACACAACTTACTGAGTAAATTATTTCTCAGTATATGTTGTTCAAAAGATACCAACAATGCAGCTATAAGCAAATATTAGTAATCATACTTTAAGTTTACATTGTTCCATCATGTCAGACAATTGTATTTAATGTGACACTTGAAATTTGCTTTCCTTGCATAGCTTGTCAATATCAACTTTGACACATGTGGTAGCCACCCTTAACTGACTCACCAAATGTTCATTAGTCAGCTGGCTTCGACATCTGGTTGTGGTGAGTTTCATTTTGGAGAGGAATCGCTCACAGCAGTAGGTGCTACCAAAGAGGGATATCATTTTTCTTGCATGATGTGACAAATTTGGATACTTCTGACACATATACCTTTTGTAAAAATCTACCAAATTGTTTTCAGAATAGCCCCTCTTAATGTCCATATCAGCTTGCAACTCAATGAGTTCCATTTGGCAACAGTCGGGACTGTCTTCCACTGCAAAGTCAAAGGGTTGGGCAAACAATTTCAGTTTCATATCATCCCTTCGGAAATCTGCAAACCGGTTTGCAAACTCATTACGCAGCTTTTAACGCTTGCAGCATATTTCTCACAATCAAGATCAGGAAATTCAGTCTTCCTGGTTGCAAGACAGGTGAAATGGGTAAGGGTGGTTTTACTCAAATGATCCTGGAAAAGATGCAACTTTTTCTAAAATGCTCATATGTGCTCAAAGAGATTGTTCACTAGCTGACTTTTTCCTTGCAGTTTCAGATTCAGTTCTGATAGGTGTTGTGTAATGTCTGTGAGGAATGCCAAGTCATTCAACCAGTCATCATCATTTAAATATGACACACACTGATGTTTGCTCTCCATGAATGACTTAATCTTCTGTCGCAGATTCCATAATCTTTTCAAAGTAGCAGCACTACTGAGTACACAACATCAGGGTAATCAGAATCCAATTCTTCCAAAAAAGCCTTACATTGCGATGATTTAATCCTTGTGCTCTGATGGAATTTACACACTGAACAACATTTTTCATCACTTCTGCAAAATTCTAAACTTTTGTGCACAAGTTCTCTTGGTGAATAATGCAGTGACTGACCACCACATATTGTGCTCCAAATACATCCATACATTTTTTGGTGAATCCATTGTACCTACCTGTCATGCAGGGAGCTCCATCTGTCGCCAGACCACATAAGTTGGCAGGTTCCAGTTCAAATGTTTCCATTACCTTAATCACCTGTTCAGTAATGTCCTGCCCTGTAGTTGTGGAAGTCATGCTTGTCATATCTAAAAATTCTTCAACAATATTAAAACTTGCAGTAGTTGCTCGCATGAATATGACCAGTTGAGCTGTGTCACTTATGTCTGTGCTTTCGTCCATAACCAGACTGAAGGCTGCACATGATTTTAATCTCTCTTTAAAAGATTTTTGAATATTTTCTGAAAGATCATCTATTCTCCGTGACATAGTAAAGCGGGAAAGACTTGTTTCCTCCACCAAATATTTCTTATCTGGGCATGCATACTCTGTGAACATCGTCAAACAACTTTTGATGAATTCTCCATCACTGAATGGTTTCCCTTTCTCCGCCATAGATTTACACAGCTTAAAGCTCAGCTTAGTAACTAGTTCAGAATCTTTCTTGTAACTAGTAAACATACTTTGTTGCTTTTTAATAGAATTTTTTCAAGTGATCAAGTTTGTCAGCTCGTGCCTGACCAACAACTGCATCAAACTGGGAATAGTGTTTTGTGATGCAGTGACGTTTACTGCTGTATTCTTTCATGACCTCAATTGTACTTTGACACACAAGGCAGACAACACCTTGGTTATGTTGGATGACAAGATATTTTGTGAACCTTCATTATTGAAGACTCTTCCTTCATCATCAATTTGCCGGCCCCCTGTTGCACACCGCTGGTGTACGGTTTATGAGGTGGTTTGGTTGATTTTGATATCGTGTCGAGGACATCAATAACCTCTCGACAACATATCGGAGGATCGGTCATTGTCTGTGTAGACAACGTTGAATACCAGATGTGAATATTTAATCGAGCTATATATTTTAGAAATTCTTTAGGCATTGCTAGTCCGTAGAAGTCAAAATAAATAATTCTCCGTGGGTCAATCGCATATGCGACCCAGTGAGTTCCAGGTCCAGTGTTATTATCGAGATTAATAATACCTGTTTCATTATTCAATGGTTGTTGTGGTAATTGATCTCGCATAAAAAAACACCTCTGAAATTCTTTATATTATATTTTTGTCAGCTTCGATAAAATCAAAATTGGACATCGGTGTTATGAATAAATGTTTCCTGGGAGTCTCAATCCTGCTCGGTATCTTATGAAACGACTGCCTGGTAATCTTAGACCCTTTCCCTTTTTGTATCCGTTTCCAGTAGCTTTCTTTAACGCCAGTTCAGCAGCGGATCCAACTGTTCCTAACAAGGCAGCCTTTGCAAGAGCAAGGACATCACTAGCAATCAATGCTTGTAACCCGGCTAACAGATGAAATATTCCACCTGATTTAACCATATTATTTTACCACGGATGGAGCAAACTAAAATTGGACACCAGTATTTGCTTTTAAAGTTTTATTAAAATGGTTAAGTTGAGTTTTAGTCAATGATAAGTTTATCTGGTCCACCATTAGTAATCTGATCTCGCTTTAACGTTAATTTTCCTCGCACGTACCTGTATTTTTCCATTTTTCCATTTTTCCATATTATTTTTTTACCTGACCTTGAGGCAACGTGACATTAACATGATTGTATGACATTTTATTTAATACGAGATTAATCTAATTATCTACATGGTCTACATATTTTCTACTGGGGTGTCAACGACTTTCATCCTTTCAGCACCTTCGAGTAACATTGATTTATCGCTGAGAATGACAGCTTTAGGAACCACCAGCAGGAGGTTGTGTTAATGTGGAAATGTATATCAACGACACTTTGTCTAGTTAGATAGAGATGTTGCAACGAAAAGTAATAAATCGGATACAAACTTTTAAAATCCGATTGCGATATCTGCAGACCAGGATTTAAATTGTGATCGCATCCCATAAACGTCCATGCTTTTCTGATTATAATTGTAATCAAAAAAATATCCTCCGACGGTTCTTGTTGACCATTTATCCTCAACTATACATCATTAACTCATAGTTTGTCAAATATTGTATGGCAACGTTGTTGTTTATTAACAGGATCTAATCGCGTCGTGTCCTAAAGCACAATGAATATATGTCTAGGAGCGGAAATGCTCTTTGTTGATGCTATATGCCATGTAAATACACCAGGAACAGCATTCGTCGTTGTAGCCGTTGTAAGCTCCAACCATGACATCAATGATGATTGTCTATGAACGATAACAACCGCTGTTCTGAGGTGAGCGATTAGGTCATTACCGGAAGCCACAGTGAAAGTTTTGATAGAATTACTTTACGATCGGCAACGCCATCAGCACGCCAGATTGCATCGTTGTCATTACTGTCTCTCACAAGAACTATTGTGTGTTTAGATGCGACGATAACCTTCCTAACATTTTTACAGAATCCAAAAATATGAGATAATGGAATCGCGCAGGAAAATATTCCATTGTCATCTAACGCGTGTTAAGAATCCTAGGTTGTAATTACGATTATTACCCATAACAATATTTTCAACATCAGCGTTATCTGC
Organism: Unio pictorum; assembly: GCA_030141615.1. Taxonomy (NCBI): domain Eukaryota; kingdom Metazoa; phylum Mollusca; class Bivalvia; order Unionida; family Unionidae; genus Unio; species Unio pictorum. Next base: position 26,924,027 of record JARLTB010000052.1, read on the forward strand.
AACAGCAGAAACTTTTTGGGGATCCTTCTAAAAAATTGGTCATGATCAGCATGATTATAAGTATCCGTAGCTAATATTATTGATTGACCAGCAGATCTTATATAATCATCGGAATATCGAGCTAAACCCACAATTGTTGTAGCGACAGTTCTACAGATTCGATTTCCCTTCCATTAATCATATATAGTGCACTACAAAACAGCGCCATAATACCATTGTTGACAAAACTAACTCGGGTATTTGCGAGATTATCATACCGGGCATTAGCTGAAACATTTGTTACAAGTTGACCTTTTACTTCGATGAAAGCTTCGCAGGGTAAGAAATATTTGCTTGTATCCTGAACATGAAGTTCAATTCTAGATCTGGAATCAGTTTGTATCGCAGGATAAGAATAAAATTGATAATCGCGTACGGAATCATTTTTGATAACCGACGCGTCTATATCAAAAGCTTCGTCGGGTGAAGATTTAAACATTTTATCATATAATTGTCGATCTAAATCATGATCTCGATCGGAGTCTTAAGTGAGTACCCGCTAATAGACTCGCGGCAATATCTCTCTGTGCTACGCCGTCGTGATTTATCAACGCTTCTAATTTGTGTTCTGCCGTTACATTTATTACCCTACTGACACTCGGTGGCATAAGTTCAGTAGACGATAGTTTTACAGGTGCTGGCTTGTTTGGTCGTCGAATCAGCGATACTAATTTTTTATTAGCTGTATTAAACGCTTTACGGGCAATATCACCAATAGTGTTTATACCTTTAACACGAATAACACCGATTGCTTTCATCGATAATTCCTTTGCGATATACGCTATTTTTGTAGCCATTCTCGCGAATAATCCTCGAACAATATCACCGAGTCCATCTAAATAATATACTTTATAAACAGGTAACCGTGAATTTACTATGTAAGTCATAGTTGGCTTATTGTGATTACAATGGATGATCATTTTATTTAAATGTTATTTATCTAATCTTGTGACAAATCAGTCGCTGTGATAATCATCAACGGGTTCATGGATAAACTCTCGATATACACCGATGTACATGATATCAACTTGAAATAATCATCTGCAGATATCAGTGGCCTCATTAATTATTATTGGGTGGGTTTTTTTTCCAACATTAAGCTTGCGTCTAGTCCCTGTTTTCAGTACAATAACATTTTCTCTGCATAATGAACTTAAGCCCACTAAACATCTTACGTTTGAGGACATCATCGATCTCAAATCCGTGTAAGTTTGTGTTTTGTTTTGTTTTGGAGGAGAGTGGTTGTTACTTTTTGTGTTTTTGTTTCAGGATATTCAACTCAAGATGAAGATTGAGATGGTTTTTAACATCCATAAGCCGGAAGACTCTGCGTTGGAGATTGAGCAGGTGATAATCGCAATGAATTAACGTGCGAACTGACACTAACTGCAAGTATTATTGACGTATAGTTGAGTGTTTCTTTCGTAGGTTTCACCTAATGCCCGGTATGATAATCTCGCAAATACCCGTGTTAAAGCTAGCGATTGACAAGTAAATAATAAACTTCAAGATATTATACATGTATGTTTGGTAATCTTTGCTCAAATTAACAGATATTTAATTTCCAGTTTAAATCAGATGATTGTGATAAATGATCGATAAACCAATGACATGTATATTCCATGTTATGCAAGGGGAATTACTCTGATATCACAGTAGTACCAAAAATATGTTTAGAATGACATATACCTGTCCTAATATTAAGATATGCGGCACAAATTGTAAATCAATTTCAAAATTGGATGCGACTTCAATGGCTCTTATTCCATCCCCTGTACTCGAGACTGAAGAATTTTAAAAAATGCGTACGCAACTACTTGTAACGGAAAGTGGAACCAGGAATGTTGGTAAGAATGGGCACACAAACATGAGTATAATAATGTGGACTACAGCCTGTTTAAATAAAACTGTATTCAGACAACACCTGTAAATTGGGAAAGCATACATAACCATTCTTTATTGTTTGAATATTATTAGCTGCCATAAATTTGATCTATTGGTTCCAAACAAATATGGAACGTATGTGATCTGACTCTTGCATAAAATCATTGGAGATTGTCAGATGACAAGCTGGCTATCTAATTCATTATTGTTATTGACTTTAGAAACATATAGATTTTATGTGCGAACATGTGTAAAACAATAATGGAGTCTTTCGTCCTCTTTTTCTAATCATGAAGTTTGGTGTTATTTGGTTGTATAATAAGTAGTTTCTAAACATATATTCCTTCTTTAAAGTTTGGCCAAGGAGAGGCTTGAAGGATTTAAAATGTCCCATACAGGTAGAGGGCGAAACCCCGGTGACCCATTATTAAGCCATCAGCTCATTTTGGAATAATGGGTTCAAGGCCACAAATGAGCATGTCTGGACATAGAAGAGAAGCTATATCTTCAATGCATATCAACCTGAATTGTAATTGTATCTTACCTATTATAATAAATTACACTTTACATTTATAATCTCATACTTTTTCCAAATTGCAAAAGGTATATGTATATAACTTTATTAAATAATTGACATTATATGCTTATTTAAAAAATATTTAACATCTGTTTCTGCAATAATCATAGTGTCATCATGTTGTTATATTCAAGTGCAATGAGTATAACATATCAGCAAATTGTTTTAAGTAAGTATATCTCTGTTCAGACCAGCACTGCAATTGTAAATATAATACATACAGTATGTCATCTCATAACAAATCATAATTTTGTATCACAGTCAAATATTCAAGAGAATATTTCTTTAATTATATTTTTGCACCTTATTTTTACTGCACAGTCTTAAGAACGAGGTAGATAATTACAACTATTCTGGCATGTAGGCAACAAGTGAATCCATGTCCGGACCAAGCAATAAATCATAATGTACTGGGAAAAGGTACAACTTTTTATTGTTTAACCAATGATTGAAGACTCAAAACTGTTACTTTATTTCTTACATTATAAACTAAAGTTATATAAAAATACCAGACCAATACATTTCAAAATTTTGGTTTCTGTACATCAACGTTTGTTCCGTATCATAGAGATTGACCTAACGTTAAGGTTACTGACACAATTTCATCCACAATCATCTAAAGTCAATTATAATATAATATTAGCAGATGTCAAATTTTTTTCAGTGTCTGCTAATGTATAGTTAGTAACCATATTCACAGTACAAACACACTAATTTCACACAAATGGAATTAATGTGGTAATATCGTGTTGTAATTGCCATTCATTCTTCAACTTTAATTGTGCTATAAATGAGATTTCAGTGAAGAACATATAGTAATGCACCATGTCATATAAGTGAAATAAAAAGAAAACAGGGCACATTCGAGAGTTCCATATATAACATAATGCACCGAGGTTCATAGAAGATTAAACTTGTGTGACGACTTATTGGGTAAGTTTATTTTAAATAGGTGATATCACAGAAACATCACCAGCACCATCTGCCATCGAAAAGATGTATGTAACTTAATTCCTTTCAAGTCTTTTATCTGTCTTCTTCTATTTCATATAGGCTTCCAGATTACTAAAATGAAGGTGATCAGTGTACTTTCTTTTAGGTATTTAAAAAAATCTGAATGCAGTTTAATGTTATGTTTATAAAATTTAAATACATTAAACAATAATAATACCTTAGAAGAACTACTACAACCTTGCAGATACAGCCCTCCCAGGTAGGATCTTTAACTCAAGGGAGCTAACACTTCTCCACCGACCAATGTGGAGGGCGGGCAGAGTCATTTCACCTGAGATATAATGCATGGCAAAAACGTCTGCGAGGACAGCTTTCGATGGGATGAGCTTTGGTAGTATGGTTTTCCAGAAGTTTGTATACTATGTGGATTTTTTTCTGTTGGATACCAAATTGTGAGTTACAAAAACTGAGCAAGAATATTCTTTCCCAATAAATATTTTGTACATTTTTAAAAATATTTGACTTCATAAATCTTATTAATGAACTTTCAAAATAATAAGAATAATGAGGACTTTGTATAGTGCCTAATCTTTAGAAGCTATAATACGACTAAAAATGCAACAAACAAAAACATCATGAAATTAGAAAACATAAAAAATGCTGAAAATATTTAAGGTAGTAAAGATTATTAGGTCTTTAAATTTGTTATTGCAGTCGAAAAAGGTGAGCTTTAAGAGCACTCTTGAAAGAGATCACTGTGTTTTTAGGTCTAATTTTAATGGGTAATTCGTTGTTGCTGGGCCCTAATATGCAAAAAAACGTTGTCCATATGACTTCGTTCTCATAGTGGGAATAATGAGTATACGATGGTCAGAGGAGGAGCATAATTATCTTGCTGGTGTGTACACATGGATGAGGTCAGATAGGTAAGTTGGACCAAAGTCCATCAGTGAAACGTAGCACAGAGAACACATTTTGTGTTTGATTATGGATCGAATGGATAGCCAGTGCAGGGTACAGAGCAGCGGGGAGGTATGCTCTGATAGGGGTACTCTAACGATCATCAAAGTCGCTATGTTTTGAACTTTAAAAATTTGCTGGAGTATATATTGAGACGAACTAGACATAAATGTGTTACAATAGTCCAGTCTTGAAAGTACTTTTGAACACACACGTGTGTTTTAATGGCATCGACTGAAGATGTTTGTGAATGTAGCTGATGCGTCTCAGCTCAAGATATGCAGCCATGCATAAGTTCATGACATGTTGGTGCAGTATGAGAGTACTGTCTAGAGTAACATCTAGTTTTTGAACTGACTGTGTGAATTTAATGCTGGTGTTGCTGATATCTATTGTTTGAGGTAAAGGATGTGAATGAGAAATTATTTGTGTTGTTATCAGAATGGCCTCAGTTTTATCATCATTCATCTGCACCGTCTTACATGTCATCCACGATTTCACATCAGAAATGCACCTCTCTACTCCTTGGATCGTAGCATCAACTTCAGTTGGGTGGCTAGACTTGTATATTTGGGTGTCATCAGCGGCGTGCATATGGCGAAACACTGCGTGATGATCTTAGACAATTGACAGCGGCTGAGTGTATAGAATGAAGGGAACATGTCCACGAACAGACCCCTGTGGAACACCACAACATAGATCAATTAGGCTGGAGTGTATTCCATCTGCAGATACAAGTTTGTCCTATTTACATAATAATTAGAATGACGGAATTTGTTCGAATGTGCATGAATTAAGGTTTATGTGTATTACTTGGTCTGCCCTCCATGTATATTGGATCATATACCTTCAATATACATAGCATAAACTTAATTTTATCAATGTCAGTTAATTACTGACTTTTCTAAGATAAATAATTTTAATAATTCGTTTTCACAACAGTCAAAATTCAAAATTAAAAATGAACACTGGAAAGATTTATATCAAGCTGTACTCGGTCAACATAAGGTAGAGAACGATAAACAAAGTATATTTTCAAATTATTTAATCAAAAGAGTGGCGAAAGAAAAACATTTCTTTTCATGCTATATTCGCATTGAAACAGCAATCCTTGATTATTAAGTACTAATTATAAACGAGGAGTGATTATCGTGATTTTGTAACCTTGCAAGTGTGTTGTTATGTATACCTTCATTATTTAAAAAATCGTAATTTTTGGTCAGACTTTGTCATGTCCGGTTAGACAAACATTATGAATTTGCTAGTTTCTTAAGGAAGACCACACAAATCAAATACTTTAAACTGCTAAATGTTGTAACAGGAATATTATAACAAAGCCTTTGAAATACTTTCAATTAGGAATTAGACCAAGAAAAATTAGTTCAAATATTCTAACAGAATGCATTCTACAGTAAATCCTGTGTTGATAGATCACTGCTAAGAGAGACCACCTGTCTTGAGAGAACATGTTCTCCATGTACAGATTTATTGATTATATAGTGTTCTGACCTTTATGAGAGACCACCTGTCATGAGAGACCATTATGTTTTGGCAAAAGAGGTGGTCTTTCATCACAGATTCAATTTTATTAAGAACATAATAAACTTTTATTGTACCTTATGTAATGTTCATGGATGGCTTTCACTTTAGGTAATATGGAAATCCGTATACATGGTGGTCAAAAGTTAGTCTAATTACTAATTTATGTAGTTCTACAAACTCAATGACCCATTGAAAGAATGGTAATAATGAAGGTTGCATGTAACAACACAAACTGATCTATTTTTAAGGACTGTTTACATTATTATGTTGAATTAATTCAAAGTATTTAGAAACAATATTTTCTGGACCATGTGATTAATAATAAAAATAATAATAATAATAATAATAATAACGTTAATGATATTAGTCATTACAATAATATTGAGATCAAGCGCTACTCAGCCTCATTATGAGCTATGTGCACTTGAAGGCCATAGTTCTCGTCAAGGTTCCTTTCGTTCGGACTGAAATTGGTACGGCCTAAACTCATAACGTGCAGAATCTTCTGTAGATTGATGACGATGGCCATCTGCCTCAAACTACGAAGATGATCATGACAATTCTGCATTAAATTTGCTAGCCTTCACTAGATTCTACTATTGTCATTACAGAGCCTCACTTCCGGATACCATATTATCATCAGTGGTCTTGAAGGTGCCGACGTACAAATGGTAATGCTGGATTACAATGATGTAATCAGAATACCCTTGAATGAATTCATACTAATTCAAAATAATGTTTTAGTCCAATGTCAATGAGCACTTTCTAATTAAAATAACTCCTTGAAAATTTTAACTGAACACAACTACAATTGATTCTACAAGCAACTCATGGTAAAATGAGAATGAATAATTTGCATGTAAACAACTTTATATAAAATAAAAACTAAGCCATACTAGGATGACTGAGATGTGGGTCCCTTTCTCATTAAATCCGTAAATAAGTTCCCTTTCTAGAACATTCTAAATTTTGTAAATAAGGATCGACAATACACTCTCCGAAACATTTTAATTGGAAATTACCTTCATTAATTCAAGATTTCAAAATTGTATAATTATCTAGGCCATCGACACCCAATCTGATACCCCAGTGTCATTGACAGCAACAAAATTGGCCCTTGAACTGACATGGGCAACATCATCGAATACAGTTATTTCGAACAGTTACCTATGTAAGTAGGCTTAATTCGTTCTGAAATGTTTATTGTCCATTTTCAATATTTTAGGTTCAATTCATTAAAACCTCTTAATATAACACTTAAAACATTCCGTGGGTAAGAATTGTTTTTCTCCCGGCCATTTTTAGTTTAGAAGCCTTCTTTTCTTTACAAAATGTGGCCAAAATGGAACCAAAATAAAACAAGGAGTAAAATATGTTTTGTATTATTTAGTTTTTCTGACCCATGCTTCATCTAGCACGCGGATTTCCTGGTCCCGTCTGTTATCTTTATGGTACCTACATGGTGTATCGAGTAAAAAAAAGCAAGAAAAACCGCATTATTTTCTTATGTTAGCATTGTTCGTTCCCCCATTATGTCTGTGCCGTTATAATATGATTAGTCTTAGGTTGTAACGGGAAGGTATCAACATTTTAAGTATAATATAATATAATAAAGTAGGATATTGGGATGCAGTTGACAAATCGCACATCTATGGAAATCGAGGAGTGTGGAAGGATAAACCGCTCATGCGCTAGTTGTTACCGCCCCTAAATATGTGATCAACCAGAGACACTGACAACTGGGCAGTCAAAACATTCCAATAATTTGCATGTGAGATAAATGGCAACGGATAATTGGCGTAGGTTAATTCTTCATCATTATCGTCATAAGTCCCGTGGTTTGGTAAACCATTGGATCACCGCACAAGACCGACCAATCATCTTCCTTCATTTATCTCAGTTTTCCATGTCTCTCAATGAGTCGTTCAATGTCAAGCCTGTCCACTCTCAAATATTGTCTTCCCACCTCTTTCTCATCCTGCCTCTCTTTCTTCTTCCTTGTACAGTATCTTGCAGGAATGTCTTGGAAAATCATGAAGATCGTGAGACATGTCCATACCACTTCAGTTTACGTTTCTTCACTGTAATCAGGAGATCTTCGTGAGGCATAATAGCCTGTCTGATCCTCTGCCATATTTCTTCATTGATGAAATGGTCTTTGAATGTGATGTCGAGGATCCTTTTCTCTAAGTCAGATGTTATGGTAAATGATTCACATGCGTAGAGACGGAGATCACCAGTGAGTGCATCAGGCTGACCTTTGCACTGAGTGTGATGTTCTTGTCATTCCAGATGGGCTTTAGTGTTGTCAGCACTTTTGTTGTCTGTGCAATCCTGGAGGAGTACTTATAGCAGTGATCTTTCGTACGCTACCGTTGCCCTCAAATACTTGAAACTGTGGACTGTTTCTGTCTTCGTACCATGAACCCTGATATCAGTTTTGATGCCCTTTATGTTGTTGGTCATTATTTTGGTCTCCTCAGCACGGATTTTCATGCCGTATGCTGTATAAATTTTGTCTAGTATATCTACTAAGCTAGCTAGTTAAATATCGTATGCGCTAGTCCATCAATGTCGTCGGCGAAACGTAACATGATGACTGTTCTGCCTCCGATTCTGACTGTCAGTTCATGTTTTTCAAGTGATTCTCTCCAAAAAGATGTTGAATAGTGTGGGAGAGAGCAGACAGTGTTGTCCAACTCCGACTGTTGTTTTGAACCAGTACCCTATTCTGCCGTTGAAATATACTGCACTGGTGGCCTTGTCAAAGAGGTGCCTTATTACTGTGATGAGTTTGGCATTGACGTTGTACAGTCTCATGTTTGCCACAAGGATGCATGCCATACCCTGTCCAATACCTTCCTGAAATCCAAGAATACATGGCGCGTGTCTTTTTGGTGTTTTAGATTTTCATTACACGATATCCTGAGGTTGAAGGTCTGTTATGTTGTATTGCGCCTTGTCTGGCAACGTGCCTGCTCCTCGACAATGATATTTTAAGCCTGTGGCTTTATTCTGTTCGGTATTAACTTCAACATGACTTTACTTGGATGGCTTAGAAGAATGATGTTAAGGTGGATTTGACACTGTTGAAAGTTTTCATTCTTGGTAAGCGTGATGATCTGTGATTAACAAAGTACTCTGTCCATCTTTTCAGAATGTAGTTTTCTTCTGTAAAGCAGTTTCCAGCTTTGTCCTGTAAGGAAGTTTCTCAGCATTGCTTAGTGCTTGTTAGATCTTGGACCAGTTGTTATGCTTTCTTGCTATTGTTCCTTTTCAACTTTGACTCAGTGTCTTCTATCCAGTTCTATTTTGCTTTCTTGGCGCTTTTCTTGACTTCTCTGTTGTCTGCCTTGTATTGCTCTTCCCGTTCTGTGTCGTTCTTTTTCTTCTTCAAGTCCCTCCTCTTATCATACAGGTTGAGGACCTCAGCTGTGAGAGGTGGCAAATGCTGGAGGAGCTGTGGTTTTATATAATTTATTATTAGTATATTATTTTCAATTTTAATCCCGGTGCCCCGAGTGGCCGAATGGTCTTAAGCCCTCTCCGTTACGGATCACTGCCATCTCACCTCTATCTGAGTGAGTTCGAGTCTCAGATTCGGCTAATGTAGTTACGTGAGAAAGCTTGCCAGAAGCTTATCGTGGGTCGGTGGTTCTTTCCGGGGGTTTACCCAGCTTCTTCCTCCACCATTAATACTAGCCGCCATGTATAGCCTATATTGTGTTGAAAAATGGCGTTAAACCATACAAAAACATCAAAAATATTAATCCCTTTTAACCAGCTTGTATGATTTATACTAATTTTTTCCCATCCCACTTTTACCTCTATTTGCTAAAGTCTACTTAAAACTGCGTAATCTATATTTAGAAGGGATATACTAATTTTCAGGCTTACAAGGTCGAGAGAGAGACAAATGAATTATAAAGATGACCGTATTGTCTTGATAATAATAATTACAAAACTTATTATTGCATTGGTTAATTGATTTGATTTTCAAATAATCTTAATTCCTGGGAGAAGCTTACAGTTACCTCGTGCTGATTGATTTATGGACAAAGATCATAAATATATGGAAGTATAATCTTTGGGGCGAGGATGCTGCATAACACTTAGATGATTTGATTTGATTTTGTCACAGAAAACGTAGATATTTACAATACAGATAGTGAATTTGCAACTCCGTACCCCTGCCGTCTTAAACGTGTGGATAGCTATACGAGGTATACTTATATTATCGATTCTCCAAACATTTATCTATGTCTGCCGCCCAGAAATGTAGGATCAGGTCTAAAAAAGTAATTTCTTGCTTGCTATCGACGAATGTTGATATGCGATATCAAGCTTCCATACTGTAGTCCACTGATTTGGTTGATCAGTTATTTTAAAAGAAATCATTAGCCAGTTGATATTTAAAGAACTAAGAAAAGATCAAAATGTGTGTGTGATTTGGATTTTTAACGTATATCTAACAATCTAAGATGTCTGCCGTATGATAGTTTATAGTGATGCCTAGAACTGGGGCGTCGTGCTGCAAAATGTAGCATGATGCCCCACCCAGTCACATTATTCTGACACCAGCCGGACCAATCCTTACACTAACCTCTTAATACCGAGCGCGTAGCTCGGCAGCAGTAGGTGCCATTTTTAGAAGTCTTTGGTATGTTTCGGCCGAGGTTCGAACCCGCGACCTCTTACATCCGTGGCGGAAGCTTTAACTACTAGGCCACCAGAGCGGTAAAACAATGTTCATAAAATAAGATATGTTCATAACTTCCTCAGCGTTGTTTAATAGACAAAAATTAAAATGTCCTTTAGCACAATAGTTCACCAATATGATTTGCTGCGGGTAAAGCTTATATACGAGCTTACTGAAAATGTCAGTCTTTTGTAGTTAACCAGTATCAATCAGAAGACGTGGTTGCTTGAAACAAGGAAATAAAACACATAGCTTGGTAACCAAGATGTCAGGGAAAAGATCGTTTGCTTGGCACAATAAGTGCTACATCTTTACGCATATTGTACAGTGAGATCATTTCGGACTAGTTAAACACGTAAATAGCCAAGGAGGCGAAGATGACATGTATCAACTTTACATTTTCTGATCTGCTGATTCTTATTTTTAACCTGATAAGGTAGTTAATAAATTCTCATTCGTAATAAATCTTCAATAAACAAACAAACAAAAGGTCTGATATAAACATTGATGCACGTTTTCTATGTTGGCAAAGTCGGAATAATAATAATAATAATAATAATAATAATAATAATAATAATTATTATTATTATTATTATTATTATTATTTTAAAGCACGCTATTAAAACAACAACTAATATCTTGACCCAGGTTATAATAACAGCGTGTTACAAGCACAATTAGAAACATATTTGTGAACAATGACATGAGATGTTGAATTTAAATGAGACTATTTACTGACACACGTGTGCGAGTGGATTCCTCCGACTAACTACAGTCCTCTGTACTTTATATATATTTCTCTTTAGTCAATCATTCAAAATATTTAAATTGTTTAATGTGTATGTTAATCGTATTTATCCAGAATTGTACACCGAAGCATATATTTAAGGGACACGTCGTCACGCCTACGATAACATTTTTAAGGGTAACATTCGGCTTACTTAGTGCAAACGTTTGTCGTAATACGAAAGAGGGTTTTGAGTTCGAAAACCCTATATGCACACAGAGAAACGTAAAGTATTGTTATTCTTATGTGATGACTTAGAATGCAACTAAATTGAAATATCAACAAAACTGATATTTTAATCCAGCTCGAAATAATGTGATTATACAGCCCGTAAAAGTCAAATATTTGATTACCTCTGATGTTTATAAATGTTTGAGTACTATTGACATAAAAGTTTACAAATTCTAAATTAAATATATATCAGACTCACCACCGAATGTGCTAAATTAATCCATCAATGAATATTTTCCCGATATACTCAAATTGACATATAAATCAATCTCAGAAAACAAATTATTGCATAAATAGAGGATCTCAAATGGGAAATAATATAATATTGAATTTATCAAAAGAGTTGGTTAATGTCCAGGTTTCGCTATTCTTGGCGAGCAAAAGCTGGACATTTTCCAACGAATTTCATAAATATGATATAAAATCATTACCCATTTGAGATTAATTTTATCACATAGTTTTTATTACAGTGGAAATTATTTATATAGAAAGAAGAACTAGTAATTTTTGTTCATTCTTACATTTGGTGCACATTTCATTTTTTTTTTGTGCATAAAATATAGTCCCAAACAAAGTTGAACTAGTAAAACTACATTGTACCTTCTTACAAATTATAATCAGAGAAAAATATTACATCCGAATAAACAGAACATGTTATACCGACAAAATATTTTTTCACAGTCGATGATGTTATGCCACATTGTTTGATACGGTCTGTGCAAAGTAGGCCTAGAGTACATGTTGAACCTAAAATGTCATAGTGAGAACTAAAAATTACTATGTTGCGATCGTCGTATTGTTGATGTCTTATAGTGTGACGCAATTTTCTCATTATGACATTCTTATACATGATATAACAAACCCCTGGGTTGGGGTACCATATCCATATTCAGACAGCCGATATATTTTTCCTCTATTTCCTTTCGCGACTCGAGTTCACAAATGTCTGCCGAAAATCTTAATTTAAAACCAAACATTCCAGATGGCGGGGTTGAAAACGTTTTCCCACGATCCCAGTCAATCAGTGAAGAGGACACTGCACAATAATATCATGGGCCTATTGGGACCAATCAGAATCACATAAAGTGACTGAAATGGTGGAATAAAATTATTATTACACAACAAAACGTTTCATACATTGATTGCTAAATATTCATGTCTTGTCTCTTGATACGTTTAATGACCTTTGCAAAATAATCTCAAGATTTTAAGTTTTCATACAAAAAAAACACACAGAGAGGACATAATGAAGAGGATATTTTTGCTTGAAACGAGTGAATAACGGATATATTTCATAGAGTGAATGAAAATACTAGAGCTTTTAACCCACTCGTTTCAAGCAAATGTTCTTATTATTTTATGCTTATATACGTTGGCAACCTAAAGTTTGTGACAGTGAATTAGAAGATTTCTTACAGTAATGTCATATATTTGCCGTACATGTTCTGCTGTGCTAAGAGTACCTGCGCACAAAATTAGTTCCACATCATAACATACTATAAGTTTCAAGGATAACAGACAGTGATTATTATTAAGAAAACAATCACAAGTATATGTAATTCACTGACAGAAAATGCAAAGGAGGTAAGAAGGTTCTGACCCAAAAAGTAGTTCTTGTAGTGAAAAATATATTTTCACTGCAGAGAAAATATCAGTATTTTTTAATTAGAAAATCAAGAAATTGACTGCTTGGCATAAAATTAAAATAATTAGTACACTTATAAATTTCAATACAATTTTTTCTGACATGAACGCAAAATGTTTTCTAGTCTATGAAAGTCAATTTTAGTTTCTCAGTGATGCTTCTTCTATTTAATTTTAGGAATTTACGTGTAATGAAATGCGACCATTTGATCATCGGGACACTACACGTTAACATCTGCTACCCAGACATCTGAAAGCAGTGTTAATAAGACAACCTATCTGCCACTTTGCTCCATTGTTATGATTCCTCAGCTTAACTGACCTGGAGAGAACTCTGTAGGCTTCCACTAGAAACCCCTGTTTCTTCAGACAGTAGGCCAGCAGGTTGAGGGCGGTGTCCTTGTACGCCAGATTCTCGTATCGAATGACCCAGATCATATTGTCTAAAGCAGCCATCTTCTGGTGGAGTTTGTATTGCTGGTGATAACACTGATATTCTAAAAAATGAAGATATAATTTAGGATCCACTACTGCCCATGACTGCGTGTAGTCAATATCAGAATCGTGAGAACTTTCGTATGATCCTGTCGTGCGGAACATCTCTGGGATAAGTGCTCTGGGTGTGCAATGAATTTCTGAAGGGAGATACGGCACTGGAAAGGCAGAGTAATTCCGTACTAACTCTGTGGTTGAAAGATTTTCATTCTCAATTCTAAGCAGGATGATATCCTTGGTAAAATCTGTTCGTATACTCGAAACAAGAAATGTGTAATTCTTTTCAATATTTTCAAGTATAATTTGTGCCAGTATGACATTGTTTTGCATGAGATAGAAAGCCGCAAGCTTGAGTTTTCCAGAGGCAATATCCGAGTATGATCCCAACAGGAGGAACTCGTAAGCTACGTCCAGACGCTCTTGGTCTATGACTTCCTCTTGGCAGCATTTGGAGGCCAGATAGGATCCAAGACTGGAACAACAAAATGACCTAAGTATGGTACTAATCTCTAGTCGTACCACATGGGATGAAGATATCCTTTCTAATATCCAGGGATTTATTAGAACACCTTCTTCCAACAGTTCCAACCAAGCATGTGTAATGTTCATCAGCAGAAAAGAAACTGTAAATTTAGTGGAAACAAAATGATTTTGCTCATTGTCAATCTCTGTAACAGGAGACTGACAGGCTCGGATCAGCTTTGGTCCAATTTTGAATATGGGTATTCCAGTAAGATATTTTCCATTTTGTCTAATTAGATCGTTTAAAACATTAACCATGTAACCTTGAATGGGACCATACACTTTACCCAGAAACATATTTTCCTCCGGTATGAAATAATTCGGACAGTTGCCTTCCTCCACCCATGTGCGTAACGTTTCCAAACACATTTCGATGCAAATCAGTGCATTCTGAGGCTGCCACAAAGTTGCAGATGTGCGTTCAATCAAATAGAACATGCAAGTCTTACAGTGGTAACTTGTCAACACATTGTCTCCAACTTTTGGTTTGATGAAGTACTTGTTGATCATTTTTAGTAAGACGTAACATTTGTACTGAGATGAATTGAACTGCAAAACTAGTATTTTCTCCCCATACGAAAATGATATTCTCCATTCAAGGTGTCTCTCAGGGCTTATGTGTTGCCCTACTGGCACAAGTAGTGTCCCGGTCTGTTGAATAACGGCAATGGTTTCTTGTGATGGCCAGTTGTAATTTCGGTTTCGTGTTATCCACTCCAAAGCCATAGAAGGCCATGATACGACTCGGTAAGCGTATACAACGTCTGTGAATAAACCTGAACTGAAATAGTCTGTATTGGCAGGTCCATGATGTGTGTCAGCTATATCATGTTTAACACCTGTGTGCCCATTGTATAAGACAGATCGACCATACGCATCTAACAACATGAGATTGCGGGTCTGTTTATTCCATATAGGAATTTGTGAATTATCGTATAAATATTGTAACTTGACATATCCTGGTGGAGTGGTGTTATCTGTAATCATGAGATATGATAAAGAACCAGGCTGCCAGGACTGCAAATCCTGCAACACTTTAATGAAGTGGTCTAATAGAATTACATCAATATCTGATATTGTATTAATGTCAGTCGCCTCTGCTCGACTTCCGACAAAACGAATGCAATATGCACCATCAAACCCACTGACATTGCGAAGTTTCTCATTCTGTATCCACATTTCAATTCTCTTCCACCGAACTTTTTCTTCATATCCTGATGTGTCCAGTACTCTCATTAGTCTTACAGACACCTCCTCATAATAATCAGGAACATCCATGTTGATCTGCAATCTGAAATATATTGAAAGCAACAGTGACTTCAAACTTTGCACAGGTTTGATAGAATATCCACGGTTTATAATCAGATTCACAACACTGTCTCATATCATTTTCCGTTTCAAATTTGGAAAGCAGTATCTTAACCAGTTGTTTAAAACCTTACGAATGACTATTGTGTCAGTTTTCCGTATTCGACTATGCCAGAGCTTTAGTAAAGTACTTTAGTATGAGTTCTATGCTTATGCATATTTTCTAGACATACAATTAGATCTTGTTCTGACTACTTAAAAACAACACTTAATGAACTAACGAATTGTTATTTTAATTCGTTCAACTTTATAACTGTCTTTTTTTTCTCTCGTTCCTTTGGTCCTTTATTCCTTTATCATCTTTTTCTTTTATCTTTTCCCACACCTTTTTTTATTTATTTCATTACTTTTTTCATTTCAACTTTTGATCTTAATCAAAGATCATTAGATGTCTCTTGATGAACAACAGTGATAAACTTATTATCCTTTAGTTTGTTTTGTTTAGGATTTTTAACGTAGCTTTAACAAGTTTTCAGTCATATCACTACGATGTCTTCAGTGAGGCAGTTTAAAGTGATGTCTACCACTGGGGCATGTAGCATGATGTCCCACCCAGTCACATTATCCAGACACCAGGCCGACCAGTCCTAACACTAACCTGATAATGCTGAGCGTCAAGCGAGGCAGCTGTTAGTACCATTTTTGTAAGTCTTTGGTATGATTCGGCCGGGAATCGAACCCACGACCTCCTACTTCTGCGGCGGATTCTCTAACCACTTGGCCAGAAGAGGCGTATGAAGTATGGGCAAGAGAACCAGACCAAAATTTTACATCAGTTCAAGTTCCGTCATATTTTAGTTTTATTTTGAACGAGTTGAGTGCGGGTTAGATTTCGCTACTTCAGACGCTTTTGGCAACTAATACTTGGAATCAGATATAGTCAAAAAGGCTGTCACCATGGGGACGGATAAGTTCACGCTCATTCACCCAGATGAACTAACTTTTAACATATAGGTGTGATAATGGCTTTGTTAAATCAAATGGCTCTGAAATAACTTTGCGAGCGGTCGCCTTCGCCATCTCAAGTTTCCTGTCTCTGGCTGGTTATGGTAACCTTGCGTAACAGTTCAACACTAAGCCCGCGGGAAAATTTAGAGACTAAACACAACGCAGTGGTAATATTCCCAAGACAGGTAGATTATAGCTTTATTACTTTATAGCTTGTGTTTCCAAACATGACACAGATGAAATAAACTGTTGAATTTGACTAATTCATACATTACTAGCTGGAAAATTACCGACACAAAAATTTGACCTACACCAGTCTGATGAGATTGGGGAAGGCCAAAGAGTGTTTTAAAAAAATTAAAAAGTTAATTAAACCTTTCATTATGGTTTTAGTATCAATATTTCTCAAACGAAATGTCTCTGTAAATCTTGTCGGCGAACACATTATGTTAAACTAGTAGTTGTGGTTGCCTGACTTGGTCATTGATATGGAACCAACACAGTATACCAATCGGCTTGGCAAATGCAGGAATATATTGCAGATGAGCCTTAGGCATCTTCCGGTTGGCTTCTCTTACCAGTTGCCAAGTGTCACATTATTTAGAAATATCACTTTTAAATATCGTTCAATAAGCATTATTCAAGATCTTTACGTCTTGTTGACTCCAAAATGATCAAGGGAGTTTCATGGGATAGAGTAGGAATATTCTGTTGATATCACTTAGGAATCACAACTCACTGACATCTCATAACCATAGAGTACATCACGTGAGCTCCATTTTCCACAAAATTACAAACTAGGTTTTGTGAGGCTTCAGTTTCGCTACCATCCATAATAAGAAGAGAAGTACACCGGGTCTTGCTTAGGTTTGGTTATACATGATTCACTTTTGTTACCTTAATTATAATTTAGAGAATGAGTATTGAAAAGGGTATTATTCTCTTAAAATACCTACTGATAGTTCAATACCAGGTGAAAACGTGACCGCCACAAAACACTGACCAACTATGCGTAATTAGGAATTATTGTAATTATTATAATTAGGACTTATATATGACCATATGCTCAAAAGATGACTTTTGATAGATTTAGTAACTGCACAAAAAGGACATAAGTCAGAGATTCCAATTGCAATATCATCAACTTTGTATTCCAAAGGATTCTCAGTTCCATGTTGATTACCCATATGTAATGACATGACTAAAAAACCACCATGAAATTGGAAAACATAAACACATGCTGAACATATTTAAGGTAGGAAACATTATTAGGTCTTTAAGTTTGTTTATGCGGTGGAAAAATTTATGTTTTAAGAGCACTCTTGAAAGAGATCACTGTGTCTTTGTGTCTGATTTCAATGGGATAGATAGATAGATAGATAGATAGATAGATAGATAGATAGATAGATAGATAGATAGATAGATAGATAGATAGATAGATAATTTATTATCAAAAATAAAATCAGACTGGTTTCTTTGACCAGTCAATGTCCTGCTTTCAATAAATTATGGTGACATTGACCTGTTATAAATAAGAGCCTTAATAAAAGCTACAAAATGACCAGCCAAAGGAGTTTCTAGTGATAAAGTTAGATGATACTTTCTAGATTATTTCCAGTGACATAAATCGACGACTATATTGATCAAATTGGAAATACAACAATATGTTAACAAGTTTGAACTTACTTCTGAATGGTGTGTGTCATTTAAATTTTAACGCAGCTTTGACAATTTTTCAGTTATGTCGCGACGTTGTGTGCAGTGTGACAGTTTATAGTGATGTCTAGCACTTGGGCATCATGCCGCAGACATGTAGCATGATTCCCACCCAGTCACATTATCCAGATACCAGGCCGATCAGTCCAAAAGCTAACTTCTTGATGCTGAGGCAGCTTTTAGTACCATTTTTGTACGTTTTTGGTATGAATCGGCCGGTGATTGAACCCATTACCTACTGCATTCAAGGCTGACGTTCTGACCACTAGGAAACTGGAGGGGCGACCTTCTGAAAGGATTCTGGCAAATTTCAGGCAAGAGAACAGGAAATGAAATTTTGCCATTTCCAATTCTTGATGGATTTTATCAATGTAACATTTGGTCGTTTTGTATGAAAAATTCTCCGTCAACATTCCATCGCTCGACGACCATGATAACATCTTTTCTAAATAAATAATACTTCTATCGATGACGGCTTCCAAGTGATCTAGAAAGATGTGGTTGAAGATGCTTCAACGACATCTAGAAAGATCACTTAGAAGCCGTTTCGAAATCCTTTGATTGATTCAGTGATGCAAATTGAACTATTAATTTAGGTAATTTGGGGTTTTGCCGTTCTTGTGTTATATTTTTAGGACATATTGTGGGACACTATTTCGTTAAACTTTTTGAAGTTAAAGTCTAGGGTATCAGAATGATGCAACAAACACGTGTTGAGTAAGAAACATATATGTCTATAGTCTCAGAAATGGTAGGAGGTTTATGGTAAAAGTAAAGGTCATACAGTATAGCAATTAATATAGCCCCATATTTCAATCAATCAATTAAAGTGTATATTTATGCATATGATGGTGAAGGATGCAGTGCGCCATTTATCACAAAATATTAAATAAGCTTCAGAGAAAGTATTCCTCGGTCCAGAAGAAATGTTTGACTTTTATAGTGATCTTACTTTCATTCGCAAAGCGAAACACAAAATAATAGATTGCTCAAACAGAGTGTGAAGTAAAAGGCTAATGAATTTGAGAAGTTTGTACTGTTCGGCAAAATTCATTTTCCGTATTTTAATAATTGTTAAAGGCACTGTACTTCGCACTAATTAAGAATGATTTGAGCACAAGGGAGAAGTCATTTTACTTACCGCTGTCCTTATATAGTGTATAATTACCATAAGTACAATATTCAAAGAAATGCAATCTGCAGGCAGTAAATGAAATTTATATAAAAGTATACCAATATTCACTCCAAAGTGAATGTTTCAAATGTATGCAACATCACTTTACAAACGTCTCTCTCTCTCTCTCTCTCTCTCTCTCTCTCTCTCTCTCTCTCTCTCTCTCTGCAACTTTTTGAATCAGTGTAGTCGTGAATAGATCAGGAAATACTTTCTCGAACACAGTAGTCGAGAAATGTAAATTATGAACAGGGGGATATATGCATTCTTTGTAACTATTTCGTGTGTTTTGCTGTGTGCGAAAAAATGCGTGTTTGTTTTGTATGTGTGAACGTTTTAGTTTTTTTTGTAATATATTCGAGCTATTAAAATCAGTGCCATAAACAGCTCAAACGGTGTGTTGCCGTTTATTCAATACAAATTATCGAAACTTATATGAACTTCGGCGAGAATGACAATACACCAATGGGTCTAGTCTGTTTTTGGGGTACTGAGTAAGATGCAGCAATATGCTGTTTTTGCAGCTTAGGTATTTCATACTTTGTTCCGTTTTGAAACGTCCTGGGACCTTCTATGAGATTTTGTTCTTCTGTGTTATCAATGTCGTTGATTTCCGTTTATCATGTATTACTTTTACTTTTCATTTTCTTCCGTGTACTACCGGAATTTTATATTTATCGAATACAGTATACTGACATTTCTAAGTTAATGAACAGCGTACTAGAATGCTAACATGTCTAACTTAATGAACAGCGTACTAGAATGCTAACATGTCTAACTTAATGAACAGTGTACTAGAATGCAAACATGTCTAAGAAAATGTGCAGAGCATAGTGTATTAGTTGTAGAATATCGAACAGAGAACAGAGGATACTGGAATGTCAAAGTTATAGAATAGAGAATGCTGCTAGGTTTAAGTTCTCAAATTGAAAATACTAGCTTTTCTTAGTTATCGAACACACACACACACACATACATATATATATATATATATATATATATATATATATATATATATATATATATATATATATATATATATATATATATATATATATATTCAAGGCTATTGGTAAATCAACAAATATATTATTTAAATTAATTTGGAACGCTCGATACTTTTGGACGTGTGAAATAACTTTTAGGATTTATTTGAACTGATTTCCTACCATCACATAGCACCAAAAGAACACCATCATCCCAATCGTAGTATGTATAAGAGCAATAAGACCGAATCATATTCTTGAACGTTTGATGAAATGTTTATAAATCCCTTGACTTTCATGGTGATGTCCTGATGATTTAAACTGCTGTATGCCTATCTCATGCAAAACTTGTTGGAAAATTACAGACTTCAAATTTGACCTTTCATCATCAGACTGAAAAGATTTCGGATACTAAAAGATGTTGAAAATAAAATATAGAGGATCTCAAATGAGTAACGATTAAATATTAAATTTATGAAACCCGTTGAATAATGTCCAGCTTGCGAGCTATGAAACTGCACATACTATAGAAAAAACTATACCTAATATGTGATAAAAAGAATGATCCAGTCTTGCATCGTGCTTTTAGATTTAGTATTTCTCATATAAATTGCCTAATCGTGTTGACTTGAAAATAAAAGCAGAGGTTTTGAAACGTTTGTAATTGCTTCTTTGACTTCATTGGGTGTTAATGTAATCATAATCCATCTGTTGGTAGAGTGTCTAATTCGTACTTCAGTGGTCCCGGGTTCGATATAACACAGGCTGCAATAATGTGTCCTTCGACAGACACTTAACTCCAACTTCTTCGGCATGAGTTAGCAAAACTGAGTTCCAAATGCAGTTTGCCTCCGCTCGCCACCACGCAAGAAACAAGATAAAATAAAATAAGCAGTGTATTCCAACCCCAAACTTCATTCAGAACTCTATAGTCGTGCATTGTGTACCAGTTTGAAATATATCTCACACATATAAAATGAACATATTCGCTGATAATTAAAACATATACTTTGTTTAAAACATCCTATTGAAACAAAGAAATGTAAAAGCTTTCGCAAGTATATGAGTGATGTTAAACCCATTTTTGTGTCCCAACTCACGTATGTACATCAATAATACAGTCCACTGAACAGCACGGACGATTTTGTTGCAAAGATTTATGTCTAAGCCTAAGCACTGAGACAAACGTTTCATAAACTGCAGTGCACGTGCACCATTAACGATACATAGGAAACATTTGTAAATCAACTTGCCGTAATAAATAATTTTTTAATACGGAAACTATATTATGAAACTTTTATGAACACTATGGAAACAGGGTGGGACATGGTGCAACATGTCAGCGACATGATGGCCAGGTGCCAGATACCACATTACAGACATAGTAGCGACATGACTAAAATTGTTGAAGCTACATTAAAATTCCAAAATACTTTTTATTTATATTATTATTAGTAATAGAAGTAGTAGCTGCACTGGCAGCAGTAGTAGTATTTATTCACTGTTTAATTGCAAGACTAAGAAACGATAACATTATTTAAGAAATAAGTGAAGGAATGAGAAAGAGCAAGGTTTGGTATGATTGCAATGCAATCGATTGAGATAGCATTATCCAATCAATATTGTCCATTTCAAATATTGTGTTAATTATGTTCACCTGAAAAGAAATAAAATATTATATTTGCGAAATGTAGCTTTAAACAAACGTTTTACCCCATACATTCGAGATTTTTAAACCGTTGAGAAACATGATGATCTACAAGGACATCCATCTTTAAAATTTTGTTAGCTTCATATGATTACAAATTTCCTTTTTTGAAATTATTTGATGAGAGAAAATCTCTATGGAGAAAGTTTGTTTAACCTCTAGTCATACAAATTTTCAAGGTAGCAATAAGATCAAAAGAAAAATAGTTGTTTGATGCAATAGCACATATATTACAGTAAAATTGATATATATTATCATCAAGTAAGATTTGTTCAAATGCTGCTGAACACATTTAAGGTACCTATTAAAATGGAAACGTAAAAGTAGGCGAGTCAGTCCTCTCTTGATTTGTACACACCCGTATATCTATCCGACATGCATGACAATGGAACAGTCTCTGAAAGCAGTATATAGTATTATTCAGGAGAGAAAATATTTTCTAGACAATAAATGCCCCTGAACAAATAAAACTAAATTGTGTATGCGCACAAGATCCATCAAAATTATATATTACAATTCTTAAAGCAAACGAGTGTTTCTTTGTGGAAATAGGTTAGTATTGTGTGCTACACAGAAAGGAACCCATTTTTTTAGCGAGCTAATACGTTTGCATCATGAAGAAAGTAGAAGAGGCGAGGACAGTTCATGTTTTTGACGAGGAAAGAAATCAAACGAATCGCCAAATGGAAAGCCACACGTTTCTTAGTGTTTTAGCATTACTAATTTCCTAAGTTCTTAATGGAGAGAGAGAGAGAAACTACAATCTCTTAAGTACAACTTTAAAGCCTGCAGAAACCCGAAAATGTGTTATGTCAAACTGGTTTCCTCTAACTTGATCAACCATCCACAATATAATAATGTTATTGCAAATGAAAACTCTTTCACTTACCAACTAGTGGTTCATTCATCCGTACACATGCTATTCCACAAATGTATTTCTATGTAGCGTATCACTCTGCACTAGTGATACCAACACTTGCCATATTTCAATGACAATAAATCTAAATTTCCAAGAAAGTCATAAATTAGAACTGTACTGATGTCACTACATACATTTTATTAAAACTGTACAAAGTATGCGTATTGTACTGGTGATCACCATAACACATTTCCCGAATTAGAATTGATATCAGTTAAAACTTAACCTCAAAAAAGATATTAATTATTTATTATAAAATTCATATGACATCCATCGATTAAATGTAATAATATAGTAATAATATCAAATGACTTTATATTTATATTTTCTCGTGCGTAGGAATTATGTATTTTGAGTAGACAGGTCACCCCATTACCCTTATTAACATATTCGTCCTAGTTCGCAGTATGAACAAACGCACGTGGCTCGAGACGTTTTTTGTGCAATAGTTCCAACGGATAGAAATTTTAACAATTTTTTTCTTTTTTTTTTTTTTGTTCCCTTTTTCTAAGAGCGGCATAATTCTTTTCTAAGAGAAGCATATATAACTAGATTCTAATTAGATTGATTTTATTTCCTTATATAGTACAAAACATGAAGACCTTGAGATAGAGTGAGAAGCAAAAAAAGTACCTGGAGAATAATGTGTTTTGAACCTGCTAACAAAATTGCGAGGGTGTTGAAATAATATGGTGAGAAAAATATTATGTCAGTGTTTTTACCAAGACAAATTAATCCCAGTTATGGGGTTACATTATTTGTCTCCCAACTCTGCAAAATTTCACGGGGAGACAAATAATGTCACCACTTATCTCGGTCTCAACCATACTAAACAATAAGATTTACGTCTCAACCATACTAATCAATAAGGATTACGTCTTAGCTATGCTAAATGATAAGGTTTATGCGTCAGCCAAACTGCTTTCTAAGATTCAAGTCTGAGCTATACGACTCTCTAATTTAACTTTCTGTGTATCGGAATGAACTCTACTTTAGACTTAGTCCTCGTTTCCTCCGACCCGTGCCACCCCATTTTGGATACTTGGACATTTATATTGAGGTGCACACCCCACCCACTCCCAAATGTCCAAATATAAAAAATGCGGTGACAAGGGGGCTGAGGAAACTCGGTCTACTTTAGACTGCACTATCCGTGTATTACTAATAATTAACTGAAAACATTTGTAATAAACCTTTCTTAATAAATAAGTTTTACTTGCCTCTCTTAGAACATTATCCGGTGGAACCTTTCTGAACAAAATGGAGGCATAGTCTCAACCCGGATGTTTAAATTGGCTTGGATATATTTATATGCAAGATTAGTCACCCTGTATAATGTGTCAGCCAATCAGAAGAAGTATGTCAGGTTAGATATTCATTTTAGTATTTGTTTATTAAATTGTGTAAGACAGAAGACTAGAATGGGACAAACATAAAAACACTGTCGTCATTATTATTATTATTAGTAGTAGTAGTAGTAGTAGTAGTAGTAGTACATGTAGCATTATTGACTATTTATTATGTTTTTGCAAGATTTTAAAAGAATTTTATTGTATATTTTAGTTAAAGAGGAAGAAAGCGAAGGATCGGTATGATGTCAGTGCAAGTTCGGAAAGCATTACCTGTATTGTCCAATCAGTAATTTCCAGTTCAAATATTGCTTAACTTATTTTCACCTAAAAGTAACAAAAACTTATTGCGCAAGATGTCCGTTTCGATGTGGGGTAGGTAGTTCCAAGTAAATTTATCATTATCATTCCAGACTGGACACATTAAGCCTTAAGATGAGCTGATTACGAAACATATCTAGCTGCTTATTTTTCTCTACTTTCCTTATCTTTTACTTAATTAATGAGAAAAGTCTATGGAGTAATGTTTGCATATGCAATGATCTAAACTACACAGGAGTCTATGCCTACCTGGGGATTTTCCTCTTTAAAATTCTAGTAATATATAATGTCAATATAACTAGTAAACGTACCTATTTGTATAAATAGTTACATGGTGCAATAAATGTCATTTCCACATATTCAGAACTATACAAAAATACTTTTGAATTATAATAATTAAAATAATTCTTATCTGCAAGGTTTCTTAAAATAATGCTGAATAAATGCGTGGTACATTTTACTCTGGAAAGATAAACGTCTCTATGAATACAATTTCGGTGTATTTCTCAAACTTTATAATCGTATTTTACTAAATAGAAATATATCCTTGAAGACGTAGTGACGCTGTGGAAGAAATTAAATGCTAATTTCTTAACCGACCGTACTTATCGGAGTGTTAATAATCTTACAATATTTGTACGTGTTTCAAATGGTGCTAAAAGACGGGCACACATGGCTAAGATCTACTGTAATGAACAAAGGTGATTCCACTGAAATCAAAGTCACTCGAATCCGCCTCTGTTTGATTTGTACTTAACAGTAGATATATACTACATATATGCACGATGTTGCACCGATCGTTAAAAATAGTATTTGTAACCGTTAGTGAAAATATAATAAATAATAAAGTCCTGCCTCTGAAAATAATTAAGACCAGCTGTTCAGTTCTTTAGCATGCGGACACCTGCTGATGAGATTCATTACAACTATGTCAAAATATTGAAAACACTTCACGTTTCGTTTGAGCAAATTTGCCAGTATGATACGTTTCAAATAAAGAAGGAAAAATCACGCAAACACATAGAATATTTAAAAACATCTTTCAACAACAACCAAATATTTTGCTATAATAGCGAATTATTTTCACAATCCTAGAGAAGTGGCAGAAGAATAAACAATAAATAAAGGCTCGTAGATAATTGCTGTTAATACACATGTTTGTGTCCTGTTTGTGTTTTCTCTTTTTTTATGGCGGATTCACATGTGCATTTCCAGATATTTTCATCACAGTTACTTCGTCATTCTCTGGTTGTCTCTTAGATTCAAATGTTTATTCATTTAGATTATGTTTCTGTACAACTATTCAAACTATCATTCAGTGGCGTCACTAAGATTGGTGTCATGCTGTCACCCCCATGGACCTCCTTCCTTCACAAAATTTCAAAACTTGTATAGCCAGTCATGTTGGTGTCATCCCCTCTGATGGTGTCGCTCGGTGCGGTCAATACCCACGCACCCCCTAGTAACGTCACTGCTATCATTTTAATAATTGTACAGTATTTGCATGTGCTTTGTCTCTTCTTTCTTTGTGTCAAGTATGTATCTGAAACTATCCTTGTAGAAGAAATAAAGAATGAATAGATGTACGGCAGGCAGCTGTAAATTAACTTACTGTTTCCATTCCAGACATATCTCCTTAAGCCACTTGATATGCTGGTTGAAAATACATCCAGATGATTTACAAGGGCAGCGATCTTGTAGTTTTGTTAAATGCAGATTTTTTTTCTAATTAAACGTAATTATTTGAAATTATTCCATGAGAAGACTCTAAGGAGTAATTTTTGCATAGATAATATATACAGTATATGAAACTCAAAAGGATTTATACACACCTGGGGTAACTTTTGCATAGATAATCATATATAAAACATATAGAACTCAAAAGGATATAAACAAACCTGATATTTCCTTGTTTAAATGAATACGGACAACAAAGGTAGTAAATACAAATGAAGAAAGTGTGTATTAGATTAATTGACGTCATTTGTACAGCTTTCGAACCATACTAGGACACTTTTATTCCTGTTATAATTAAAATCATTCGTACGTTTTGTTTAAAATGATAATAATGCTGAATAAGTGCATGGTACAAATTACATTACAAAGGTAAACCACTCAATATAATGCAATTTCGTTGTATTTCTCATTTTTTTTTAAAAAAAACGGAAACTGCCCACTATGATCATAAAGCAAATTCAGATCAAAAGTTTATCACGAAAATATTTCTTGTTCCATTGAATGTTCCTATTCAAACAATTGCACAGTTAGCCCCTTTTTGACTTGTAATGGCCACTAGATACTGTATGTATGACGGACAATCTCAAGAAATAAGATTTTTAATCGTTTTCAGGAAAACAATAAATTCTAAATAATAAAACGCTTTAATTATCACTAACTGTTAAGTTTCTGTTCTGTGTGCCTGCATTCCTGTTCATTAAATCCATTACAACTCTGTAACACAATTCTGAAAACAATTTTGTTTCTTTTGAGCAATTTTGCACAAGGAAGGAAAAACACGTCAATCGTTGTTAAGTTGTTAAAACATTTCGTTATGAAAGAACAATTTTTAATTTACCAGTTTAGCTAACTGCTAAATTCACGTCTTAAAGGAAATGAAGGTGAAGACAGAAGGCGTACCCGACGAGGAGAGAAATCGAAATAATAGTTGAAAAGAAAATAAAAAGATGACAACTATTTCGCATCTTTTATATATCACTTTAAAGCATTGGATTTATTTACATTATGTTATCGCATTTGCTAATTTACTAAATGTTAGTTTGTTTGTTTATATAACGAAATTATTCATATTTCGCTCGAGAAAAAAAAAGATTCATAATAAAAAGCTGCAGACATGATGGTGTATAGCTTTCCTAAGATACATGAAAACAATGTTCTCTCCGGGTGATTACAATCTGAATAGGTCATGATTCTCGTATCTATGATGCCGATTTATCAAGGAAGATACATTTGACTGTTACTAATTGTATGATACATTGCTAGATTGTTAATAGGTATATTCATGAATAATGTTCACCAATTAAGAAAAATGTTCATAATAAACATATATAGAAGATAATTATTCTACGCAGGACCACGTGCCGCGGTATAATATGAATTTGTGTAATATCCAAACAAAAGCAATGATATAAGCTTTAAAAACGGAAGAAAAAAATTAAAGCTAAAATTATTACGTGGAGATTATTTTAATGGATTAAGGAATAAAGCAGCTATTGTACTGAAGTCGGCTTCTTAACTCAAAATGATTTGTAACACTGCTGGACAAGAACTTTGAATGTAATTTTTATTTCAATCAGTATTTTCCAGCAGCCCGCAAGGGACCGATGGAGGAAAATATTATAAAGAACAATGCTGTCAACATGTACCACCTTGCAAAAATATATGGTGGGGCACACGTCGCTACACCTCACGTCTTTTATCAAGACCATTAACCACCCCGTAAATTTTCACAAACAATTGTAAGAATCTGTCACTCTCTTTGTAATGGATCCTGTCTAGTTATTCCAGCTTACAATGTATTAAATTTATATGATTGGACACTAAATGAAGGAGCCTGAAGTATGCAAATGGAGATACTAAATGAGTTATTATTGTTGTAAAAGTATCTGAAGAAAAAAGAACCGGATATGTCAAATAAGGTGATTGGTAAATAGTTGCAATCAAACAAGTTTCGGCATTGTCAGCACTGTTGCATGTGAGTTGTCTCTCTTAGTATGTAATGCCAAGTAAATAATAGCTTGTAACAGCGATGCATTGTTACTTTGTACATCGGTCGAAAATGGTGTAGGCAAGTGACTTCAAATAATTTGTACGCTTAAAATCGAATTTCATGGTTCTCCTGTAGTTTATGAATTGCCTGCATCCAACTACCATGTTACCCCACTGGGTAGAGCGTCGATCTCAAAATGTAACGGTCCATGGGTTAATATCAGCGAGTTTGGATGTTTAGTGCGTTCTTTTGGAAAGAACATAGATCAAATTTCATCAGCACAATATAGACATTGTGTTGAAACTACAGTATAAACCGCAAACCACCAATATTTATTTTTGTGTTGGCCTTTCTTAGTTGAAAAGACTCATAAAGATCGTAACAGTACTAGGCTGTACTGCATTTTTTAATTTGGAAAATTGATATTCGTGTAAACTTAATACTGATATTTCGCCAAGTAGCTCGTCCATATTTAACACAATGACATATGCACATCGCTGTTGGTTTGATTGATTGAGAGATAGAGACAGAAGGATAGGAAGCCTAAATGACTAATCAATCAACGTTGTGGGTGGAGTCCGAGTCTGCAAACTTTTTGTAATCTTTGAAACTGGTATTTACTCCTTTCAAAAATGTTGAGAACTGCTCCATGTGAAAGATATTATTCTCATTAACGGAAGATTTGGATGATCTCTAGTACTTAAGATACGCTGGATGCACTTAATATTTATATAATATGTCCCATTGTAACAGATACATAAATATATCCAATACTTACGATGCAGTAGTGTTTAACATGAATGACAAACCTAAGATGTGAACATTTAGACCACGGATAAGATAGTATATAGAGAGAACACCTCTGACATTTATTACATTGCTCACGTGTCATAAAACATCAAATTATGAAGCATTGAAAAAGATCTGTACAAGAAACGTGAAATCACAGAACGGAGAGTGACGATGTTATTATAAATTGCCCTATTCCTCTCAGATACCAAGGCAAACGTGTCTGGTCGTTTTAATGCATGCATATATATATATATATATATATATATATATATATATATATATATATATATATATATATATTGGGCAGTTTACATACCAAAGGCCTTTACAGAATATTGAAGGTTCACTGACTTATTATAAAGAACTGCAATCATGAGGTTACGAATAAATCGAGAAGGGACACAATTCAGAATATATTACCAAGTCAGTATGTCATGCCAGTCACGAACTGTGGATGAAGTGAGAGCAGGAACAGAAAGATGATGGGAGATTACTTTAAGACCTCCTAGTTCAAAAGTTGGGCATACATACATGAAAGGAAGACACCAGTCGTTACAAATGTGCAGTAACATTTATTAAGAACACCACGCTTATTCTGTATTGTAATTATTTATCAAAAGTAAGACAAACTTAATTGATAACAAGTTTAAAAAATATAGGAAAGGACTTTAATTTCTCTATTGAATCACAATAAATTCCCCAATAGTTATCCTGTAAAAATGATCATCACACCATTAATTGTACACGAAAAGAAGAAAATAGTCTTCTGAATAACAATTTGGGATTCCTTTCCTTACCTTAAAAAACACAGACCCTAATGTGTCGCAGCATTACGCGCTTGCAGGTAAGAGTCGATTATATATTTACTGTTTATGCCTAACAAACAATAAAGACCTGCAGCAATAACCACAGGCAGATTTTGGTCTTTGTTTATTATACTGATTAGGCCTAGCGAACTGCATAGTGGCAGACCTGCCATGCGCATTACCGAACGACACAGAATTATGCACATTGTGAATTAGTTTTATACTGTATAAAAGGTAGCTGCCCACGAATCCACTTGAGTAATACTGCAACGTATGCGTCATATTATAATACTGCTGGTATATAATAATAATAATAATAATAATAATAATAATAATAATAATAATACAAAACTGAACAATAAGTTTGGAAAAATACAAATGTTGAGATATACAAATTCAAAAATAAACTATCACAGATAAAAATGTGCACAAATGTAATAATACTGATGTGAAAGTTTGATAACGAAACTGTTTATGACTTGATTGGCTGGATTTTTCCCAACCTTTGCACACACAACAAAAACAACAAAAAAACCAAAGCATAAAACCACAATTTAAGTGACTATACAGAGCAAACCAAGGTTTACAAACCTTCTCTTAATACTGTTTGTGAGAATAAATAACGTTTTCATACATATATGATATATAAAATACAAGGGTCATTTGTGTGTCCAGATAAGGGTTATAATCGGTGTGCTTAGTAAGTTAGCATTGTGACCGTTGCTATGTTACCGCCACGCCTCCAGAGCTATGTTGCGACTGTATTGAGGATAGGTATCCCGATACCGAGCGCTGAAAAAACAACATATTATAGAATTAAAATTGATTTGTTTTTTAATTTATTCTAAATGTAATACATTTCTGTATCAGCTATCTGGACACTTCACGGAGATAAGGTTTTCATAAAGTAACCTTTCTTTAGATAATTCATATTTTACCCTAAAAATAGGGAATTCAAAGATTGGAATAACTAATCAGAAAATCACTTTATCAGAATTTCCTTATATTTTATACGGTATGATACTTGTAAAGAAGTAGAAATGTATAAATATTTGCAATCTTTTGTAACCTTTCACATTTTACTGTACATTTAAATCATTCTGAATTTTTCCCAAATAACATAACATTACTTTGGCAATTTTTGGATACTGATAAAAAGTTATGGAACAATTGACCCTCCCTTGTAAACTAACTCTGGTGTTATTTGTCCAAGGTGAGAAGTTCCAAACAATGGCATGTCATTAAAAAGACATTTCAGAACACCGTTTTATTTCACTTACGCATGTAACCTCTATACAAAGAATTGAGGAATATCCAAAGAATTCAAAATATGATGACCCCTTGGGCAACATCTACAGAAAGGTTTCATTCTATATTATAATATCTACTCACAAAACATTTGCCGGCATAGGACGCTGTCCGTGCTGGTCTAATGTAGGCTCCTGTCTCAGTGTGTACTACAACAAAAATCAAACAAGAACTCTTGATAGACAAGTGTTGAATTAAATAAAAGAATATTAAATAGATATTTTTTTAGGAAATAACGGATGCACTTTACTCATCTCCGTAACCAGAATTCAAAAAATAATTCTGACACAGATTTTCTTTAAAATTATTTTTAAAAGTTCCATATCGTCTTGGTACGATTATGCTAGAGTAGACAGATATAATGTTTCCTTGTGCATATTGATTTGCCATTAATTCAACAAAGTATTTTCAAAGTAAATTTTGATGAATATATTAAGGAATGATTGCTGACTACCAGACATACAGAAAGCAGATTAAACGCTGTACATCTCCTGACATACCTACGTAAGAATATATTTAGATCCAAGCACACTATTTGCATATTTACAATATTTTTTTCTCTACCTAACGCTCTAGTCAGCTCATTATCTGCATAAAAGAACCAAAGATTTTCCTATACTGAAACTACTTTTAAATACGTAAAATAACGCATGTTGAAAATAATGTAGGCTCCAGGGACTAATATCATTTAAACACCTTTATCGTACCTGTTGTTTTGATGCCGCTTCCAATGAAAATGTAAAAATCGCAAACATTATTTTGGTCATATTTTTCGAAATTGTTTATACCTCACAAGAATTTCTGTTTTGTATTATTTTACAACTATCTGTTCTCTTATTCCTATTGATATAGAAAACAGATTCAACTCACCCTCCAAGAACGGGTAACTTCCGGTCTGAGATAGCGAACACTATATCCAACGAAATGCTGATCTAAAATAATTAAGAAGACATGAACGGTAACTTTGAATTTCAACAATTTCATATTCATAAGCTAGCCTCGACTACTTTATGGGCAGATACAATTCGACATAACAATAATGAAGATGTCACGAGTAGTTTGAGGGTAAAGATAACCATGCAAGCGGATAATATGGTGTAATTTTATGCCAACAGAACGACCAATCCTAACAATGTCAGACTTTTTCTTTCAAACTATAAAATATCTTAGATGTATGAAGCAGACTGTATTCTCCGTTTGTTTTGGAGAAAATGTAAATAATTAATAAAATAAAGTGTTCAAAATTCTTTGGCAACTAAGTATTGCGCAGTCTACCATATGTTTAATTAACGAAAACAGAATAAACAGCAAATCATTGAAATATATCCTAAAAAAAAAATATATTGATAACTGATAGTACAGTTTGAATGTTATTTGTCAACGAATCAGTACTTCAAGTTTATATCCACACCAGTAATATCATATTTCCAGTTTCCTGCATCCACCCCATTCCCACATACACCCCTTACCTGCATCCACCCATTTCCTACATCCACCCCTTACCTGTAACCACCCTCTCCCACATTTACCTCTAACCTACATCCACCCATTTCCCATATCCACCCCATGCCTTTGAATTATACATATTATGGCTATGATTGGCACATACTTTCATGCAGTGCCGGTTACCAAATAGGCAGATTAGGCACCATCCTATGGGCCCCACGCAACAACTGATCAGAAGAATATTGACAGGAGTAATTTGCGAGGAGGGGGGACAAAATTGCAAATATATATATATATATATATATATATATATATATATATATATATATATATATATATATATATATATATATATAGAGAGAGAGAGAGAGAGAGAGAGAGAGAGAGAGAGAGAGAGAGAGAGAGAGAGAGAGAGAGAATGCCCATTTTAGACATCTGACTGCATTCGACATTAGACATATTAAATTTGACAGGATCTTGTTCTTTTGAGAACATTTTAACTTATATTTAAGAATCTCGTCCATCGTTAATTTATATTATTATTCCAAACAAAATATGTCAACGATGCATCGATACTATCTATACCTATTACCAGCTGTAAGATTTTAAAATACATTGATATCTGTAATACTTATGTACATTGATATTTATGTTAATTAAATACATTGATATTTGTGATAATTAAATACATTGATATTTGTGATAATTAAGTACTTTGATATTTATGATAATTAAATACAATGATATTTGTAATAATTAAATACATAGATATTTGCGATAATTAAGTACTTTGATATTTTTAATACTTAAATATATTGATAATTGTAATAATTATATTCATTGATATTTGCCATAATTAGATATATCGATATTTGTGATAATTAAAGGCATCGATATTTGCGATAATTAAATACATTGATATTTATGATAATTCAGTACAATGATATGTGTAATAGTTAAATATATCGATATTTGTGATAACTAAATACTTGGATATTTGTAATACTTAAATCTATTGATATTTGTAATACTTATATTCATTGATATTTGTAATACTTAGATACATTGATATTTGCCATATTTAGATGCATTGATATTTGGGATAATTAAAGGCATCGATATTTCGATATTTATGATAATTAAATACGTTAATATTTGTTCTTGAGAAAAAATAAATTATAGCATTTTGATGTCTTTTATAGTTTGTCATAAGTTTCAATACTGAAAGAAACAACCAGCGGATTGGTTGAAGAGTTTAACTCATCGATTACACCTGACTGTCGTAGTAGCAACACATGAAAATGACTTCATTTTGATTTCACTTCACGTATGATGTCCGAATTTCTAATTAGGTCCATTACAGAAAGAAATTTACAATAATCTGAATTTGTACATGTTGCAGAGTGAAAACTTAATAGATGTCTCACCATTAGTGAATTTGCGGCCCATTAAAATTTTAAATAAAC
The DNA here is from genome assembly GCA_030141615.1 of Unio pictorum. NCBI lineage: Eukaryota > Metazoa > Mollusca > Bivalvia > Unionida > Unionidae > Unio > Unio pictorum. The sequence continues at coordinate 26,958,395 of JARLTB010000052.1, forward strand.
AAGGGCTGGCTGACTCTATGCGTATGTTGGCCTTTTGTAAATTAGTATACCTTTCTGTCCCAGATGTTCGGAGATTTTGATTTGGAATCTCTCTGGGGATCTGTTCAGGAAGTCAGACCACTGTTCTCTTGCCTTCCTGTTATAAAACTCAAAAAAATTAGACAAGAAAAATGTTTGAACTTGAATTATACTTATGTTATCTAAATTACATTATGAAATCTGACTTTAATAATAATAATAATAATAATAATAATAATAATAATAATAATAATAATAATATCGAACAGTTCGTATTTTCATATTTTTATATTCTGGATTGTAAAAAGATTGTGAATATATGTCACGCTGAATATCACTGTATACTCCTTAGTTTGATGATATTTAAGACAACGTTTTGTTGTTGTTGTTGTTGTATGGTTTAACGTCATTTTTCAGCACACGATAGGCATGACATGGCGGACAATATTAGTAGTGGAGGAAGAACCAGGAAAAAACCGTAAAGAACCACTGACCCACGAGAAGCTACTGGCAAGCTTTCTCACGTACCCACATTATTGTCATTAGCCGATTCTAAGACTAGGACCCACGCACAGAGGTGAGCTGGCAGTGATCCGTAACGGAGAGCACTTTAGACCACTCGGCCACTCGGGACTCCTACCGTTGGATTAGCAACGATTATTTTCTAACAATTGAGCGACATCATGGAAAAAAGATAACCATAAAATATTGATATTTCATGAAGCTGTAAAAGTTTTGCGTCTTAATTAAAATTTCAAGATTTTGTCTAATTTAAAAAGAATTGAAGGGTACCTATGTGTTCAAATTTAAAACTAAAAAATGAACTTTGATCTCCTCAACTATCCCTATACTTGACAAAAAATATTTATATTGTCTGAAGTTAAGAATCAAAAGCAATGTTGAATTAAAATTTGAGGAGAAAACTTGATAATGTTTGTGAACTTTATATATATCAATTCGCAAAAAAACAAAATAAAATATTGTATTTTTTTAAACTGCCTACATGGCTGATGGCCGCCAGTGTAAAGGGCTGGGCCACATACATGCTACTCGCAGGTCCTCGGTTTTGGAAACGTCTGCTTTATATGCTGTTAAATTTAAGGCGACACACTATTTTCTGTCGATCAGGTATTTTTTTAATTAATTGCTTACCATACATATGTTTTTTTTTTATATAACTACCTCACCACGCCAATTTTTGCGCAACTGCATTTCTTCATATATTAAAGTTTGTCCTGAAATATAGACATGCCAAGGGCATTTCATATTAGCTATTTAAAATATAATAGTCCTGTTTATGAACATATGAGGATGCAACTGCTGTTTTTTTTTCTGCCGTCAACTGAGTTTTACTCTCGACTTCACAATGAAGCTGCTTTAATAGTTAGAGGCTACAGCAAATCCATCAATGACGTCATCGATTAGTATTTCAATTTTGCGGCATTTCATACAATTTCCTCAAAAACTCTTTGCGAATATAACTCTCTATTGCATGATGTTACATAAAAAGTCGAATCAGAGTTAATAAATATTTTACTGCTTCAAAAGCTGACGTTAAATAGTTTGGAATACACGCTACATTATTACATTTAAATAAATACTTACTTGAGTTCTTCTGGCGTTGTATAATACCTGTGCAATTGTTTTCCAGTTTCTGTAATTGTCTGAAACATAAAGTACGTCGTCAATAGTATCTTCCGCATTGTGTATTTTCTGTCGTCCATCAGCATTTACTATTTTGAACATCTATTAAATCCTTTGACCATCTTTAACCAGTTATACAATGAACATCAAGGCATTTCATGTTTATATAAATGAAATGTATCCGTCATTAAATATGTTTGTGGTAAGAAAGCTATTTTTAAGAGAAGTCTAATCAGGAAGATAGCATGCCGCTATGATGGACTTTTGAATATCTAAACGTGGTTTTCATTCATATCAGCTACGATCGCTGAAACCAACAATAAGAACAACATTCAAACAATTACTGGAAAGTTGTATGTTAGAATAAAACAGTATATGACAAAAAGTATCAAGGTCTTTTAAGTTTTACCAACTACGTCTATCAAAAATTACACCGCTACTAAATATAGACCAAAAATTTAAAATGACTTGTATCAAGTTTAACAGAAAACGTTATAACATTAAGACCCTTAATTTTTGTATTAATTCTAAACATCTTCCACCAACTATGGTCGCTATTATTACTGGGGGAAGAAACTTATGTTTGTTCAGATTGACTGATTCGCTATCAAATACCGCTGTTGTTTCTTAATCGAATTTTACCTTTAGCTCTATAGACGAAGGTCAATTCAATCTCATGCCAATATCATCGATCAGCGATTTAAACCTTGCCGTGTTACGAAAATAGAAACAGTTTTGTACTATTTAATAATATGATTTATATAGGTAACATTTTTAAAAGCACGTTTAGTCCTTTGGCTTTGAAAATGTATGAAAACGATGTCAGACTGCCATCACATATTACTACCGGTGAGAAATATATTGTAAAAAGTGCTTGACTACTTTAAACCATGTTTGTGATCTTTCAACACAGACCGATATAGATCGCTCCGGTGGCCTAGTGGTTAGAGCGACCGCCTCGGAAGCGGGAGGTCGTGGATACGAACCCAGGCCGAGTCACACCAAAGACTTTTAAAAAATGGTACTAACAGCTACCTCGCTAGGCGCTCAGCATTAAGAGGTTAGTGTTAGGACTGGTCGGCCTGGTGTTAGGATAATATGACTGGGTGGGACATCATGCTACATGTCTGCGACATGATGACCCAGTGCAAGACATCACCATAAACTGCCACACTGAAGACATCGCAGTGATATGATTGAAACATTGTTAATGCTTAAAAATCCTAATCACACACACACTCACACACTAAAACTCATAGCTACTAAAATTGGATTTTTACACTAAAACCTTAACTCCACATAAGTCTCTCTCTCTCTCTCTCTCTCTCTCTCTCTCTCTCTATATATATATATATATATATATATATATATATATATATATATATATATATATATATAGTACCAATTTAATCAAACAAAATATTTCATATATAACACTTTCAAGTTTCATATTTAACATTTTAACACCGAAACTGACAGAGAAGCTCTGTCAGCCAAAATTTCAGTTATTTATACATCTGATATGTATATATATATATATATATATATATATATATATATATATATATATATATATATATATATATATATATATATATATATATATATATAGCACCATTTTAATCAAACACGACAAAATATTTCATATATAACACTTTCAAGTTTCATATTTAACATGTTAACACCGAAACACAGCCAAAAGTTCAGTTATTTATACATCTGATACATATCTACTTGCACAATAACGCTACGTCATCAGCTCACGTGTTATACTTGAGTTTAAGAAGGTAAATACCCGTGAAAGTGGTTTGCTGGTTCAATATTGTTGCTTACAATGACTGTAAATACAGTACTTAATGCGGACCACAATACCGTTATACCTGCTATTTAAAATCAGTCGTGTACCTTTATGACAGATTATTTTATTTAAACTCTGAAAGATAAACTGAGATAAGATTGTTACGTTATTCTTCAAATTCAATCACCTACCGTGGCCGACAGGTATTGTACAAAGTATGAGCGGTATGGTTCCAATTACTGACAGCAATGCATGTACAATAGCCGTTTCTGCACGGATGGTAAATTTGCTAAGGTTTGCATTATAGTAATTTGTTGTTCTTTAAAGTAGGGATCGCAAAGAAAAGACACATTATCTCAAATTTCATCCATTCAACGACAAATAAAATTTCGATGACGACGTTTATTTGCTTAATTTTGGGGTTTTCACAGGAAGAAACAAAACATTACCAAAGCAGGAACTCTTTTTGCTGGAGGTTCAAACAGTGTAGTTGTAGCTCTTTTGAAGTCGTCTGGAAAAAAAGATACGTGTATAAACTACAGTGGTCCAGCACGATTTATAGTAGAAGAAAAAAAGATAAGTAGCTGGTCTGCGAAGAAAGCGTAAAATATCACAGAAAATCGTCGATGAAATTTCAAAATGTATTTCAACTCTTAGAAAGATAGATCCAGAGTTTCTTCCCTAGCCGGCAGACGAGCTGAAGAATCTCAATCACTCTTGAAGTTCTGTTTCTTCAGTTTATACTATATTTATGGACATACGTTTAATATGTTTTTGAATTTATATATCCGTACTCTATCTTTCTTTTCTCGACCGTAAACTTGTTTTGTGTTTCATATATACTACATTTGCAGTTCAACCATATGCTACCATAGACTAGAGTTTGTCGATTACGTTAAATATGCTCTTTAATTTGAGATATTTACCAGGTTTAAAGATTTGCACTATATCTGAATCTTGTGGCGAATTGAAGCAATTAAATCTATCAAGTTCACAATTAAACCAGTCTTGTGGATAATTTGTAATTTGGATTTTACTCGTAATCAAAATGTGCATCAAAACATTATGATAGACTTCTGCTGGAAAGAACTAAACTTTCGATAACATATTTTGCTGCAGTTGCTGAACATATAATTAAATGAATGACGAACTGAACTATCCTGAAAGATCCTTGATTTTCATACCTCTTTCACGCAGTTCTGCAAAAAATAATGCGAATCCAGAGGAACCTTAGAATTTGGAATTTAACATTACTGCTGAACATATTCCTTGTAGGAACACTGTGTGTGTGTGTAGCAACTGATAAATGTCAGTTTCACTAGTTGGGCTTTAGGAAATGGCATCAAGACACTGCGCCTCCTCCTACCAAAAGCTTACAAATAAGGCCAAAACAACGGGAACGTTTAGCGTTATAATCTTCTTTATAGTTAGATGCGGTGGCGTGCTAATGGGGATTGACGAGATAATTCCTTCTCGTGCTAGACATCTTGATGCGCTAAAACAGCTCATAAAAATTAAATTGCAGGAAAATCGTTGGTGGACCATCAGCGTCGCCATGGCGCCATTTACCCTAATGTATAGGCATGAGACACTTAATAGGGTGGAGGGTATTTGTACAAAATATTAGGTATGCATAGTAGCTGTAACGTGATACTCATGGTTAGTAAATGTACATTGATAAATATGGAGCGGTTAAACGTAGTAGCTGTAATTTGATACTCATAGAGAGGTTATACATGGTTAGTAGCTGTACTATGATACCCATGGAGAGGTTATACATGGTTAGTAGCTGTAATTTGATACCCATGGAGAGGTTATACATGGTAAGTAGCTGTAATTTGATACCCATGGAGAGGTTATACATGGTTAGTAGCTGTAATTTGATACTCATGGAGAGGTTATACATGGTTAGTAGCTGTACTATGATACCCATGGAGAGGTTATACATGGTTAGTAGCTGTAATTTGATACACATGGAGAGGTTATACATGGTTAGTAGCTGTAAGTTGATACCCATGAAGAGGTTATACATGGTTAGTAGCTGTACTATGATACCCATGGAGAGGTTATACATGGTTAGTAGCTGTAATTTGATACCCATGGAGAGATTATACATGGTTAGTAGCTGTAATGTGATACCCATGGAGAGGTTATACATGGTTAGTAGCTGTAATTTGATACCCATGGAGAGGTTATACATGGTTAGTAGCTGTAATTTGATACCCATGGAGAGGTTATACATGGTTAGTAGCTGTAATTTGATACCCATGAATAGGTTATACATGGTTAGTAGCTGTAATTTGATACCCATGGAGAGGTTATACATGGTTAGTAGCTGTAATTTGATACCCATGGAGAGGTTATACATGGTTAGTAGCTGTATTATGATACCCATGGAGAGGTTATGCATGGTTAGTAGCTGTAATTGGATACCCATGGAGAGGTTATACATGGTTAGTAGCTGTAATTTGATACCCATGAATATGTTATACATGGTTAGTAGCTTAATTTGATACCCATGGAGAGGTTATACATGATTAGTAGCTGTAATTTGATACCTATGGAGAGGTTATGCATGGTTAGTAGCTGTAATTTGATACCCATGGAGAGGTTATGCATGGTTAGTAGCTGTAATTTGATACCCATGGAGAGGTTATACATGGTTAGTAGCTGTACTTTGATACCCATGGAGAGGTTATACATGGTTAGTAGCTGTACTTTGATACACATGGAGAGGTTATACATGGTTAGTAGCTGTAATTTGATACACATGGAGAGGTTATACATGGTTAGTAGCTGTACTATGATACCCATGGAGAGGTTATACATGGTTAGTAGCTGTAATTTGATACACATAGAGAGGTTATACATGGTTAGTAGCTGTAATTTGATACCCATGGAGAGGTTATACATGGTTACTAGCTGTAATTTGATACCCATGAAGAGGTTATACATGGTTAGTAGCTGTACTATGATACCCATGGAGAGGTTATGCATGGTTAGTAGCTGTAATTTGATACCCATGGAGAGGTTATACATGGTTAGTAGCTGTACTATGATACCCATGGAGAGGTTATACATGGGTAGTAGCTGTACTATGATACCCATGGAGAGGTTATACATGGTTAGTAGCTCTAATTTGATACCAATTGAGAGGTTATACATGGTTAGTAGCTGTACTATGATACCCATGGAGAGGTTATGCATGGTTAGTAGCTGTAATTTGATACCCATGGAGAGGTTATACATGGTTAGTAGCTGTACTATGATACCCTTGAAGAGGTTATACATGGTTAGTAGCTGTAATTTGATACCCATGGAGAGGTTATACATGGTTAGTAGCTGTAATTTGATACCCATGGAGAGGTTATACATGGTTAGTAGCTGTACTATGATACCCATGGAGAGGTTATACATGGTTAGTAGCTGTAATTTGATACCCATGGAGAGGTTATACATGGTTAGTAGCTGTAATTTGATACACATGGAGAGGTTATGCATGATTAGTAGCTGTAATTTGATACCCATGGAGATGTTATGCATGGTTAGTAGCTGTGATTTGATACCCATGGAGAGGTTATACATGGTTAGTAGCTGTAATTTGATACACATGGAGAGGTTATGCATGATTAGTAGCTGTAATTTGATACCCATGGAGATGTTATGCATGGTTAGTAGCTGTAATTTGATACCCATGGAGAGGTTATACATGGTTAGTAGCTGTAATTTGATACACATGGAGAGGTTATGCATGATTAGTAGCTGTAATTTGATACCCATGGAGATGTTATGCATGGTTAGTAGCTGTAATTTGATACCCATGGAGAGGTTATACATGGTTAGTAGCTGTAATTGGATACCCATGGAGATGTTATGCATGGTTAGTAGCTGTAATTTGATACCCATAGAGAGGTTATGCATGGTTAGTAGCTGTACTATGATACCCATGGAGAGGTTATACATGGTTAGTAGCTGTAATTTGATACACATGGAGAGGTTATGCATGATTAGTAGCTGTAATTTGATACCCATGGAGATGTTATGCATGGTTAGTAGCTGTAATTTGATACCCATGGAGAGGTTATACATGGTTAGTAGCTGTAATTTGATACACATGGAGAGGTTATGCATGATTAGTAGCTGTAATTTGATACCCATGGAGATGTTATGCATGGTTAGTAGCTGTAATTTGATACCCATGGAGAGGTTATACATGGTTAGTAGCTGTAATTGGATACCCATGGAGATGTTATGCATGGTTAGTAGCTGTAATTTGATACCCATAGAGAGGTTATGCATGGTTAGTAGCTGTACTATGATACCCATGGAGAGATTATACATGGTTAGTAGCTGTAATTTGATACCAATTGAGAGGTTATACATGGTTAGTAGCTGTAATGTGATACCCATGGAGAGGTTAGATATGTTAGTAAATATGCCTTGATATCCTGATCAAACTATATTGCGACTGTTAAAAATCCCTCACAGTAAATTTGTTAATCCAGACGAATTATACAAGTAATTAACTTCAAGTTGTATCTGTATCAGATGTCTTGCGTAAAGATTTGATCATTTATTGAAAATGTAAGTTCAGTTATATTTTTATTTCTTCTTTAATCTGTCATTAGAAACAATATACTTCTAACTCAGTTGATATATAGTCCATGTGTAAACGGGTATTCTATTAATATTGTTAAGTGAAATGTTGAAGAACGGTCGTGTAAAAGGACATCAGCATGCAAGAATACACATATTGATACAAGGAAACAGTACTTAAAGAATGGCCACGAGTTGTGAAGATTTCTTACAAACCTTTTGTACATTACTGGATAGTTTATGCCACAATAGCGGCAATAAAAATTGATTGAACATGTCAAAGTAGTTATTGGTATGCTTCGTGAACAGATCATTGAAGGCTCGTTGAGGGTAATGAATTAATAAACTGACATATACATTTAACTGAGTAGTATATTTAATGAATGACCCTATTCTGTTGTACAGCTGTATTGATCGGTTTTTAGTGCGTTACAGGGTGTATGGTTTACAACATTTAAAAGCAGGAAATATTGAATTGCCTGCTATAGTACCGTCACTCATTATTGACATTGATAAGATACGCACACTAATACCGTGTTCTATTAAGACAATATTTTCAAGACATTAGCTATGCAAAATTATTGCTTCGTGTTCGAATTATCCCCAGTTTTTCGCAGCAGGATGTTATATATGAATCAAACGTAAGACTAAATTCTGCCATAAAAAAGAAACGCGTTTCCGTTATACCGTTGATAGTATGCTATCGTCTGTATTCATTTTATGTTGTGTTTTTTTAATGTATATTTGCAAATAAGTTACAGTCAGTTGTAAGAGCTCGTAAGAGATCAAGTTACTGATTGTATGTGTATATGTGTCTACTTTAAAAAACAAAAGTACGTTACCTTTGCTTTACGTCCTAATTTTTATTTATTTATGTGATGATCTCAACAACAAAAAAAGATTAGGTTATCACTGTCGTACAATCTAATCCAATAGCTTTTCAATACACAGTGGCGTAGCGAGGATATTTGACGCCCAGGGTAAAACATCCATATTTGCGCCCCCGACTGCTCCTTTTGCGCAGTTATGTTGATACTTTGGACCGATTTGGGCCCAATTTGGCGCCCCCTAGCCACCGGCGCCCGGGGCAAATGCCCACCTGCCTGCCCCCCCCCCCCTCGCTACGCCACTGTCATTTCATCGTCCCATGACCACATCCAATAGCCGTACCCCCACCACTACCCCATAAGTACACGGTCACAAGTGCAATGCAGACATGTTCTGAAGTCTCAAGTCTCCAATTGTACGAACATGCACAAAACGCGTGGGAGAATTAAAATTTAGAGAAAATAAAAACAACACAATCGTTATATGTGGCCGTTGACATTTTTTACCGCCGATATTTCAGAAGTGTATATACCCGCCCGCTTATTAATCTTTAAATTGAGAATTTTAGACGTCATAATTTATGAAAATTGGATTTCACACCATGACAAAACATTAAGCAAATATATTTTGAAACTTTTTGCTCAGTTGCCATCATAATTATGAAACTGGTTGAATAATACAGTGTGTAACTCGCTAGAAGAGACTAGTAGTATAAAATATTATTTAATTTTCGCTCTAAGTTTCATATAAAACTCGTCTAAGATCCATGTTGTGTGCCTAGTATAAACGTGTTGAACACTCGTCTAAGATCTATATTGTGTAACTAGTAGAAACGTGTTAAACATTCGTCTAAGATCTATGTTGTGTGCCTAGCAGAAAAATGTTCAACACTCCTCTAAGATATATGTGGTGCACATAGTAGAAACATGTTCTTTGAGTTTCACATGAAGTAACAAATCGTCTAAGATCTATTTGGTGTTCCTAATAGAAACGTCTAAGATCAATGTGGTGCACCCAGTAGAAACGTGTTCTTTAAGTTTCACGTGAAGGAAACACTCGACTATGATGTACCTACTAGAAACGTTTTCTTTACGTTTAAAGAAACCAGATACGGGTTAGGAGAAAACAAAACGTGTAAGCTAATTACAGTGTTTATACTGGACAAAAATCGTCCAAGCTTTTTTCACTAAAGCACATTATTACCTTAAGTTGGTAACGTTATGCACATTTTTATACATGATGCTATATGTACACGAAATGTTCCATTGATAATGATTAGCTATAAAATGGACAGTAAAACATATAACTTATTTATCCGATTTTCAGTCGTACATCTAGACAAATCTCTAAGGTCAGATGAATAGGGACAGTTCTTGTCTTTACTCAGTGATCCTTGCTTATGAAGTTCAATGTGGCTTTTAAGTTACCATCAAAATTTAGATGTCTTTCAATAATTAATCCGCCATTGTGTGCGTCAGAATAACTGTTAAATTTAAATCGGGTCAATATATGAGAAACCCTTCACCAGGTGCAATACGTTATACTCAAACAAGTTAGAAAGATTTAAATGCGACAAGAAGGAAACCCTTAAAAATTGTATTGTCGGGTTAAACAACAATATAAACGACATAATAATAATAATAATAATAATAATAATAATAATAATAATAATATTTTAATTTATACCTGGACCACATGTGGTAGTTGTTCTACAGTGTTCGTCTGGGAGCTTGTGTCCGGCTGTGTCCATATCCATTCGCCTAAATGATGGTAGGTGGGGATGAAACAGTCCCTCCTTGACCGATGCCAGCTGGACCCTACTGAAGGAGGGGTACTGGTAAGAATAGCTGGGAATCTTCATTGGATTCACCCGTTCTGTGGGTCCGGGATCCACTCCGACAGTGGTCATTTTTCTAATTTTACAACAAATGCAGCAGCGAAAATCGCTAAAAAAAACTTAAACGTCTGGGAAAATGAGTAATTTAACCCCACTAGACACCAAAGAGTTTTCTAATCCCTGGTAAAGAGTTTTGCTACAAGCAATGAAAAGACTTGATCAATGCCTCCCCCAGGTAGATATATGTACTGCAGCGCCTTATCGACAGGTAGGCAACGCTAGTCCACAATACATAGTTCCTAGCAACGGTCAACAAGAGAGCAACGTCATGATATGGAAACTGAATGCATATACCATTTAATTCTAATTATTTAACACTTATAAGTCTCCGCTGTGTCACTGCTTTGAATAATAATAATAATAATAATAATAATAATAATAATAATAATAATAATAATAATAATATTATTATTATTATTATTATTATTATTATTATTATGAAGAAGAAGAAGAAGAAGGTGAAGTATATTATTATTATTATTATTATTATTATTATTATTATTATTATTATTATTATTATTGTTCTTGCTGCCGTTGTTGGTGCTTTTGCATCTGCTCTTGTCATCGTCTAAGTAGTAAATAGAGGAGAGAAAAGGGAAAGTAAAATGAGGATAAAAGGGAGAAAATTGAATAGATTTTGTTGCCAACAAACATATTCAATTTGAACATTGAAAAAGCTACTTACTCCATTGTAAAACATTGGAATGCTTTTCTTATGAACGTGTACGTTCATATTTCCCTTTGCTCTTTATTGCCATCACATAATGTGCCAGTAGGTGATGGTTTATGTTGTTTGTTGTACTGATTACTTTAAAAAAATCTGCAGACCTAGCTCTGATGAGTCCATATGTGAAGGAAATCCAAGTTACCATGCATTTTGCAGTTCGATTCAACTCAAAACAGGTAAACATTTTGTAATATACATACCTACGAAACTATACAGATTTGTGACAAACCATACCGTTTTTTAAATACGGATGCTTCCACCACAGACAAAAGGTCCAAGTCCTGCCTATAAACAAGCATTCCAACCATCATTTGTCAATAAAGTGAGCGTTTCCGGTGTAGTAATGAAAGCATAGTTGTATTAGATCAAAATGAAATTGTGATTGTTGCCATCCGCAAGGGCTCGAGAGACGATAGAAGTGCGCCCATGAGAGATGTCCCGGTTGGTGGTTGTGCAGAGTCTCTACTGGCAATGTAGCCCAACACGAGAGTGGGAGTCCTTGCTGCACTTGAAAGTTGAGTCTGGTTTGTGTTGGAGCTGTTTCTTCTTCATCCGAGATCGCCTTTCATCAGCTAACAAGCATAGCTTGTCCTCGCGGGGTTTCAAACCAGTGTTCAGAGCATGTCGCCATCTGAGCCTGTCTAGAAATTTTGCATTTTGCAAGCTTACCCCAGGTGTTGACATCGATGTCAAGGGCTTCTATGTCTCGTTTGTAGACATCCCTGAAGCGGAAATATAGCCTTCCGTTCGACCTTTTGCCAGAAGCAAGTTCTGAATAAAGGTCTTTATGGATCCTTCCGTTATCCACCCCACATACATGGCCAGCCATCAGATGTGATGTTGGCGGAGGAATGTGACCATGCTGAGAATCTTGGCATGTTCAAGCACCTCGTCGTGTGTTACTCGATCACTCAAAGTGATCCCAAGTATGCGTCAGGGACATCGCATGTTGAAGGCGCTCAGTCTTTTCTCTTGTGTTGCGTACAGAAGCCAGGTTTCACTGGCATATAGGATATTGATTATCACGCAGGCACGGTACACGGAGATCTTATTGTTCAAGGTCAACATTCTGTTGTTCACACCCTTTGCGACAACCTGGAGAGACGTGTTGATGCCTTTCCAATCCGCTTGATGATCTCAGTATCGAGCGTTATTGAATATGGTAGAGACGAGGTACGTGAACTGACTGACTACTTAAAGTTCGTAGTTGTTGATGATAATGTTTGGGGGAGGGTCCGTGTTCTGAGCCATCGCGTTTGTTTAAGGCTGATGATCCTCCCAAACGCTCCGCATGCTTTAGCAAAGCGGTTTATCAAGTGCTGTAATTCAGCTTCTGAGTGGCTAGAACAGCATCGTCTGAGAAGTGTATGTCCATGATGGTTGATTCACGCACTTTGCCCATTGCCTTTAGTTGTGCCAGGTTGAACAGTTTGCCGTCCGATCGCGTGTCTAGGAAGATCATTTAGTGGACGTCCCAAATGCATGCCTGAGCAAGACAGCGAAGAAGATACCGAAGGTCGTGGGAGCTAGGACGCAACCCTGTTTCACTCCGCTGTGGAAGTTAAAGGGTCGGACGTTGAGCAATCGTACTGCAGTGTGCCTTTCATGTCATCGTGAAAGGACTGGATCATGCGTAGCAGCTTTGGAGGCATCCGATCTTCGCCAGAATTATGAAGAGTCCGTCTCTGCTGACCAGATCGAATACATTGGTGAGGTCTATAAAGACCAAGAAGAGGGGATTGTGTTGTTCTCTGCATTTCTCCTGCAGTTGCCTGACGGAGAAGATCATGTTAATTGTGGACCTCTCTGCGCGAAACCCTCACTGCGACTGTGGATACACCCTGTCAGCAAACGTCTGCAGTCTGTTCAGGATGACGCGTGTGAAGAATTTACCCACGATGCTGACACGGGATATGCCCCTGTAGTTATTGCAGTCACTTCTGTCGACTTTGTTCTTGTACAGAGTTACTTTTTTGTAGTATCTCATGTCCTGTGGTACTGCACCCTCATCACAGCACTGGCACAAGAGGTCGTGCAGGTGTGTGAGCAGCTCGCTGCAGCCGTACTTGACGACGTCTGCTGAGATGGCATCCTATCCTGGGCTTTAGCTAAGGACAGTTTCTCTAAGACCTTCTTTAGTTGTGCCACAGTATATTTCTCGTCCAGTTCGACCATGAGCGGGAGGTTTTCAATGGCGTTGAGGGCATCTTTCGTCATGTGGTTATCTCTGTGGTACAGTTCAGAGAAGTACTCCATCCAACGCCCCATCTGCATGCCATTGTCAAGAATAGTATCGACTGCGACATACTTCAGTGGTGCTATCACTTTCTTCGTGGGACCCATTACTTTCTTTATGCCATTGTAACATATCTCTGATGTCTTCGATATATGCTGTTGACTGGATGCTCTGACAGAGCTGGAGCCAGTATTCATTGGCGCACTGCTGTGCTAACCTCTACACTTTCCTTCTGGTAGACCTGTATGCCTGTAGAGACTTCTGGCAAAGGGATCGTTTGTATTGCAGGTGAGCACTGCGACGCTCTTTTACGGCTGGCTTGAGTGTGTCGGAGTTAGCCTCAAACCAGTCATTGTTATTTGACTGTTCTTACCAAAGATCCGTAGGCTGTGCTGTACACAGTCTTTCTGATGTGATCCCATATCTGTTTGGCACTGCTGTTGGGAGGTTCTGAATCAAACGTCTTGGAGAGGGCAATAGTGAATTCCTCAGCCATGTCTGGATATAACGTCTTGCTCACGTCAATGTGTGGTTTACCCTCCTGCCTAGAGTGGTATATCTTCTTTGGCTGAAGATTCATTTTGCAGCACTCCAGCGAGTGGTCAATGTCGCAGTCAGCACTGTGGAAGGTACGGGTAAGAAGCAAAAATTCATGGAAAACCGTCTCGTAATGATCAAGTCCAGCTGGTGCCGGTGTTTGGATTGGGATGCCTCCAATACACTTTATGCTGTGGTGATGCTGAGGTTGTGGTATGAGCACATTTGCCTGCTCCTTGTTTACCAGTCTTTTATGCACATAACTGTTACTTTTTGGTGGAAACCACATTTCTTCTATCGGTCACAATGTCCTTGACCTTTGAACCCCAATAGAAAGGCTTCTACCTGATCCCATGTCATCTGCAACATTAGGTACCAAACAGATGCTGCAGAACTCATGTTATGTTATTGTGTAGAAACCATTAGACTCGTTTTGGTCAGTGATCTTGATTATTGATCTCAAACTTGATTGGATCTTCCTTATCCCAGGTGCAAGCCACCTACAATTAAGGTTTAGCAACTGTAGACCAACTCAAGTTATTGTACCGAAAATGTCTATCAAGTAAACAGATTGACAGATGGATGAAAAACATAACATTATTTTCTACATTATGGCAATTATATTAAAGTTAACAGAAATATGTAGTTAGGTACATGGCTCATCAGGCTGTTTAGAGAAGCCTTTATAAATGTTTGTGTACACACATATGTGTATCTGCATGTTGTGTTCCACAATGAATACATGCCTAAGGGTCTCAACAGCAACACGTGTACATGGAACATCTGAATATTAAATTACTAAAGGCATGGGTACAACAGTGGAAAAATGCTTGTTTTAAATCTATGCTGAGCCAAGTTTGATTCCTGCAGGTCACATATACCGGTACAAGGGTTAGTAGTCATTCAACTAAGCTGAGTGGTTCTTTACATTTTCTGTTTTCCAAACGCACCCAGCTAATGTCACCAAAAGCTGAAACAGGGCTCTCAAGACTACTTATTGACAAAACCAGCACAACCAATGTCAATAAAATTTTAATTAAAGGTTAACATCTTTAATTGATGTGTGCATCCACTGACTAAAAGCTACATATATACACACATCATGCTATATGCATGCCATGCTTTCTTGTTTTTTTTGTTAGTGTCATGATCTCTTCATGAGGCTTGATTACACACTTTAGAGCTAAATGAATTCCAGATTTTCTGATTAGAATATTTATTTATTGGATTCAGACTTAATCTGCATTTGAATAGAATCTGAATAAGTGTTATTGTTAATACAATAATATGCACAATGAATGACCAATTAAATTTAAGTTGAGAGGGGTCCCAGGTGGCAGGGAGGTCTACCGCACTCACATTTAATGGGCACTGCCATATCACCTCTATCAGCATGGGATTGAAGTCACAGGCTCAGCCAATGTGGGTTTGTGAGAAAACTGCCAGTAGATTTTCATGGGTTGGTGGTTCTTACCAGGGTTTTCCCAGCTTCTTCCATCGGTTATATTGGCCACCATAGCCTATCTTACTAGAAGAACTGGTATTAAACCCAAAATAACAATTTAGGTGTACAGATTGATAACGAGGTTTGCTTTTGTTTTTAATATAATCCACCTTATGTCATGTTCTTGTCAGTTTGCTGACTTTAATACAACCTGTTCTATACCATGTTCTTGTCAATTTGCTGACTTTAATACAACCTGTTCTATACAATGTTCTTGTCAATTTGCTGACTTTAATACAACCTGTTCTATACCATGTTCTTGTCAATTTGCTGACTTTAATACAACCTGTTCTATACCATGTTCTTGTCAATTTGCTGACTTTAATACAACCTGTTCTATACAATGTTCTTGTCAATTTGCTGACTTTAATACAACCTATTCTATACCATGTTCTTGTCAATTTGCTGACTTTAATACAACCTGTTCTATACCATGTTCTTGTCAATTTGCTGACTTTAATACAACCTGTTCTATACCATGTTCTTGTCAATTTGCTGACTTTAATACAACCTGTTCTATACCATGTTCTTGTCAATTTGCTGACTTTAATACAACCTGTTCTATACAATGTTCTTGTCAATTTGCTGACTTTAATACAACCTGTTCTATACCATGTTCTTGTCAATTTGCTGACTTTAATACAACCTGTTCTATACCATGTTCTTGTCAATTTGCTGACTTTAATACAACCTGTTCTATACCATGTTCTTGTCAATTTGCTGACTTTAATACAACCTGTTCTATACCATGTTCTTGTCAATTTGCTGACTTTAATACAACCTGTTCTATACCATGTTCTTGTCAATTTGCTGACTTTAATACAACCTGTTCTATACCATGTTCTTGTCAATTTGCTGACTTTAATACAACCTGTTCTATACCATGTTCTTGTCAATTTGCTGACTTTAATACAACCTGTTCTATACCATGTTCTTGTCAATTTGCTGACTTTAATACAACCTGTTCTATACCATGTTCTTGTCAATTTGCTGACTTTAATACAACCTGTTCTATACCATGTTCTTGTCAATTTGCTGACTTTAATACAACCTGTTCTATACAATGTTCTTGTCAATTTGCTGACTTTAATACAACCTGTTCTATACCATGTTCTTGTCAATTCGCTGACTTTAATACAACCTGTTCTATACCATGTTCTTGTCAATTTGCTGACTTTAATACAACCTGTTCTATACCATGTTCTTGTCAATTTGCTGACTTTAATACAACCTGTTCTATACAATGTTCTTGTCAATTTGCTGACTTTAATACAACCTGTTCTATACCATGTTCTTGTCAATTCGCTGACTTTAATACAACCTGTTCTATACAATGTTCTTGTCAATTTGCTGACTTTAATACAACCTGTTCTATACCATGTTCTTGTCAATTCGCTGACTTTAATACAACCTGTTCTATACCATGTTCTTGTCAATTTGCTGACTTTAATACAACCTGTTCTATACCATGTTCTTGTCAGTGTGCTGACTTTAAAGGAGACCAGAAATAAAACATTTCCTTTTATGTATGTAATTCTCTACAAATTTTAGTTAAACAGTAATGTTTATAAATTCAATATCATAGGCGGGTACTGAATATTTTGCACGGAAGATACCACTATTCCGTAAATTGCCGAGTTTTGATGAGACAATAGATCAAGTGGTCCCATGATACAATACTAGCCATTCCTCGAATATAAAAAAAACATGGCAAGCGAGACAGACAGGAGGAGACCAGATATGGGTTACACATTCAAACATAGAACTTGCTTCCGAGATATGATCAGAACTATATCTGTTGAAGTATGTTTTAACAATGTGTTTAAGACAGCAGAAAAGTACAGCAGTAAGAAGGTGTTCATGTTTCATATTTTGGAATTTAAAAAAACAATATATAATTTTAAAATAAATACATATGGTTTGTGTGCTGTGTAAAAATGTGATAATGATTAAGTAATAGTGCCCAATGCAGAAATTAAATTTCTTGCTACAATTCAATTAAGAAGGATGAGGTTCAATTGTATTAAAAGTAAATAACATATTCATTACCTGCCCACAATACACACACACACATAAGGACTGATATCTTGTAAAATATACATCCATGAGAGATAATACTGAATTATGGGTGAAAAGACTTGATAAGAGACCGACTTGTACATGAAATAATATCCATTACTGGGCAAGTGTAAAGGGCATTGAGAATAATTTTCATCTGACGTAGTTTAAGCATTAGTTTTTCACACACAAGAAAACACCACACAAATAAATCCTTAAAGCGAAAATCATAAGTAATTAATTTAAACATTAAGAAGCATCTTTCTTATGATTCAATTACAGTGTATTCTGCATGCATACTTCAGTTAGTGTATTGACAAATCTGATAGTATATACATCTCGTTAAAATAGATTATATACTGTACTGGTCAGTGCTGAATTTTTCGCACAGACCCCAGGCTGACGACTTAAATAAACTCACTAGCCCTGACTGAAATTCCACAAACCCAAACATTTCATATCTGTTATGTCTCAAGCTGAGAGAAGAATAAAAAAAAAAACTCTAATTTTGGGAGTATTTCCTCATGCCTTAAGACATGTCTCATATCTCATAATATTTCCTGATTTTTCATAGAGAATTCCCAATTATTTCAATGTCTGTCAATTTTCATTTTTCAGAAGAATAAAACCATACATAAATAGATATCAAGTGTGTAATCCACATATGCTATATTCTGTTTTATCACTTGTGAGTATTGTAGTGACAAATTAATATCACACAACAATTTATGTCTTCAATAAATGGATTAAGATTAACCATTATTCACGTTAATTTCAGATTTTTTAACCACTACAAAAGTACTGTAGTAAAATAAAAATGTCACCAATTAGTTTAAAACCCATGAATGATCAAAATGAATGCTGAATAATTTTCTCAACAAACAAAATCTCCATTTTCGATAAAGAAACTTGGCCAGTTAACACCTGACATTTCTCTACCATATGTGTAAAGTTTCATTACCATGATTAAATTAAAAGAAGGAATTTTAAAAATATACGACACAGTATAAGTGCCCCCACAGAACTAATTCTGAATACACATTTTATTCAGTAAACAGTGTTACATGTCTTAAGACTTAAACGAAAGGAAATAAGGTCGGATATAAAATGTGGGAAAACAGTTGCCACATACATGCATGGTAATGTTTCACTGCAGATTTGAACTGATAAAATGAAGTCTTTGGCATCAAAGTTTCAACAAAAGTGGGCATTGTTTATTTCTGGTGCTTACATACGCACTCTGTAGCACATGGTTTCTTCAAATTATGTCAGAGAGCCAGTCCTTTTCACAAGATAAGTGCAATGATCAGGATTAACTGTTAATTTGTTACACTGCCATTATGTTTGTGTACTTAATTCTAACCTCTAACTATTATGCAGACCAGAATATGAAAAAAGGGTCTTGTCCTGGGGGGATAAAAAGGCATATCACAGGGAGAAATGGCGTTTAACATGGGCGCTTGCACATTGGGGCAAGTGGTTAGGGTCAGTAGTCAGCTCCCCCAATTTGAATTGTCAGCCAGTTAATGTGAAACTTCAATTTTTTATATCTGACCTCTTTTCTTTTTAATCGCTGCTATTTAAACTGCCCAATGGATAGTTTTATATCAATTCAAATCATTACAGAATACAGTTTATACAGTACAGTTTACAGTCATATACTAAAAAGTGTAATTTTCTTAAAATTAATTTAAGTTTTTTTTTTTTAAGATTACTGAAAATTGTGTTTTCTCGAAACACGATGGTGTCAGGGGTTAAGAATCTTATCTTCTAGCAAAGCTTCCATCTGATTAGAGTCAGATCTCAATTTCACATAGGACAGTGTCGACTTGATTTACATTGTGATCTTGCAATACCTTTACTCATTTCATCAGCATGATCAGGTGTCAGGTTGTCTTATTTTTATTAGCACTGATGGTGTAGATAAAAGATCTGTGAATTGATTGTTGCACTTTGTTGTCACTTGCTTGGCCTTCTGCCTATTTTCGTAACTCATTTGTTTGACAGGATTTAAAATATCTAATGGTATGTCTGGAACAGTTTCAACTTTTAGTCTCGGTCTAGCATTTGCATATCCTAAAGCCGTTTTTTTTTTCAGGATCCCTCTCTTAACATTCCTTTGAGAAATGTAATGAGCATGGAGTGCTGTATGTCAACTCGCTTGTATTAATGCATCCATACTTTATGCCTTTATCGTTTAGAAAAGAGCAAAAAATGCTGTCCACAGCCTTTTCTTTATGTGGTATTTACACCCGTACGCAATGCAAAATGGCCCATCGGGATCATGGAGTCACTACTATGACGTCACATCACGAGAGTAACCGAATAGGTGCAGAATTTTTGCATACGAGGTCACGGAAATTCAGCTCCTAGAACATATGCCAATATTTAAATATTAGCATTGCAGTCACATGTGATACTTCAGAATAAGGTTTTCTTCTATAGTGCTGTTATTATTATTATATATTTCCATTGGTTTCTGGTCTCCTTTAATACAATAGAAAGGTTGACTTATCTTAGAAAAGTAAAATATATCCTGTCTTGAAATTATGGTGAGGAAATCTTAGAAAATATGTGTGACAAATATTTACAGAAAGGATATAAAAGCAAATATTCACGACAAGAAAAATCAGAGAAAAGTTTGTAAATAAATCTTTTAATCTTAACAAGGCATAATGCGAGACAGCTATACAAATTCCCATACAAAACATTACCACCCTAAATCTTTATACATGAATAAACAAAACAAGAGTTTGCATAAAATGTAGGTTGTACAGCATTATTAATTCACAATTCACATATGCAACTGCTTCCAATTTGTCATGTGTAGTAATCATAATGAGATCTTTTCAGTCACAAACAGCTGCTTATAGAAACTTCCTATTTACTAAATGGACACATCACTCATGGATATGCAATCAACTGTCAGAAGTCTCTCTCTCTCTCTCTCTCTCACACACACACACACACACAAGCTCACTGATACATACTTTGCAGAACACATTTCTGATGATAAAAAATGAATGAAGTATGATAACTTTTGTTAGAAATAGGGCTACAAATCTAGATTCACCTTTTCCTGAATAAAAAAATCCCTTTCATATGGATGAGGTTGCAAAAGTATCCAATGAGATAACACTTTGAAACTTCAGTGAAACCATTTGCAATTTACTTTAAAATACAAGTTTAATTGTAAGCTGAGAGAAGATGAAGTTCAGTGCCAAGTATTATTACAAACTGAAATCTGAAAAAATGCACAAAAATTAGTCACAGTTATAATCTAGCAATATAACAAACAATATATAAATCAAACACAAACCAAATGATCTATGAGAGGATGGGAGTTTTTTTCTATGCAAACAAATTTGGGCTTCCAGTTTACTGTAAAAAAAACAAACTACTTTTGCTCCAATCTGTTCTTACACCCTATGTGACAAAAATTACAATTACCTATGTTTTTATACCCCATGTGACACAAGTTAAAATTCACAATGTTCTTACACCCTATGTGACACAATTACAATTTGCAATATTCTTATGCCCCATGTGACACAAGTTACAATTCACAATGTTCTTACACCCCATGTGACACAAATTAAAATTCACAATGTTCTTACACCCCATGTGACACAAGTTAAAATTCACAATGTTCTTACACCCCATGTGACACAAGTTAAAATTCACAATGTTCTTACACCCTATGTGACACAAATTATTATTTGCAATGTTTTTATACCCCATGTGACACAAGTTAAAATTCACAATGTTCTTATACCCCATGTGACACAAATTATAATCGCATAATACGGTATAGCCTTAAAATATTCAAGCTATCATATATACTTGTTTCTAAGTCAATTCCAACTGCACATTGATAATATATATAATGTGCCAGGAGATCGAGTTCTGTGTAGTTTGTCAGGAATAATCAGCAGAACATACAACATAGACCCTGACCAGCCAATACATTATATGATGGCATATCTGAGTCTATGTTGCTTGCAGTTGGACCCAACTCATAAATAGGCAATTATATGGTATACCTTTTCTATAACAAACATCTATATTAAGTTTCAAAATAATATACTTTTAAAATTATAAAGTTCTGTATCAAAAGCATGTCATAACTGGGAGTTATTACATTCTGAATGAACAAGCTAGGTGTAAAAATACTTAGAAACCAAAGAAAATATTTCAATTACGATTCACTACATTAACAACATAATAAAAAAAAAAGCAAGAAGTAATTGTGCACTGAAATATGGCATTAACAGGGCTAACATAGATACCATTATAAATAAAATTCATTCAGTTTGATTATCTCATTTAAATGAACACCTAATTAATGCTATAATTTACTGCAATGGTAATGCATCTTGGCTTCAACTGTTATATTAGACTGCCTCTGCATTTATTTTTGTTGACCTGTGAGTGTTTCAGACAGGTAAGATATAAGAGAGGCCAAATGGCACACCTCCATTTAGAATGGTGGGATATTTGTCTGATCTTAATGGGCCTGCTTCAGAATTATATGAGATTTCATTTACTTAGCTTAATGTACCTGTATTCGCATGAAGAATGAAATTAAGTTCTTAAAGATTCTCCTTTATAATGCATCAGAAGACAAAGTCATCAAATTTATACCCTTCCTACATTATATTATAGTCACCAGTCTTTGCAAAGTGTCAGTTTTCATGCAATTTTTAAGGGCACATGAATGTATTTCCTTTTGATTCCATTATTTTGGAATCTGAATCATCATCATAATTTTCACTTTCTGTTTGCCTGGTCTTACATTTTGTGGTTTTCATCAAAAAAGAGTCATCACAATGTTCCTTCTTACTTACTTCACAGTCTGAGCAACACAGGGGTAAAGAAATCGGTTACCATATATACTTGCTTATGAGTCAAGTCAAACTGCAATCAACACAAGATCCTGATTTGCTGCAGCATAATGTTTCTTCAGATCAGCATCTATGCTGTTTGTTATACCAATTATTTCTAACAAACTGCACAGACTCAGATCTGCTAGCACATTATGCAATATTAGACCTGGGTCTTTGTAGTGGGACTAATCTCATAAGCAAATGTATATGGTATCCATTATCTGATATCTTGTAGTAACACACTGATGCCTTTGCAGATGCCAACAGCGCTTATCTCTCATATCATGTGACCGATATCAACCCATTTTTCTTTTGGTCAACAATTTTTTTTTTTTATTAAACCAGGTGGAATATACCTCACTATATTATTAAATTTGTTCCATATTTTTATTAAGGTTATTACAAATTAGTAGCATGCTGAGCTTATTCCCAATAAGATATATTACGAGATATACAGATTCCATGATTATTTCTGGACTGTCTTGAGTTTCACTTTGTTTGGACTTGGAAGGGGGGTGGCAGATAAGAAAAACATAGTAACCAGTGCAACTGGAACAAAATCTCTTCATGGATTTTGATCATTTAAAAAAAAAAATTCAGCAAATATGGCATTTAATGACTGGTTAGTGCGTATGTATCGGACTGAAAGTAAAAAAACATGGCTTGTTCCTTCTCACCATTTGTGTGCTTTCAATCTCCTTGTTTGCAGGACTTGGTTATTAATTTGCACAAATCCTTACTAAACCCTGCACAGATATGCAAAGCTGGAAATAACACATCTAAAGCTTATCTTATGAGAATTTTAATTTTCTAATTATGTCACTTCATTTCATCAAAAACAGTTTCTGTGATAGCTTTTCTTCATTCAATCAATGGTATCTTGATGGCTTGTACTGGCTAAAAGCTGTTGACCCTATTTCGTCATGACTTTTGGAAGCACACTGGAATGCTTTTTATCCTAAAGTTGGTATTTAACCTGAAAAGAGAGAAACAGACAAAAACTGAAATCTGGTGTTTCATTGGTTAGAGTACTGAACACACCATTGGGTGGTACTCATTCATATCCTGTGGTCAAATCAGTCCAGATTGGCTATCATGGTGTGCAAACCACATCAAATGCCTTGGTACTAAATAACTTACTTGTGTCGATGTGTTGTATTACACAAAACTAAACCAAAACCATTTTATATGTCCTATATGCTTTTAATAATGATCATTTGTCCAACTACCATATACTTTTATGCAACAGTTTACATCTGGGTCAATACAGAGCTGAGAACACATAGGTATTTTTTAAAAACAAAATATATACATTTTTATGCCAAGCAAACTGTGCAAACAATGCATGTTATCATCAAGAAAGAAAGAATTTGCACTGCACCTTAGGAATGCACTCATTAATGATGGAATAATAAACTGTTCATGCAGAGGATGACTGTTACAGATTTATTTGAAACATATGGACAACATTTGCATCAAATCTCCAGAGAATTTAATTTGTCTGAATTTTTTTTTAAAACTATGTTCTTTATAAACGTAACTTGCCAGTAAAAAATGTATAATTAGTGTAATTGAATAAACTGGTGTAAATATACATCAAGCAAATGACATTTAGGTTCTCTCTTGACAGGTATCAGCTAGGAATTACATGGTGATTAAAAAGAAAATTTTCATGCATTGTTTCCACTATCAACCAATCAGAATTGAGCTTTCAAAAGTAACATCATTTGTGATTGGTCAACACAATCTCTCATGTTCAAGCTATAGCTCAAGAATTTATGATTTCCTGGCCTGGATCTTTGTTATTCACTTTTAGGTAAATGCTACACAAGGTAATTACAGGGGGCAATCGAAAGGGGAGGGTACTGTTGTACACAATCCAATTTTCTTTACTAAGCCAACCCTGTATCAAAATCCTTTTATCTATTTTGAAATTTTAGTTATATACCTTTCAAGTCAATCTCAATGTCAGTGGAACAGATCCATTGCAGAAGGCAGGGGTTTGAGTCCTTCAGTGACATCAGGAAGCAGGGTTAGATCTGGAAGGTTCTGGATATGGGATTTCAATTCCTGTCGTACTGTTGCTACTTTAGCCAGCTTGGCTTGATACTCCTATAAAAAAAATAATACAATGCATATGATGAACTGTATTATGGAATGTCTTGTCGATTATATTAGCAAATGCATTATGGAATGTATTTTAATGTAAAAATTACACTGACTGTCTATTGTCTTGTTTAATAGTAACACATTTTTTCCATGCCTCTGTGATCAAAGATTTGATCTCTGACATGGCTATGTATATGAATTAACAGTACTTCATCTGTGATCAGTTGTTTTCCATACATTTTCAGTTGTTATCAGCCAAAGATACACATTAACTGTCAAGTGTGCTTTGCACAAGTTTATCTGTATCTGCTGCACAACTAATGCTTCAAAGAAATTAAAGCAAGAAATAAATTGCAAAATGATGAATCTACAAACAAGCAATCGAGAACGTCCAAATTCTTTCTGCCAACAGCATAAATCCAGAATATGCAATATATGGCCCTTAAAAAGATATACAATGTTCAGACCTTTTGTTCTGATCATGTCTCTACAAAAATGCATGTAATATTTCTGCAAAAACATGTTGATTCCTTGTTATTTATTGTTAATTTCTGTCAAAGTGTGCACAAAAACGGAATTATTATTTAATCATTGGGTCAAATTGCATAATCTCACAGAAATGGCTTAGAAAATCCTACAAATAGTTTTTAGACTTGCAAACTAAATGAAAACTGAATCTTGGAAATGAGTTTGATGGGGCAGTTTTGAGGTGGTGAACCGAAATTCCTGTATATTCCTTTCTGTAGTGGACTTTATATTTAACCCTTTTCTTAAGCAAATGTTTGTTGTCGACATGACATTTTTTAGTCAAATATGCATCCATTATAATAAACTCAACACTGAGCAAACCAAACACAATTCAAATCAACTTAACAAATGCTGCTACTGATACCAGAAATGAAGAATTTCTAACTACTGGATTTCACCATTAACAGAACTTCACTTCCAGGTGGCATCCTTTTCCATTAGGAGTACCATTTTACAATTAGTACCAACTGGACATCAACAGAAACTCTTTTAATAAAAACACCATACTAATATGACCATCCACTCAAGTGGAGAAGTAATAACTATATTTTCAAGATGTCACTATTCTTGCTCATACTGGATGTCCAGGTGGCACCATTGTTAGTTAAGACCAATTAAACATCGTAAAAATTTCACATGAAAACCCCATATTATGACTTTTTATTATTTGTAATGATAACAAGATTTTCAATCTGATATCCACTGTAGCCATAATAGGTGTTGGATACACAGTTTTCATTGAGAAACAAGTAAATATTATAGAAAATGTTTTAATGAAACTCCATATAATCGTACGAACATCTCTTTAGAAGTAAATATAACAATATTCTCATAGTCCTGGCAAAACCAATGTTAGTTGGAACCAACTAGATATTATAAAAACTCTTCTGGTAAAAAAATCAATGTCAACATCATTTTCCATTTACAAGAAGCAACCACAACAAGAATTTCAAGATGACTGCTGTACTGGCCATTTTGAAGATCTGATCAGAATCATTTTCATTTACGTCCAACTAGATATTATAAGAAGTTTTTTCTGGTGAAAATTGCCATGTTTACATTACATTTTCAATCCATACCATTAATTTCTTCTCAGAGGTCTGTAATTGTTCTCTCTGTGATACAATAAACTGTCGTAACATCTTGGCCACTCGTTTTCTTTCTTCCAATTCCTCAGTAAGACGATTGTTGTAATTTGTGAGCAGCGTACAGGCATCATCAACTTTAGCTGAAAGTTTCTCTGCATCTTCTTTGTCTAGAAATAAATTTACAATAACTTTAAATACAATAAAGTCCTTACTATAGCTCGACATACACTCTTGTGTCATGAGTTATATTTTAATAGTAGACAGTTCTATTAACTTTTAAAGGTAGATGGTTTATACAATGTAGCAGTGAAGACTTTAGACCCAACCTTGTCTTTTGCTTTTGTGGCTGGTGAACACACTCAAAGGAAAAGCTTAAATATGCTTTCTTTGCTAGAAATAAAATTATATGTTAATTATCTTGCTGTCTGAAAATAATATCAATGGTAGGCTAATATAACAGTGTTATCAATGGTAGGCTGATATAACAGTCTTATCAATGGTAGGCTAATATTACAGTCGTATCAATGGTAGGCTAATATAACAGTCTTATCAATGGTAGGCTGATAAACGAGTCTTATCAATGGTAGGCTGATATAACAGTCTTATCAATGGTAGGCTGATATAACAGTCTTATCAATGAAAGGCTGATATAACAAGTCTTTTTAATGGTAGGCTGATATAACAGTCTTATCAATGGTAGGCTAATATAACAGTCTTATCAATGGTAGGCTGATATAACAGTCTTATCAATGAAAGGCTGATAAAAAAAACAATCTTATCTATGGTAGGCTGATATAACAGTCTTATCAATGGTAGGCTGATATAACAAGTCTTTTTAATGGTAGGCTGATATAACAGTCTTATCAATGGTAGGCTAATATAACAGTCCTATCAATGAAAGGCTGATAAAACAATCTTATCTATGGTAGACTGATATAACAGTCTTATCAATGGAAGGCTAAACAGTCTTATCAGTGCAAGGCTAATATAACAGTCTTATCAATGGTAGGCTGATATAACAAGTCTTTTTAATGGTAGGCTGATATAACAGTCTTATCAATGGAAGGCTAATATAACAGTCTTATCAATGGTAGGCTGATATAACAGTCTTATCGATGGTAGGCTGATATAACAGTCTTATCAATGGTAGGCTGAGAAGACAGTCTTATCAATGGTAAACTGATATAACAGTCTTATCACTGGTAGGCTGATATAACAGTCTTATCAATGGTAAACTGATATAACAGTCTTATCAATGGTAGGCTGATATAAGTCTTATCGATGGTAGGCTGATATAACAGTCTTATCAATGGTAGGCTGAGAAGACAGTCTTATCAATGGTAAACTGATATAACAGTCTTATCAATGGTAGGCTGAGAAGACAGTCTTATCACTGGTAGGCTGATATAACAGTCTTATCAATGGTAAACTGATATAAGTCTTTTTAATGGTAGGCTGATATAACAGTGTTATCAATGGTAGGCTAATATAACAGTGTTATCAATGGTAGGCTGATATAACAGTCTTATCAATGGTAGGCTGATATAACAAGTCTTTTTAATGGTAGGCTGATATAACAGTCTTATCAATGGTAGGCTAATATAACAGTCTTATCAATGGTAGGCTGATATAACAGTCTTATCAATGAAAGGCTGATAAAAAAAACAATCTTATCTATGGTAGGCTGATATAACAGTCTTATCAATGGTAGGCTGATATAACAAGTCTTTTTAATGGTAGGCTGATATAACAGTCTTATCAATGGTAGGCTAATATAACAGTCCTATCAATGAAAGGCTGATAAAACAATCTTATCTATGGTAGACTGAGATAACAGTCTTATCAATGGAAGGCTAAACAGTCTTATCAGTGCAAGGCTAATATAACAGTCTTATCAATGGTAGGCTAATATAACAGTCTTATCAATGGTAGGCTGATATAACAAGTCTTTTTAATGGTAGGCTGATATAACAGTCTTATCAATGGAAGGCTAATATAACAGTCTTATCAATGGTAGGCTGATCTAACAGTCTTATCGATGGTAGGCTGATATAACAGTCTTATCAATGGTAGGCTGAGAAGACAGTCTTATCAATGGTAAACTGATATAACAGTCTTATCACTGGTAGGCTGATATAACAGTCTTATCAATGGTAAACAGATATAGCAGTCTTATCAATGGTAGGCTGATATAAGTCTTATCAATGGTAGGCTGATATAACAGTCTTATCAATGGTAGGCTGAGAAGACAGTCTTATCAATGGTAAACTGATATAACAGTCTTATCAATGGTAGGCTGAGAAGACAGTCTTATCACTGGTAAACTGATATAACAGTCTTATCAATGGTAGGCTGAGAAGACAGTCTTATCACTGGTAAACTGATATAACAGTCTTATCAATGGTAGGCTGAGAAGACAGTCTTATCAATGGTAAACTGATATAAGTCTTTTTAATGGTAGGCTGATATAACAAGTCTTTTCAATGGTAGGCTAATATAACAGTCTTATCAATGGTAGGCTAATATAACAGTGTTATCAATGGTAGGCTGATATAACAGTCTTATCAATGGTAGGCTGATATAACAAGTCTTTTTAATGGTAGGCTGATATAACAGTCTTATCAATGGTAGGCTAATATAACAGTCTTATCAATGGTAGGCTAATATAACAGTCTTATCAATGGTAGGCTAATATAACAGTCTTATCAATGGTAGGCTAATATAACAGTCTTATCAATGGTAGGCTGATATAACAGTCTTATCAATGGTAGGCTAATATAACAGTCTTATCAATGGTAGGCTAATATAACAGTCTTATCAATAGTAGGCTAATATAACAGTCTTATCAATGGTAGGCTGATATAACAGTCTTATCAATGGTAGGCTAATATAACAGTCTTATCAATGGTAGGCTAATATAACAGTCTTATCAATGGTAGGCTAATATAACAGTCTTATCAATGGTAGGCTAATATAACAGTCTTATCAATGGTAGGCTAATATAACAGTCTTATCAATGGTAGGCTGATAAACCAGTCTTATCAATTGTTAATCTGATATAACAGTCTTATCAATGGTAGGCTGATATTACAGTCGTATCAATGGTAGGCTAATATAACAGTCTTATCAATGGTAGGCTGATAAACCAGTCTTATCAATGGTAGGCTGATATAACAGTCTTATCAATGGTAGGCTGATATAACAGTCTTATCAATGAAAGGCTGATAAAAAAAACAATCTTATCTATGGTAGGCTGATATAACAGTCTTATCAATGGTAGGCTGATATAACAAGTCTTTTTAATGGTAGGCTGATATAACAGTCTTATCAATGGTAGGCTAATATAACAGTCTTATCAATGGTAGGCTAATATAACAGTGTTATCAATGGTAGGCTGATATAACAGTCTTATCAATGGTAGGCTGATATAACAAGTCTTTTTAATGGTAGGCTGATATAACAGTCTTATCAATGGTAGGCTGATATAACAGTCTTATCAATGGTAGGCTGATATAACAGTCTTATCAATGAAAGGCTGATAAAAAAAACAATCTTATCTATGGTAGGCTGATATAACAGTCTTATCAATGGTAGGCTGATATAACAAGTCTTTTTAATGGTAGGCTGATATAACAGTCTTATCAATGGTAGGCTGATATAACAAGTCTTTTTAATGGTAGGCTGATATAACAGTCTTATCAATGGTAGGCTAATATATAAGTCTTATCAGTGAAAGGCTGATAAAACAATCTTATCTATGGTAGACTGATATAACAGTCTTATCAATGGAAGGCTAAACAGTCTTATCAGTGCAAGGCTAATATAACAGTCTTATCAATGGTAGGCTGATAAACCAGTCTTATCAATGGTAGGCTGATATAACAGTCTTATCAATGGTAGGCTGATATAACAGTCTTATCAATGGTAGGCTGATATAACAGTCTTATCAATGGTAGGCTAATATAACAGTCTTATCAATGGTAGGCTAATATAACAGTCTTATCAATGGTAGGCTAATATAACAGTCTTATCAATGGTAGGCTGATATAACAGTCTTATCAATGGAAGGCTGAGAAGACAGTCTTATCAATGGTAGGCTGATAAACCATTCTTATCTATGGTAGGCTGATATAACAGTCTTATCAATGGAAGGCTAAACAGTCTTATCAGTGCAAGGCTAATATAACAGTCTTATCAATGGTAGGCTGATATAACAGTCTTATCGATGGTAGGCTGATATAACAGTCTTATCAATGGTAGGCTGAGAAGACAGTCTTATCAATGGTAAACTGATATAACAGTCTTATCAATGGTAGGCTGATATAACAGTCTTATCAATGGTAGGCTGAGAAGACAGTCTTATCACTGGTAGGCTGATATAACAGTCTTATCAATGGTAAACTGATATAACAGTCTTATCAATGGTAGGCTGATATAACAGTCTTATCGATGGTAGGCTGATATAACAGTCTTATCAATGGTAGCCTGATATAACAGTCTTATCAATGGTAGGCTGAGAAGACAGTCTTATCACTGGTAAACTGATATAACAGTCTTATCAATGGTAAACTGATATAACAGTCTTTTTAATGGTAGGCTAATATAACAGTCTTATCAATGGTAGGCTAATATAACAGTCTTATCAATGGTAGGCTGATATAACAAGTCTTTTTAATGGTAGGCTAATATAACAGTCTTATCAATGGTAGGCTAATATAACAGTGTTATCAATGGTAGGCTGATATAACAGTCTTATCAATGGTAGGCTGATATAACAAGTCTTTTTAATGGTAGGCTGATATAACAGTCTTATCAATGGTAGGCTAATATAACAGTCTTATCAATGGTAGGCTGATAAACCAGTCTTATCAATTGTTAATCTGATATAACAGTCTTATCAATGGTAGGCTGATATTACAGTCGTATCAATGGTAGGCTAATATAACAGTCTTATCAATGGTAGGCTGATAAACCAGTCTTATCAATGGTAGGCTGATATAACAGTCTTATCAATGGTAGGCTGATATAACAGTCTTATCAATGAAAGGCTGATAAAAAAAACAATCTTATCTATGGTAGGCTGATATAACAGTCTTATCAATGGTAGGCTGATATAACAAGTTTTTTTAATGGTAGGCTGATATAACAGTCTTATCAATGGTAGGCTAATATAACAGTCTTATCAATGGTAGGCTAATATAACAGTGTTATCAATGGTAGGCTGATATAACAGTCTTATCAATGGTAGGCTGATATAACAAGTCTTTTTAATGGTAGGCTGATATAACAGTCTTATCAATGGTAGGCTGATATAACAGTCTTATCAATGGTAGGCTGATATAACAGTCTTATCAATGAAAGGCTGATAAAAAAAAACAATCTTATCTATGGTAGGCTGATATAACAGTCTTATCAATGGTAGGCTGATATAACAAGTCTTTTTAATGGTAGGCTGATATAACAGTCTTATCAATGGTAGGCTGATATAACAGTCTTATCAATGAAAGGCTGATAAAACAATCTTATCTATGGTAGACTGATATAACAGTCTTATGAATGGAAGGCTAAACAGTCTTATCAGTGCAAGGCTAATATAACAGTCTTATCAATGGTAGGCTGATAAACCAGTCTTATCAATGGTAGGCTGATATAACAGTCTTATCAATGGTAGGCTGATATAACAGTCTTATCAATGGTAGGCTGATATAACAGTCTTATCAATGGTAGGCTAATATAACAGTCTTATCAATGGTAGGCTAATATAACAGTCTTATCAATGGTAGGCTAATATAACAGTCTTATCAATGGTAGGCTGATATAACAGTCTTATCAATGGTAGGCTGATGTAACAGTCTTATCAATGGTAGGCTGAGAAGACAGTCTTATCAATGGTAAACTGATATAACAGTCTTATCAATGGTAGGCTGAGAAGACAGTCTTATCACTGGTAGGCTGATATAACAGTCTTATCAATGGTAAACTGATATAACAGTCTTATCAATGGTAGGCTGATATAACAGTCTTATCGATGGTAGGCTGATATAACAGTCTTATCAATGGTAGCCTGATATAACAGTCTTATCAATGGTAGGCTGAGAAGACAGTCTTATCAATGGTAAACTGATATAACAGTCTTATCAATGGTAGGCTGAGAAGACAGTCTTATCACTGGTAAACTGATATAACAGTCTTATCAATGGTAAACTGATATAACAGTCTTTTTAATGGTAGGCTAATATAACAGTCTTATCAATGGTAGGCTGATATAACAGTCTTATCAATGGTAGGCTAATATAACAGTCTTATCAATGGTAGGCTGATATAACAAGTCTTTTTAATGGTAGGCTAATATAACAGTCTTATCAATGGTAGGCTAATATAACAGTGTTATCAATGGTAGGCTGATATAACAGTCTTATCAATGGTAGGCTGATATAACAAGTCTTTTTAATGGTAGGCTGATATAACAGTCTTATCAATGGTAGGCTAATATAACAGTCTTATCAATGGTAGGCTGATATAACAGTCTTATCAATGGTAGGCTAATATAACAGTCTTATCAATGGTAGGCTAATATAACAGTCTTATCAATGGTAGGCTAATATAACAGTCTTATCAATGGTAGGCTGATATAACAGTCTTATCAATGGTAGGCTAATATAACAGTCTTATCAATGGTAGGCTAATATAACAGTCTTATCAATGGTAGGCTAATATAACAGTCTTATCAATGGTAGGCTAATATAACAGTCTTATCAATGGTAGGCTAATATAACAGTCTTATCAATGGTAGGCTGATAAACCAGTCTTATCAATTGTTAATCTGATATAACAGTCTTATCAATGGTAGGCTGATATAACAGTCTTATCACTGGTAGGCTGATATAACAAGTCTTTTTAATGGTAGGCTGATATAACAGTCTTATCACTGGTAGGCTGATATAACAGTCTTATCAATGGTAAACTGATATAACAGTCTTATCAATGGTAGGCTGATATAACAGTCTTATCGATGGTAGGCTGATATAACAGTCTTATCAATGGTAGGCTGAGAAGACAGTCTTATCAATGGTAAACTGATATAACAGTCTTATCAATGGTAGGCTGAGAAGACAGTCTTATCACTGGTAGGCTGATATAACAGTCTTATCAATGGTAAACTGATATAACAGTCTTATCAATGGTAGGCTGATATAATAGTCTTATCGATGGTAGGCTGATATAACAGTCTTATCAATGGTAGGCTGATATAACAGTCTTATCAATGAAAGGCTGATATAACAGTCTTATCACTGGTAGGCTGATAAACCAGTCTTATCAATGGTATGCTAATATTAGTCTTATCAATGGTAGCCTGATATAACAAGTCTTTTTAATGGTAGGCTGATATTACAGTCTTATCATACATTCCTCATGAATAGCACTCTAAATAAAATGAAGACAAATGCCTCTAATGTACAGTGTGTAGTCGTGCTGATAAAACTGTGAGAGGAACATTTGAGACCATATATGAGGTGGATCATGAATCTAGACTGAAAGGTAATACTATAGTTTTGATAAAATAGATTAGCTTCATTTTCTGAATCAAGTTTTAAAAAATCAAAGAATGTGATTGAATTATCACTTTTCTCTTGTCACCAATTAGTTTTTGTTCAAAAGTATCCCTCAAGAAAGGCCATCTCTAACATGACCAGCAGCCAGCATATTAGTGCAAAATTTCTAAATTTACCTCCCAAACAGTCTCGTTTTATTTTAATGTGTCCAGAACCAGTATGTAATTCATACGGTATGGTAAGTAATCCAATTATCTTTACCAATGTCAGATTTTTGGTACTAAAAACAAAAAGTGTTGGCTAAAGTACCTATACCACTAAGGCTAATGTGATGCCAACATTTACAGAAATGGGGTCAACAATGTTGATAAGGGTTTTTTGGCTTCACATAGCATTTTAGTTTTTGTTTGGATTGTTTGGCTGATTATAACCAGACATAACTGTCAAGGTTATTACACTGTTAGTATAGACTAAATGTAGATTTTGTGGATAAACATATAGAGAGAAATTAATCTTCAACAAAATAGGGTAGCAGACAAAGATGGAAAATTCACATGAGAGTACATGTAAAAGTTTTCTCTCTTGGGAAGACCAGGGTTTATGCTGAACTTCGCATTTGGTGACAAATGCTAAAGAATTTTGAATGTCGCACTATATTTTACATACTGGTGAAAGTTGCTGGTGAAAAAAAATTACTAAGTAAAAGTTTAATTTTGGATTCATATAAGTGAATCGGACATCTTAATATTATCTTTGGAAGTCAGTGGATCATGTCAGTAGATGATGAATAGGATGTTATTTGAACATGATTGCAGCTAACTGAAAGCTGTCAGTCAGTTTTGAGAAGCAATTAAATGCGATTGGTAGAAAATAAGGAATGACCAGGGCATATACTGTTGTTCAATAAGTTGGCTAAAAAATTCGGTATCAGTTGCATGTGTTGTTAATTTGTGTTCATTAATGGCCCAAGTCACAAATATCAATGAAAAATTAAAATATTACTTTATAAAACAAGTCTTCATCAAGCATAAAAAAACTAAGATTTATATCCAGCTGCATCTGAAGCAGCTACCAGATTACTTGTTGCCCATATGTCTACTGCAGACTGTGATAGGGTGTACAGTCACCAGAATCTAATCAAAACAAGCATACAAAATTATATGGGTATATTATATATAGACTCAAAATTTTTTTTATGTAATTTCTATTAATGGGCCAAGTGCTGAGAATTTTTATTTCAGGAAGGCATTTAAGAAAATTTAAGCAGATATTGATGACATTGTTCAGAAAGACTAAGAAGTGTTTTGTATTATCAGTTATAAAGAAACAATTTCTTATTCATTCTTACTATATGTTATATATTGAACTTCACGTGTATATAATGGTATTGTTATATTTATTAGTCTGTAGAAATTATAATTTATTCACAACAATTACAAGTTCTTTAATTTGAAAATATTGATGAAAGTCAGTTAGTCCTAAGAATTTTCTGTCACCATTTGATGTCCAAAACAATCACGTAAATGAGCCATAGCTAAACCGATCACGAGTTAAATTTATCGAGTTCTAACCAGAAAATTCAAAGGGTGCAGAATTGATAATTTGGTTGCTTGCAATAAACATACCATATATGCTGAGTCAATCTAAACACCCATTAGATTAGATTCATCTAGTGGACTTTTATTATGTATTATATATTAAAAAACAATAAAAACCCTGTAACAATACAGGTTTGGGGACTGGCTTAATGAATTACAAATAGACAAGTTCATTTTACAGAAAATTCAGTCCTTGTTGATACAAGTTACAGCATATAATTTTGTTTGTCTTGTCAAAATTGAAATCAACACTTTTGAAAATAATTTTTAAATGATGGATTCTTTACCAAAATTGTCTTAAGAAGATTAGTTTGTTTGAAAAATCTTGTTTGGGATTCAATGACACAGATAAATTCAGGGTTAAACTCTTTTCATTTCAAGAAAAGATTCTAATTATTTGCATTTATCGTTTTTCAATACTATAATAGATGTTACTTTCTATGAGATGCATATAATTATTGTAATAAATTTGGAGTATGTGCATTTTGGTTAGAGCGGTCTGTTTTAACACATTTTTAGATTTGTGTGATTATTGGAATTCGGTGCAATGGAAATATACTTAGCCTGAAATAATTAGCCAATTACTGGGAGCAAACGCCACAGAGTGAAGTATTAGTGAGTTTCCATGATGCCATGGTTGACTTGTAGTGAATTCAGGCCAAAACCAAATGAATGTCCCTGAAGTAACATAGTCCATATTAAAATCTAGTGGTGTACATTGGTGGTGTGGCAGAAGTGACAGTATTTATGGAGGAAACCAGTAAATTACACAAAGTAATAAATAAGAAGGGACACTGTTCTGTACCATACACTGGCTATCCATTCAATCCAGAATCAAACACAAAATTTGTTCTCTGTCCTACATTTCACTGATGGACTCAGTCCAACATACCTATTTGGCCTCAACAATGTATACACACCAGCAAGATACTAACAAACCACTGCTGACAATCATATACTCATTATTCCCACTATGAAAACAAAGTCATATGGACAACGTTCTTTTGCATACCAGGGCCCAGCACTGTGAAATGAATTTGCCCATTGAAATTAGACAAAAAGACAGTGATCCCTTTCAAGAGTGCTCTTAAAAATCACCTTTTTTGACTGCAAGAACAAACTTAAAGACCTAATAATGTTTCCTACCTTAAATATTTTCAGCATGTTTTTGTTTTCAAATTGTATTTCTTTTTTTTTATTTTGTAGTCATGTAAAGATGTAAAGCACTTAGAGCTTTTAAAGGTTAGATGCTAAACAAAGTCCTCATTATTATTATTAATAATAAGAGCTGTTATGTTAACTTGAGACAAGAAGAATCTTTTAATAATTAGTGCTATGTTTAATTGAAGATATTAAGAAGCCTTGAAGTTATTTGTACTTTTCTTACTACACACATACTGGTCACACATATAGTCCCCTCTGGAAAGGCCACCCATCTTATACAACAACTTTCCCAGTGCATAAGTGGTGGCCGTCAAAGAAAGGGAACTCTGTATATACATCTGACTACAAACATGAAGAGTTGTATACACAATGAACAACTCCCATGTAATGTTATATATACATTCAATGACTCTCATCAAGTATTCTATCTGATGTCATTTATTTCAATAAAATTACTCATAAAATTTAGGTAACTGCTTGCTGAGGGAAGCTCACTCATCAAGTTTCATAAAACTCTTATCAGGGAGAGTCGTCAAAAATGCATAACAATCAGCAAACAAATGCCAGATAATCTCATTAATGAACATACATCACTTGTTTAGAAAATGCATTCAGATCTTATTGATAAAAGCCGACATATAGAGTTTCCTTCATTCATAAACATAGGCAAATCTTACTTTTCAATAATAGTTTCATGACAAGATTTGTGTTTCTTTTGCTTCATAAATATCTAAAACTGTATCTGGAAGTATAAGATGAATTATGTTTGGATGTCTCAGCTATTATATACATCATACCCTGCATGATATCTTGATGTGATAGATTGTTTTGGTGTTTTACAACACAGCAATACAAGAAGGTTTATTAGGAGTTTTTATTTGGTATTAATAGCATGATAACATTTATAACAAGTCTGATTTCAGAAATATTCTATGTATTTCTGAAACACGATACATGATGACATCTCATACATGGAAATACTGATTGGAATGTTTTCAAATACAGGAAGTTAATGTTATCATTTTTCCAGAAGAAAAAAAAACCAAATAATTCAACACTACAGTAAAACCAACCATGCACTTTTAGGACTGAGTTGATATCTGAAACTTCTGGTGGTAGTGCTGCTATCTTTTCTCTCACAGCCGCATCGCTGGATGCTGAATTTTCCAGTTCTGCCAACTTCTTTACTAAATCTTCTGCCTGTTGAAAAACTTCCAGAATCAGTGAAAGTAATGAATTGGGAATTTCAATAAGTGAGTACATTATTACGGGTGGGTGAGGAGTCTGCTAACAAGAAAAGGAAAGATAATTGGGGGTGAGGGGGGGTTAAAAAGAGGAAAAGGAATTGACCAAAGGAAAGTAGTAGTCAGTGCTGTACCTGAAGTTCTGGATTGTAAGATTTCTGTAATTTTTGTCCCGATGTCAGCAAATTCTTGCCACTAGTGTGTCCATCATGTTGTATCTTATTGACAATGTATGTATTACTACTCTGTAAGCTACCCTGCAGTCTCTGTGGAAATGATGAAAATACAGAATACAAAGTCAACAAGGATAAAAGAGCAAGAAAAAAAGAAACAAAGTAAACAAAAGAAAAGCAATTTACTTTGTCCCTCTAAAACTCTGTGCACCTGACAAATTTTGAGGAAATGGAGACACAGTGTCTCTTGCTCATAATATCCAAGATACAACACTGATTATTTGATTCAAATTAACATAAAATCAAAACAAAAATCTGATATGAATTTGAGAATAAGAAATCTATAACAATAACAAATCAAACAGAATTTGCTTTCAATCTTGGTATCAAGTTTAAAACACTAAAATGAATGTAAACTGAAAATTAACTAAATTGGAAAAATAAAACATTTTAAGATTTAAAAAAACACTTCATTCATCTGAGTCATTACATAATGTAAGTACAATATGTAATGACCCAGATGAATGAAGTATGTCTTTTTCCTCTTCAGTCAAATCTATATTTACTGTAAAGGTCTGCATAATTTCTTAGTTTCTCTAACAATGGTACTATTAATGTTAAACTCACTACAAGGTGTCAAAATCGAAGATCTTAATATACGTTGAACTTACTCAAACTTTCACAACATTATGTTTACCAAGAAGATGCTTTATTATTTACATTAGGGATGACTTGTATTTTGGCTTTTAGCTGTAAATATCTTTATCAATTAAGTGTTATCATTGTTAATGTACAATTTATGAACTGGAAAAGCAAGTTATCTTTAAGTTAACTGTGTGATTGATAATTTTAAAAAAATGCCTGCAGTTTATTTGTGAACTTCGAATAAAAACTATAGCAATTAATGTCTATGTATATTTAGGTTTATATTTTGGCATACAACACACCTTCTAGTAATGCTGTACATGTAAACCCAAGTTACATCCCTTATGCTTAAAATCTTTGCACTTACACAGCAGAAGCGTGATGGAAACAAAGCAGTATTGAGCCTTGATCATGACCTCCATGACAGCACCCCCAGTGTGGTATGTGAAACATCTAGCAATGCATATGACCTCCATGATAGCACCCCCAGTGTGGTATGTGAGACATCTAGCAATGCCATACAAGTATCACAAGTTTCATATCTGGCAAGCCACCTGTTTTTATCAATTGGAAGTGCACTGAGATACATTTTTGGTTTAAATCACTCACTGGAAATTTCCTCGTAATGCTTTTCCAGCTCCACTACTCTGATATACTTCAAAACTCTTAAAATCATTCTCATCATTGGCCAGTATTTGCCAAATTCATCATCTGAGAATACCATAGTAAGAGTCATCCATTTTGAGTTATATTAAGCTTATACAATTTCCGAAATGATCCAATCACTAGAACTACCCACGTTGCCAACCATGGCAAGAAAATACAAGTTCATTGCAAAACGATGCTCTAAGTTACCAGGAAAGTGATATTCATGTTGCCCTTGTAATGCCGGCTTTAATGTCAAAATATTTTAAATATAACCAGTCAATGAGTTTAGGAAGCTACACTTTTTTCACACACTGAATATGCCAGTAATCAGAACAAAAGTCAAGTCTAACAATACTTACTAAAGCTGGTCATATGTAATTATCTAAATCAAGTCTAACAATACTTACTAAAGCTGGTCATATGTAATTATCTAAATCAAGTCTAACAATACTTACTAAAGCTGGTCATATGTAATTATCTAAATCAAGTCTAACAATACTTACTAAAGCTGGTCATATGTAATTATCTAAATCAAGTCTAACAATACTTACTAAAGCTGGTCATATGTAATTATCTAAATCAAGTCTAACAATACTTACTAAAGCTGGTCATATGTAATTATCTAAATCAAGTCTAACAATACTTACTAAAGCTGGTCATATGTAATTATCTAAATCAAGTCTAACAATACTTACTAAAGCTGGTCATATGTAATTATCTAAATCAAGTCTAACAATACTTACTAAAGCTGGTCATATGTAATTATCTAAATCAAGTCTAACAATACTTACTAAAGCTGGTCATATGTAATTATCTAAATCAAGTCTAACAATACTTACTAAAGCTGGTCATATGTAATTATCTAAATCAAGTCTAACAATACTTACTAAAGCTGGTCATATGTAATTATCTAAATCATGTCTAAAGTTAACAGTACCCAACTCCTCTCAAATCCAGTCTCAGGACGTTAGTGAAGCTAAAATGGAGTGCTGAATTAAATATTAAAAGGATATTAAAAATGGGATACATGCATGAGAATTAAAATCATGAATATGTACAGATTATTTGCTGTAAATCAAAGAGATCAAATGGCACTCATACTGTGGTGGGCTGCTTGCACTGCAGACAAGTGAAAATCTGGTTACACCAAATATCACCTCCAGCTGTAGTAAAGGTGGTTCAAGAATCAAGTTATATATGTGGAAGATGTCTGGTTTGGTTTGGTTTGTAGTTAATAATCAAGTTATCTAGGTTGAAGATGTCTGGTTTGGTTTGTAGTTAATAATCAAGTTATCTAGGTTGAAGATGTCTGGCTTGGTTTGAAATTAATAATCAAGTTATCTAGGTTGAAGATGTCTGGTTTGTTTTGTAATTAATAATCAAGTTATCTATGTGGAAGATGTCTGGTTTGGATTGTAGATAATAAGTTATCTATGTGGAAGATGTCTGGTTTGGTTTGTAGTTAATAATCAAGTTATCTATGTTGAAGATGTCTGGTTTGTTTTGTAGTTAATAATCAAGTTATCTATGTGGAAGATGTCTGGTTTGTTTGGCATAGCAACACAACCACATCATTTAGTGCCAAGGCAATCAAAGGAATGTGCCTTTCAATGGACACACCACTATAGGGCTAAAACACTGGTAGGATGTGAACCCAAGCACTTAATTCAAAAGTCTGCAACACTATCCACTGAAGAACCTTATGGATGGGGACTAAAATATATTATTTCCAGTAATAAGTGTATTCTAGTCATTAAAACTTGCGCAAATAACATAAACACTATCCTGCCATGAAAACAAACAAAAAGACCAATTTTACATCACATCAGTAGCAACTACTAC
Source organism: Unio pictorum (assembly GCA_030141615.1). Taxonomy (NCBI): domain Eukaryota; kingdom Metazoa; phylum Mollusca; class Bivalvia; order Unionida; family Unionidae; genus Unio; species Unio pictorum. The sequence continues at coordinate 26,999,716 of JARLTB010000052.1, forward strand.
TACAATAACAGCAGCAGCTACTATTACTACTGTTATTATTAGAAATTACAATGTGTTGCTTTGGTGTTATGATTGCAGCATATTTAATCTCTCTTTTAGCTTTATATTTTCCCTGTTTTACCTACGTTGATATGTGACCTTTCTACGTGTGTGTGTGTGGGTGTGTGTGTGTGTGTGTGTGTGAAAATTCTTAATTGTCCGAAGTTTGGTGGACTAAAAGAAAACTTAGTAATATTGAGGCTCAAATATTTTTTAAGTTATGAAGGTGTAAGTTCAATATGTTTCTTATCCAGTATAATATAGATTAGTTTATTTTAGCTCCTAATTAATTTTATTTAATGAAAATGGGATGTTCTGATCTCTTTCTTTAAACCCCTTTAGAGCTGCCATTTTAACCTCATTAACGGCCAGGATTTCATTGCCTTCTGTTTTGACTGAACCCAATGTGGCAATCCTTAATCATTCCCTTCATTTTGACAGCTTGTTCACTGGAATGTTGTACTGCTTGGCAATCTTAGCTTTGCTTTTTTTTTACATCCCATTCTACTTCATGAACAGTGTTGTATTTGGTTTCAATACATTTTGGGTCCCTGTTTTACTCTGTACCTCTTCTAGTTTCCATATAATGGTGATTCAGATACAGTGTAGTAAGTGTAGTGTCTTCCTTTAGAGTTTTTGAAATGTACACGTGCATCAAAGTGTTTATATGATAATCAGATTTTCTTTTATCAAACCTACCTACCTACTGAATATATGAAACTATTGTATGTATCACGCTACTGAATATATGAAACTATTGTATTTATCACACTATTGAATATATAAAACTATTGTATTTATCACACTACTGAATATATGAAACTATTGTATTTATCACACTACTGAATATGACACTATTGTATTTATCACACTACTGATTATACGAAACTATTGTATTTATCACGCTACTGAATATATGACACTATTGTATTTATCACACTACTGAATATATGACACTGTTGTATTTATCACACTACTGAATATATGAAACTATTGTATTTATCACACTATTGAATACACGACATTATTGTATTTATCACACTACTGAATATGACACTATTGTATTTATCACACTACTGAATATATGACACTATTGTATTTATCACACTATTAAATATATGAAACTATTGTATTTAACACACTATTGAATATATGACACTATTTTATTTATCACACTATTGAATACATGACACTATTGTATTTATCACACTACTGAACATATTATGAAATGAATGTATTGTATTTACCAAGATAATACTCTACTTTTAATGACATTATTAATTTATTATGACACTATTGTTTTTTCACAAAATTGTATTTATTATAGTAGTACTGTATTCATTCTGATACTATTCTTCACAATACTAATGTATTTTTACGATAATGTATTTATTATAATAGTATTGTATTCATTTCGATACTATTCCTCATGATACTATTGTATTTTATGATACTACTGCATTTTTTAATGCTAGTGTATTGTGACTTGCCTACCATATTTATGATACTACTGCATTTTTTTAATGCTAGTGTATTGTGACTTGTCTACCATATTTATGATACTACTGCATTTTTTTAATGCTAGTGTATTGTGACTTGTCTACCATATTTATTATACTGGTGCATTAAACACAATTGACGACTCTAGTTTCCACACGACTATCTTAATGGAGGTAAATCACAACTGTTCAACTGTTTTATACACATACATGCGCAAGAATTGCACATGCTTGAGAAGGGCTTTCAGAGGTTTTGAGTTTGTATTTTGTCTGACAATAAAACATTTTTCCATATGCTTCTTTTTGTTAACTGATGTGTGTCATTTGATCCAGAAAATGTTATGTCATTTCTTTATTTATTTATCACAATAGGACAATATGTAAGTAAAAATTCCTAAAAGAAAAAGCGATATATTTTATTTAATTTTAATATTTTGTATTTCTTCAGATAAGTTCAAGTATTAGTAGTCTCAACAAATTAATGTTTTCAAGGCAACATATCAATAAATCAAGGACATTTCAAAGTTGTAAGAACCCAACAGATGTTATAGCATGTGAATATTAAGCACTAATTCCCTATACCTACCTAATTTACATGTGAATGCAGACATTTTGGTCTGTGGGTGTGGATGGGATGGTGGTGGTGGTGGGTAAAACTTAATCAAAGGTACGAAAAGTTTGCAGCTATATATACACAGCAACCATTGCCCTGCCCCACCCACACGGTCAGTGACAGTCATGGGACAAATATAAATTCTCATTCTAATCAAAAGTAGGGTAAATCATAAATCACAGAAAATCCCATCCACCCCCATCCATCCATCCCCATACCAGCATTTCTCTGCATACAGTATCTGAGCTTACATCAACAGCCTTTGACAAATCAGGAGCAAAATTGCTCTCCAGCTCTTCTAGGAGGCTCAATTGCTTCCCTTCCTCTTCCTTTTTCTTCCTTTTCTTAACAGGTGGCTCTGATACAGGGGTACTCACTAAAAAACAAAGCCAAACAATAATTATATACATGTGGGCTATTTCAATGTGCAAAAAGCAAGAAATTCACTCAAGAAATGCCAAACACAAGAGAAAAATGCTGGAGAATTTGTCCAAAGTAAATTTCATGTACAACAGTCTTTAATGTGTACCAGATCTAGCTTTGTAAAATCTATCATACATACTTGTAGTTAGTTTTGCAAAGTCCCAGATCTGCCACTGGATAATGGGCTGGTAAATCTGCGTATATGCAATTTTGTTAAGAATAATCAATAATCAATGACACAGACCTTGATATGCCATGGTATAAGATTCAACTGAGCAAGTATATATGGCACCCAACTGCAAACAATGTAGGCATAGAGCTGCTTTCAGATAATGAATGGACAGATCTATGGTCAGTTGATCTGAAGTCTTGAGTATGATAAATAGTAGATATCAATCTGACTATGCATTATGAGGTGAAAATGTGGGTCCAAGGCTGCAGCACTTCATGCATCTGAAAATTTGCAAAAGAAAGGGTAATATCATCCACCCTCTTCCAAAACTGGGGAAGCAATAAAAATTTAAGGGTGATGCTCCTCAACTAATTTGTTCTCAAAAATGTGTTGCTATGTTCCTTGCATTCTGTGATATTTGGTTCAGAGAGGAAAATGACACTTGTAAATGCTTGGTCGATTTCAATGACTACTATAATCTCGGATTTTATTGATGAAGTCAGTTCTCTGTCTCATGCATATTCATGAATCACACTGACAGCATATGAATGATAGGTTCTCATAAAGATCATGCCAACATTTTAGTTGTAAATCAATCCAGACAAAAGCCATTGCATACATTTGCAAAAGCCATGGCATGTGTGTGTGTGTGCGTGTGATTTCAATTTTTAACTTAGTTTTAGCAATTTTTCAGTCATATTGCTAAGATGTCCACAGTGTGGCAGTTATAGTGATGCCTATCATCGGGGCATCATGTCCCATCAGATAACATTATCCTGACACCAGGTCAACCAGTCCTAACACTAAACTCCTATGCTGAGCTCCTACTGAAGCAGCTGTTAGTACCATTTTTAAAGTCTTTGGTATGACTCAGTCACTTCGAACCAGTGATGTCCCAATTAATCGAAATTAATATTTACAAAATGGATGCTAAATTATTAATTCTAGAAACAAGTAAATGGTCAGTGTGTCAACTCATAAATAGGCAAAAGAACCAAAGTCTTGCTTATAGTAACTACAGGAATGAAGTGGAATGCAAAAAATCAATTCCAGTAACAACTTACCCGCTGAAAAATGCATTTTTTGACTGCATATACAGGTAAAACCAATGAAGCAATGCATATATACATCATGTATAAGCTGGATGCTGTTGCATAAACCATGTATAGAAAACTAATTGTACTTATCTGACCATGGGAGACGCTATGCACTAATATAAGCCAGTTATCTAAATTACACACAAAAACATAAAAAAAATGAACTAAAGCAATGTAGATACTACAATATCCATGATGCTACCTGCAGGAAAAGACCCAGTGAAGTTCTATACAGGTAAAATCAGCAAAGCATCACATACTGGTGTGAATTTGACAAGTTAACGTTTAAACAGAACAGTTTATCCTGATGCCACTTAAAAATTCTGAATCAATAATAAATGAGTTTTCTATCTCACTCACCAGACATGCACTTATTTATACCATTAGAATAATGTGATGGGATGTCAGAACAAATTGTACAGGTATATATATTGACACCTAAATCATTCAAATGTGTGGTAATGGCAAAGTAACAAGGTACATGTAGAACTTCTTCTAAATTATTATGATTAGGTAACATATTCTGTTGAATAAACTTTAAAATTATACGTCATTTGTCTTTTTTAACTTTAAAATTATATGTCATTTGTCTTTTTTAACTTTAAAATTATACATCATTTGTCTTTTTTAACTTTAAAATTATACGTCATTTGTCTTTTTTAACTTTAAAATTATACGTCATTTGTCTTTTTTAACTTTAAAATTATATGTCATTTGTCTTTTTTAACTTTAAAATTATATGTCATTTGTCTTTTTTAACATTAAAATTATACGTCATTTGTCTTTTTTAACTTTAAAATTATACGTCATTTGTCTTTTTTAACATTAAAATTATACGTCATTTGTCTTTTTTAACATTAAAATTATACGTCATTTGTCTTTTTTAACTTTAAAATTATACGTCATTTGTCTTTTTTAACATTAAAATTATACGTCATTTGTCTTTTTTAACTTTAAAATTATACGTCATTTGTCTTTTTTAACATTAAAATTATACGTCATTTGTCTTTTTTAACTTTAAAATTATACGTCATTTGTCTTTTTTAACTTTAAAATTATACGTCATTTGTCTTTTTAACTTTAAAATTATACGTCATTTGTCTTTTTTAACATTAAAATTATACGTCATTTGTCTTTTTTAACTTTAAAATTATACGTCATTTGTCTTTTTTAACTTTAAAATTATACGTCATTTGTCTTTTTTAACTTTAAAATTATACGTCATTTGTCTTTTTTAACTTTAAAATTATACGTCATTTGTCTTTTTAACTTTAAAATTATATGTCATTTGTCTTTTTTAACTTTAAAATTATACGTCATTTGTCTTTTTTAACTTTAAAATTATACATCATTTGTCTTTTTTAACTTTAAAATTATACGTCATTTGTCTTTTTTAACTTTAAAATTATACGTCATTTGTCTTTTTTAACTTTAAAATTATACGTCATTTGTCTTTTTAACTTTAAAATTATACGTCATTTGTCTTTTTTAACTTTAAAATTATACGTCATTTGTCTTTTTCAACTTTAAAATTATACGTCATTTGTCTTTTTTAACTTTAAAATTATACGTCATTTGTCTTTTTAACTTTAAAATTATATGTCATTTGTCTTTTTTAACATTAAAATTATACGTCATTTGTCTTTTTTAACTTTAAAATTATACGTCATTTGTCTTTTTTAACATTAAAATTATACGTCATTTGTCTTTTTTAACTTTAAAATTATACGTCATTTGTCTTTTTTAACTTTAAAATTATACGTCATTTGTCTTTTTAACTTTAAAATTATACGTCATTTGTCTTTTTTAACATTAAAATTATACGTCATTTGTCTTTTTTAACTTTAAAATTATACGTCATTTGTCTTTTTTAACATTAAAATTATACGTCATTTGTCTTTTTTAACATTAAAATAATACGTCATTTGTCTTTTTTAACTTTAAAATTATACGTCATTTGTCTTTTTTAACATTAAAATTATACGTCATTTGTCTTTTTTAACTTTAAAATTATACGTCATTTGTCTTTTTTAACATTAAAATTATACGTCATTTGTCTTTTTTAACTTTAAAATTATACATCATTTGTCTTTTTTAACATTAAAATTATACGTCATTTGTCTTTTTTAACTTTAAAATTATACATCATTTGTCTTTTTTAACATTAAAATTATGTCATTTGTCTTTTTTAACTTTAAAATTATACGTCATTTGTCTTTTTAACTTTAAAATTATGCGTCATTTGTCTTTTTTTAACTTTAAAATTATACGTCATTTGTCTTTTTTAACATTATAATTATACGTCATTTGTCTTTTTTGACTTTAAAATTATACGTCATTTGTCTTTTTTAACATTAAAATTATACGTCATTTGTCTTTTTTAACATTAAAATTATACGTCATTTGTCTTTTTTAACATTAAAATTATACGTCATTTGTCTTTTTTAACTTTAAAATTATACGTCATTTGTCTTTTTTAACATTAAAATTATACGTCATTTGTCTTTTTTAACTTTAAAATTATACGTCATTTGTCTTTTTTAACATTAAAATTATACGTCATTTGTCTTTTTTAACTTTAAAATTATACATCATTTGTCTTTTTTAACATTAAAATTATACGTCATTTGTCTTTTTTAACTTTAAAATTATACATCATTTGTCTTTTTAACTTTAAAATTATGCGTCATTTGTCTTTTTTAACTTTAAAATTATACGTCATTTGTCTTTTTTAACATTATAATTATACGTCATTTGTCTTTTTTGACTTTAAAATTATACATCATTTGTCTCTTTTAGCTTTAAAATTATACGTCATTTGTCTTTTTTAACTTTAAAATTATACGTCATTTGTCTTTTTTAACTTTCAAATTATACGTCATTTGTCTTTTTTAACATTAAAATTATACGTCATTTGTCTTTTTTAACATTAAAATTATACGTCATTTGTATTTTTTAACTTTAAAATTATACGTCATTTGTCTTTTTTAACTTTAAAATTATACATCATTTGTCTTTTTTAACTTTAAAATTATACGTCATTTGTCTTTTTAACTTTAAAATTATACGTCATTTGTCTTTTTTAACTTTAAAATGACCAAAAAAAGGACTTAAATCTCACATGGGAACAAATCTGGAATGTTTTCTTCATGTTGATATATGTCATTGGTTGATGAGCATACTGTCATGATAATAATCAGCTGGGAATTGTGGGAGGGCAGATTTCAAAACATGAGTTAGTCATCTTACATCTGCCAGTTTGTAGAGGGTGACTGGGTGTTGTCTAAAAGTTTTACTTAGTGTTATTGACAAAAATAAATGCATGTGCCCACTATGGCTGTCTCAGAAGAATTTTCACTTTAAAAATTAAGAAGGCAAATGACTAATAATTATTAACAACTGCTGAAGATTAAAGTAAAATGTATTGAAAAAGTATTGTTTTGTATTGATATTCAGCCCTTTGTACCGATATGAGTACATCAATATATCGGTTAATCATTTCACCCCAAGAATATTGACTTGCTCTATTGCTAAACTCTACTGGAGAGCTGAGTAAATTAAAAAAGCAATGGAAGCTGCCTCTTCTGGTGAATTTACTGGTTAATAATCCACAAGGTAAACCCAATGACTTTAGTTGTTAGTTTACTTATTTATTACTTCTTTGGCAGAGTTGCTGCATAATAAATCCAAATTAACTTTGAGGCATATTCATTCTTGCTGACTATATTTACCTCTGCCTTGTTTGATCTGTTTTATGAAATCCTTGCTATACACCCCTCTCTCCTCCCAAATGTTCAGGATCCTGTCTACAGCTCCCTTCATCTTATCATCTGCATCCCTGAAAGTCATAAACAGTTCTGAATTTTCAGACTCAATTGAAATTTTAAATTCACCACATTATGTGTATGGATCAAAATTGATGCCACAAGAAGAATACAACACTTAGGTGACAGATGCATGACAACAATTGCAAACTCAGGCTTAAACTGCATCAAATATTTGCAATAACTAGTTTTAATATTTCTGAAACAAAGGAGAAAATAAATAGGAGGAACTCTTGCATACATGTGTTCATATAGATGTAAATCCAGAATGTATGAATTATTAAAGAGGGTGTACTGTTTATACAGCACATCATCACTTTCAAGGTTTAAATCTTGTCAAGGTAGGTAAAAGGACTTGCACAGAGATACAGCATGGTAAATGACCTGGGCTGGGAATCCAATAGAAGGAATGATGTTACAACAAAGCCATCCCACTCATGAATCATTAATGAAAAAATGCACAAGCAGTAAAAGATTTGAATTACTTGACTGAAGCCAGAAAGCCTTCCATGAGAACAGATCCAAAATCCTTTGTAAATTCTGGTCCTTTCTTTTTACTGTTCTGGATGACATCATTGGCCAAGTACATAAAGGTCAGTCTCTTGGCAGGTTTTGCTGCAAAAGAAATTAACTTTTAGTATTCTTCATCTCAGAACTACACACCTTGGCAGCTTTGTCTCCCATGATAGGAAATCATATCACTAGTAACAGTTTTGTCTCCCATGATAGAAAATCATATCATTAGTAACAGCTTTGTCTCCCATGATAGGAAATCATATCACCAGTAACAGCTTTGTCTCCCATGATAAGAAATCATATCACTAGTAACAGCTTTGTCTCCCATGATAAGAAATCATAAAACTAGTAACAGCTTTGTCTCCCATAATTGGAAATCACATCACTAATGATAGACGTGTCTCTCATGAAAGAAAATAAAATCACTAGTGACAGATTTTTCTCCCATGACAGGAAAATACATCACTAGTTACTGAGCTAATAATCAATCAATAAATTAGAATTCAAATACAATAAACCAGAAGTCTACTACAATAAACCAGAAGTCTACTACAATAAAGTAGAAGTAGAAGTCTATTACAATAAAGTAGAAGTCTACTACAATAAAGTTGAAGTCGACTACAATAAAGTAAAAGTCTACTAAACTAAAGTAGAAGTCTACTACAAAGTAGCATTTAAAACCCAAACACACAATTTCACAAATGTCCCTACCACCAGTTACCAAATCTCTACCTCTCTAAGAGTGTGTATGGGTCATAAATACCTAAACTGTTACACATTTATAGACAAGTTACTAAATTTCTACAAGTTTGACATGCAAGTTTATGTTTAAGCATCCTCTGATACCCCAAGTTAATCTCCTCAGTGATAGATAGAACATATGATATCAATTTTTGCACATCTACAGACCAGACATATCTACCTCTACCACCAGCGGAATACAAATTCTTCACTGTATAAGGTTAAAATTCACTCATGTAAGCCATGGTAATAGTATCTGGCTATAAGAAATGGAAACAAAAAGTTGTGCTGAAAATTGACAAGGTACTTTTCCAAGCACTTTACATTGAGTACACAGAGTCCTGCATCACTGCTTTCGTAGATTCATCAATGGAGGAGAGGAGATTGATTACCACTCTGTGATAGGCCATCAAAGGCAGCGTGTTTTTTTCTATGAAGTCTGGTTGCATCATTAATACCACAAAACCATCTGATGTTAGTTATTGATAATTCAGGTCCACTGAAAGAGAATGCAGTTCACTCACCATTGGTTCAAGCTAGAGATATAAAGAAACACATCTGCATGACTACAGATGTAAGGAGGTGATGGCAAATGGCAAATGATTGATTTGACTTCAGTCCTGTCAGCACCATCTACAAATTCCACTTAAGAAACAGGGTGAGTGATTTCAGCTTATTAAATTAAAAATAGGTTATATAGGTCTGCAAAAGCCTTATAGTGAACTCTATATGCCATGCCAAGATGCAAAACTGTGTCCAAGGTCATGAAGCTGCAGCATTCCCTAAATATATGCCACTTCCACTTGGACACTTTCAAATTAGACATCATTTAGTTTGGAAGAGTCTGTCATGAGAGAAGGCTTAAATTCTTTTCTTCACAAGGCCCTTGTTACAAATAAATGATGGCCCCCAAGTGGCCTAAAGTGCTCTCCGTTACAGATCAATGTCATCTCACCTGTCTGCATGAGTTCTAGTCAGAATCAGCTAATGTGGGTATGTGAGAAAGCTTGCCAGTAGCTTCTCATGGGTCTGTGGTTCTTTCTTCACTTTATATACAAACTTTGGAGCTTCGATAGACATATGAGAAATAGAGATCTTCATAACAATAAATTTATTGAGATAAATATAAATAATTTACTAGTCTACAAACAGCTGAAAAACAAAAATAATGCATTTCCTCAAAGTAATCAAATTTTCACTGGAAATTTTTTTGTTTTTTTATTCTACAAGCTGGACAAGCACTTCACTTAAAATACAGCAGTGGCCCGATCTGAAATTTGAAGGAATCACAGCATCAAGCTATCAGCAGATTATTTTAGCACTGACTTAAAATTACAGAAACTGATTGAAGTCCTATTATTTATCTCTCTCTTTCAACTGTACAGTCATGCAATCGCACCATAATTGGAACTCACCAATGTCAGTTTTGCCACTTGTATCATAATATACATAACACAGCAGTTTTGCTCAATGAATTTTACAGTATCATCCATAAGTCACCAATACATATATTTAAGAATTCTTCCCAAATTCATATCTATAAGTGGCCACAATTCAATACCACTGGTTCAAAACAAAGCCAGTATTATCAGTTTGGGGGTGGGAGGAGGGCAATGCAATATGGTGTCTTCCTTGTGAATAGTATAATATTCAATCCAGTGTTCACTGGATAACACCTCTTGATTACACAAATATTTTGCCATACTTCAACACTGTTTTTATTGTATGTTTTCTCACGGAATTTATACAATGAACTTCCAAGGAATGTGTATTTTCTAAAAAATTACACCTACTGCTGAAATGGTATGCACTTAACGTCTACATGAGAGGTATGACATGTACTTAAATGTTTAAGGAGGGTACCTGTATTTGAGTCATTAAACCTGCTGCTTTTAAGGCATGTTAAGTAAGAATTTGAAAAAGACATTAACGCTATTTCTGCATTTGATCCAGATTAGTTGACAACATAGGAACATGCTTCACATAAAATAAAATGGAGAACAGCAAACGACTGTTATGGCATGCCACGTTTTATTTTGAATGCAACTTCTCGATTCATTAACATATCAATATAACATTTACAGTTGCACAATCAGTACAAATATACATTCTATAGGATACAAAGAAATACGTTATGTTTACACGGAATAACAATCATGTACCACTGCTAACTAACTCTCCTGTACTAACATTGTGTAGTAATGTAACGTTACCATATGGCAATTGGCATGCAATATATTCACCTTTTTGAAGCTCCCTTAACCAGACTTGGACAATTGTCTTAGAGTGTTTTCTGTGATGGATGAGCCACAGTGACAGTGTCTGGATACTTTGCTGGGTGTTGTTTAACTCGATTAATTTCTTTGTGAAGCTACTCTCCGAGAACGACATCTTGTCCGCAGGAAATAATGATTTCTCCCGGAAGTATCCACGAACATTGCAACCCCGGCTCGCATTTGAATCCGTATTCTCATAATGGTAAAGCATTCATCGTAATGACGATACAAAAATAAATACGAATTTGGAAATTCTAAATGACTATATCTAAATCATGTAGGAAAGGTGTAGTTCAAAACTGTATGCAAAGGTTTAAAAGAAAAATAAAATGTATCGCTGCCAGTGTGCAATACTTCTCAAACTAATAAATACTAGTTTTTATTTTTTTTTCTTCAAACTATATAGTTTTAACAAAACGTTTAGCTACACGCTTTACATCAATTCTACACTTTTGTTTTATCTGACACTAGTTTAAGATTGTATGTATGTATGTATGTATGTATGTATGTATGTATGTATGTATGTATGTATGTATGTATGTATGTATGTATGTATGTATGTATGTATGTATGTATGTATGTATGTACGTACTAGGTAGGTAGGTAGGTAGGTAGGTAGGTAGGTAGGTATTTCATATATTTGAAACAAATATTGGGGAAAAAGAAAAACAATTTCAAATAAATTCAAGACAAAGGACAGCGATATTTAAGAAGTTGTACAAAATCAACGCTACTATTTTCATAAATCTCAAAAGAAAATAAACCATAGAAAAGTATATTTACAATACAAACATTATCAGTGCGTAAAAGATGCAAAAAAGGAAGAAAAAACAAGGTTAAACTAGTCTAATCTTTAAAAATAAGAATATCCATGAGTCGGCTGCAATCATGTTTGAGCAAACTGCAACATACTTCATCGCGATAAAGACATATCGCGACGATACAGTGCAGTGATACATATTACGTACGACTTCGCTCACTACCCTTCATCCCCCATCTCCACATTAGTTTTCCCAATTTTGTTTAAAGTTGGACGGAGGAAGAAAAAGCTGCAAACATTCTCGATCATATTTCTTGACGAGTATACTTTTTTGCTTAACACTGTAATACGATAACTGTCATAGTCTATTGAATATATATATATATATATATATATATATATATATATATATATATATATATATATATATATATATATATATATATATATATATATGCACTAATGTGAGTTAATACAACTCCCACTCGTATACTGTATTTATAGACAAAAACCTACTTCATAGGATGTGTGGTGCGACCACTATAATAAACTTAAAGACGAAGACCTAGTTAATAGAACTTGTGATCCGATTCATGCTATATTTGAAGACAAGAACCTAAGTAAGTTAACAAAACTTGTGGTCAAACTCAATGCTCTATTTCAATTAAATGCAGTCTGAGAAGATAAAGAAAACACATTGAAATCACACACAATACAATTGTATACGTTATGCATTTTAAATGTGCTATGAGGCATCAATCAAACTGTAATTTTAAATTGTCTGAGAAACTTGAGAATTGAAAACTACGAATAAACCCTTCATAAACTGTCTGTAAGTGATAGGCGTAACCTTTAACCCCGTAAACGGCAATTTTGAAACAAATATAGTTGGCGGATTTGCTGTGTGCATTTGGCCACTTTTCGAATTCTTTTCCTTTTGAAACTGTTGGAATTTCTTACCTGATGTGTCTATGCATGCGTTTTCCTAGTGTATTTTTTTAAATACGAAATTGTTTATTATATAACAGTTTCCATTGGTTAACTTTATGCTAATGACGAAAGCACTCTCCTTGTTTAATTAGAATCACGATATGTTCTTGTTTAAAAAAAAATAAAGGAAGCGTCTAGAATGCGAACAGCTATGAGATTGTAAAATTTGAATTACATGTAGAGTGTGATGCTCACATTGTATGTAATGTAAAATTTCATCTCATGTGTAATGTGTTAAAATATGGAATATGCGCACCTTAAAGATATAGTTAACTGCGAACTTTTGATTTTATATTTTGGGTATAGATTTGGAGTTTAGTGTTTTGGGGCTTTTGCTTTTTTTATTTGTTGATCGTAAACATCAGACAAAATTTTATCACAATTAATTTGTCTAGAGTAAATAAAACTCGTCAAAATTATGATTGGATTAATGATCTGTGCAATGTTTAATAATAATAATAATAATAATAATAATAATAATAATAATAATAATAATAATAATAATGCTTTTGTTATATGGGGTGAATCTACAGTCAAGGACTATTCTCCATTGATGCCCTCTTAATGAGAATATAAGCAATGCACATTATAATCAGTGCTTATTTTAGCATGTTTAGTATTAAAATACTCAATTCCATTATCTATTAGAAACATATGCATGCTCATGATATCTCTTCTTAAATACTCTAATATTTTCAGCCGATTTTACACGTTACAGAATGTACAAGGCCGCTCTTCGTGTTTTGTTCATTAATTTTATTACTCAAAACTCGTTTCATATAGATTATTGAAGATACAATCTATAACAGATACGTTGAAGAAAATGTCTTGGTTACTTTTTGTTTTCAAATGCCCTTGCCGGTATTTATTTGTGCAATTCTTTGGTCTGTATAACAATATTATCGTCACATTTTGAAAGTGTTTGTAAATCTTCATCAAACTAGTTTATAACACGTTATATAACACCTTTCATAACAGCTTTATGACACCTTTCATAACACCTTTATAACACCTTTCATAACCTGACGCAAACATAACGAAGTATTTTATAACTTACTTAGTTCCTAGTAAATAATTCTTCTTAGATCAGAGACGTCGAATGCTGCAAATGTCCAAAACATAAATGGACATACTTTCCTTCAGATATTCCAATATGAAATATAAAAAAATATTTTCCCATGAAATATCAGATGATTAATCCGGTGAAAAACTTTAAAATGCGTTTCCGTGAAATATCAGACGTACATTTTCGCCTTCTAAAAATTCAACATATACTACTTTTTAAACTAGACAGGCACTCTCGTAGAAATATTAAAATTGTTCAGGTCCTCACGTGCAAATGTAACTGTACAAGGCACTCAGATGTAAAAGTTATCATGCGTTACTGTTACATGTGTTCAGATCATTGTGTTTGATAGGTATGTGTAATTGATTTTCACATTAGATATTTCAACTGCATTATAATAATAACTTTTTTAAGGACGATCTCAAAGGAGATACTGTTTATTCTCTAATTATATTGCTTTCTATGATTATGATTATTTTTTTCTACGTCGTCTTGATGGTATTAATTGTAACACTGTCAATCAACCTTCTCTTTATTGCTGCCCTTTGCCAACTATTGCATGACCTGAGCGTTTGCACAGTATTACATAATGCATTTAAACATTACATGCAAACACGAGCAAGTTTCCACAACGTTGATTAAAATGAACACATCTAATAGTATCTTTTGATAACAACAAAATTATTTGTTGTATTTAGCTCAGAAATGTAGAAGTTAAGGTTAGTTTTAAAATAAGTATGCATATTGTATTATTCATTTACCATGTTTTGTGTTATTATATTCAAAATATAGTAACAAAATTGGAAGTTGTCAAGATCTGAATTTGTATAGGATAGATATATGGTGGCATTGCAGACTGGTGTTATCCACGAGGTTTGCGTTTTCAAGATCCTTATACATTCATTGCCCATGTTCAACACTTTGGTAATTTTCTGTTGCTTCTTTGGCCAACATTGGGGTCCTCTGACATTATTACGTATACGGTGTAGGTCAGTGTTTTTTCCACTTGTGTTACCAATATCTGGCCTTATGTCATGCATTACGTGGTCAGGCACACTGTTTGAATCTCCGTTTTTAATCAATTTTTAGACCTGTGACCATGCCCGGACCTGTTATGCTATGCCAATCCTTAAAGGTTTTTTTTTTGCTCTCTCATTTAGAGCCATTATCAAATTTATTTATTTATTTATTTATTTATTTATTTATTATTACTGTTACTAGTGCTTCTATTATTATTATTATTATTATTATTATTATTATTATTATTATTATTATTATTATTACCTGGTTTATCGCTTAAGGAAAAGTAATTCGGAACATAGTGTGAATTTTGCCTAGGCTTACAGGAAATAGAACGGAATATTTTCCTTTTGATAACAAGAAAGATGGAAAATGCATGTTATCAAATCCAAATATATGTTTGAAATAAATTTACTTATTTAGAAATAATACATGTAAAGTAACAAAGATATTTAGTGTAATATAGAAAATATCTCAATGATTTTGGAATTGCGAGTGGTAGTTTATTTAATGAAAATAAATGCTCCCTTCAGGCCATGAACGACTGATGCACATGTAGAAAGCGCAGCGTGAATTGTTGTGATCAAAATGCCGTATGCGAACCAACCGACTGTTCAAATTACTCAGATAACTGATGAAAATATAAAGTTCATTTTAGAGGATACAGATCTTAGGTTATTTCTTATTATAACCTCAAATAATTCAATCATACCTGACTCGTCTAATATGCATATAGTAGTTGAACCGAAGTGCATGTAGAGGATAGAAAACCATTATATGATCGGTAGTTTAGAAGAAACAATGATAACATCTACAAAACTAATACTTTTTTTCAGAGAAAGACCAGCATTAAACTGTTTTTTGACAAAGCTATATAATTTTAAGATGGTATACTCTATTTATATCCAGAAATGGTTCTTACTGAATAATTCGAATATTAAGTCATTCAGGTCATGTAAATATTCAGTGCCAACTATTTCAGCAATGGGTGTCATTATTTAGATGTTGAACGTACATACCATTAAATGGAGAGTATTCATTTTATTTGGACACTCATGTGTCCACGTTACTGGATGCTTATCATTTACACACCCTGAAAAACATCACATACTGAATGGTGTGATCTGGTACAAAAACAGATTATTGCGCAATGTGATGTCAGAGTGAATGCTATGCATGTTTGTATATATAAAAAATTCACATTCTCCAATATTGTGATTATTAGACCTGACATGCTCTTTTTATGCCTCACTTTAGTACCTTGCCACCATTGTAAATGTCCATCATGATCAATAATTTTTGTCATGAAATTTCTTTTTGACAGTTTTGGTGCAGAGCATTTAATAAACATGACTGGGTGAATTTTGCTTAGACCCTTTTAGTATTACATTTCAGAACAGATAATATTAATTTGAGATGAGTAAATGCACCTAAATCAGCAGTCTCACTAGGATTTTAAAACTAGGAGTTCAGGACTTCAGGAGTCCTACCAGCAAAAGTTGCAGTCCCCTACCTGAATCAAATTGGGCATACCTGAAATGGCTATATTTCCAGATGAGTAGACACTGGTTGCCATAGAGTTTAATTTTCTAACTTCTTTACAGCACTGACATAGCCATTGTTTGGCCATTAGAGTAAGAGTGAACTATGTTAGGCCAAGGAAAGGTCTTATTCCATGCACTAAGTTAGGCATCACACATAGTGTTCCATGTTAAATTTTATTTCTAGCAACTTCCTCTAGCTCTCTGTTGAATTTCATTACAATCTTTGTCAATTTGCAGTTTAACCCTAAAACTTTTATCCAAATTTGCAAAGTTTTTTGTCTAACTCAACATGTCTTGATTTTGAAGTCACATGCATTACTTTTTGGGCTACACTTGGAAATGAATACAATAATGAAAGCTTAAGTTGTTCCAAAGTTCGTCATGTCCGTCTGTATAACAATGAATGTCATCAGTTTTGTTGTTCAGTCATGCATCTCACATCTGAGGGAGTTCCTGCTCTACAGTTCTGCGTTTTTAATTTATTGTTGTATGCATCTTTCCTGGAGGTTGACAAGGGGTTGTTGAGGTGGGTTTTGTGAAGGGGGTGTTTCTCATTCAGCATCTGCTTGATCTTGTCGTTATTCGCATCAAACCAGTTTTGGTGCTTTCTGGTTGAGGGTCCTAGTAGACCAGCTCTCTGAATGCTGCACAGTCAATCTCCACATTCTGAATGTCCAGAGGGGTGAATTTCAGACGTTCTTCCAGGACATCCATGAGAGACTGGCTGGTACTGGTATGTGTCAGCTTGGTAATGTTTAGTCATTTAGGAGCCTTCTTTCCCTGCGGGCATCTTTTGGGTTGAATGCAGATGTTGAGCTTGGTGATGATGAGGCCTGTCCCTCTTCCTGACGATAATGTAGACACTGAGATGCCAGTGCTTAGAACAAAAGTGTGTCCATGACATCCAGTTTTGGGTAGAGAGGAGACCATTGCTGTTAGAGTGACCCATTCTGTACTTTCCTAGCACTCCATCCCAGGCAACATGATCAGAGCCTACTGTTGCATTGAAATTGCCAAGAATGACAAGCTTATCAGTCATTGGAATGTCAGCAATGATGGAGTGAAGAACCTCATAGAACTTGACCTTCACTTCATCCAAGTTGATCAAGGTTGGAATGCAGCAACTGTGATGATAAGGTGCTATCTTCCAGACAAGAGAGGGAGTTTCATTGTCATGAGAATGTCGTTTACTACCTTGGGAGGTCCAGCCAATTTTCCAATCAGTGCTGTCTTCACTGCAAAGCCGACAGCAGCCTCTCGACACTCTTCACTTCCTCAGCTTCTCCAAAAGAAAATATATCCGGAGCCCCTTTCAGCGAGATAGCCTTCTCCTGCAAACCGTTTCTCGCTCAAGGCTGCAACATCCACATTGTATCTAGTATGTTTCGTTCCTATTAGGGCAGTTCTCCTTTTGGGTCTTTCTTTATTGTCTCTGTCCAGTAAGGTGTGCACATTCCTTGCACCAAGTGTGAGAGGAACACTTCTCATTTCTTCTTTGTATTTTGATCACTGGAGTAGGGTCGCTACCAGCTGCAGTAGGACGGCTAAGGAGGTCTAAAGCATGCATTGTTTAGGGTACCTTTTCTAGTCCCTTCCTTATGCCAAGAGGGTGAACAAAGTATTCCTGAAAAGGGCTGCTCTGTCACTCAAGGGGCTGCTGGACTCCTCTGTTGCTCCGTGTCAGTGGTGAATGACCCTAATGACTTGAGCCACTTGCGTGCATGTTTGCGGCTACAACTCCCAGTATACCCTCACCTACTGCATTGTCAACTGCATGTCACCACAGGACTTTAGTGGGCTTTGAAATGTGATGGGTGAATATGCAGCTTTTCAACCTTGCTGTTGTTGACCAGCTGATGCTTTCTCCGTGCAGGCTTCCAAATCCACTCTTCCCATGCTAGTTAGAAAAAGCATAAATCACAGAGTGTTTAAGACCCATTAGCTACTCTTGTCCTGATTTAGCCAGCCAGATATGGCCATTTTCCAGGATGTGGCTGCTGCGCATGCCATAGCATCTTTTGAGCCACAGGTGATAGCTGAGTGCCAAGTGTTGACCAAAGGTGTGCAGAGTTACCCCGAAGAAGTATGACTGCTTTCCCCAACCAGAGGTGGTACCCCTCCCTGGATAACCCATACACCCCAGATTGAAGTAATATGACCTACTATAATGGATTTTACATGATTTAATGGAATTGAAGTAATATGACCCACTTGAACGGATGTTACATGATTTAATGGAATTGAAGTAATATGACCCACTTGAATGGATTTTACATGATTTGATGGAATTGAAGTAATATGACCCACTTGAATGGATGTTACATGATCTAATGCAATTGAAGTAATATGACCCACTTGAGTGGATTTTACATGATATAACAGAATTGAAGTGACCCACTTTAATGGATTTTACATGATCTAATGGAATTGAAGTAATATGACCCACTTTAATGGATTTTACATCATCTAATGGAATTGAAGTAATATGACCCACTTTAATGGATTTTACATGATATAACGGTATTGAAGTAATATGACCCACTTGAATGGATTTTACATGATTTAATGGAATTGAAGTAATGTGACCCACTTGAATGGATTTTACATGATTTAATGGAATTATGACAGTTGATTGATTACATCCTGAGTTTTAACTACTTTGCAGAAATTGCCCAAACTAGATCAGGTTTTAAAAAACAAAATTATTTTTATTGGTATACTTTTTTGAAACATGTCCAGCCACTTTTATTATAGAAAAGTAATGGAGGTACCAAGATGCGATATTTTCTTAATGTCATCAGGTACACATCAGAAATAAGTGTCATCAGGTACACATAAGAAATAAGTGTCATCAGGTACACATCAGAAATAAGTGTCATCAGGTACACATCAGAAATAAGTGTCATCAGGTACACATCAGAAATAAGTGTCATCAGGTACACATCAGAAATAAGTGTCATCAGGTACACATAAGAAATAAGTGTCATCAGGTACACATAAGAAATAAGTGTCATCAGGTACACATCAGAAATAAGTGTCATCAGGTACACATCAGAAATAAGTGTCATCAGGTACACATCAGAAATAAGTGTCATCAGGTACACATCAGAAATAAGTGTCATCAGGAATACGTAAGAAATAAGTGTCATCAGGTACACATAAGAAATAAGTGTCATCAGGTACACATCAGAAATAAGTGTCATCAGGTACACATCAGAAATAAGTGTCATCAGGTACACATAAGAAATAAGTGTCATCAGGTACACATCAGAAATAAGTCATCAGGTACACATCAGAAATAAGTGTCATCAGGTACACATCAGAAATAAGTGTCATCAGGTACACATCAGAAATAAGTGTCATCAGGTACACATAAGAAATAAGTAATATAATTTCAAGTGTCCTTAGACTAAGTCAGCCATAGTACAGCTTCCATAAGTTAACCAGATAAATGCAGCTTTTCGTGACAAAATGACACATTGGGCTGTCATTGACTGGATGTTATAAATCAATCTGATTAAAATCAGATCTCCACTGCCTAGGTGATGGTCTGACAGCAAGATAACTTAGGGGTCATGTTCTAGTGACCTATGTTATTATAATTGCTGGGGCCCTGAGTGGCCGAGTGGTCTAAAATGCTCTCCGTTACGGATCACTACCATCTCACCTCTGCCCGCAAAGGTTCGAGTCAAAGATTTGGCTAATGTAGTTATGTGAGAAAGCTCACCAGTACCTTCTCGTGGGTTGGTGGTTCTTTCCAGGGGTTTCTTCCTGCATCAATAATACTGGCTGCCATGTATAGCCTATCGCTTGCTGAAAAATGACATTAAGCCCTACAATAACAACAACATTATAATTGCTAAATTTGTCAGCCAATCAGATTAAATCTTATATCTTGATTCTTTTGAGACTGAGCATACTGGCTGAAGCATTGTGTCCAGAATGATTTTATTCGCTTTAAGATTTTTGAAAGCTGCATTTCCATTTTCTAATTGAAATGTCACCAGAAAGTGACCCCCATGCAGTAATTGTCAGATCTTCACCTGTGACAGTGGAGATAGTACATCCCTATGGCCTGCTTCATTTTCAGCTAACACGTTCTTCTATCACCTGTATTAGCAAATTAAGTGTAGTGTTCCCGGCTTACATAAAATACAGCCAGTGTATCTCATTCCCTACCTAAATCATACTTGTGACAACTGAGAAGTCAAGACAGATTGTGAGATTTGAAATTTTTGATTGGGAATTACAAGGAAATATCATGTGTGGAGGTTGGTTAGAATTATAAAATATTACAAGGAATCATTGTGGGAAGGTTAGAATCAGCAAAGATATTTAAAATACTTTTTAAAATGTAAATAATCGTCATTTTTCTTGAGACAAGCAATTACATATCTTACAGCCCTGTATGATTACTGCTTATTTTTAATATTTTCAGTGTTGCAAATGGATTGAGGAGGGTATGCATCGCAGAAGTTCCAACAATAGGTAAATCTCCTGCGCTATACAGGATCTGTGGATGTTTGCTTATAATAGTCTGTTTTACACCTGTTTGGAATAAGTATTTAAAAGACTTGTATTATGTACATGCTATTACACAAATTCAAAAGTGTCTCATATTCTATATATAGTTTTTGTCATTAGTGAATCTTGTACAGTAGCATCAGGTTCTTTTGTAAGGACAAGAATATATAGAAAACTATACATATAAGCAAGTGTCACTGATTGGTTAGGAGTTATTCAAATCAATTATGTAGATATACACAGCCTCAAATTACTTGTCCATTTCAGCACTCCAGGTTGCGAGTAAAAAGGTGCATTTTAATTTCTAACTAAAAATTTAGATTTGTTGTATGAAAATTGTCAACCTCTCAAGCTGTGTCAACCTTATGAATTATCAACTAGGACTGTCACACATATGATTATGAATTAGTGTTAGCATATGACCTAATGAAGGTATCAAAGTAACTATATATATATATATATATATATATATATATATATATATATATATATATATATATATATATATACAGTGGGACCCCGCTATAACGCGGAGGTCAGGAACCAAAGAAATCAACTGCGTTATAGACCGAACTGTGTTATAAGTAACCAGGTCAGTTAGCTGAAGAAAATGATGCATATACGCCACCAAAAAGTGCAGGGGGGGGGGTAATAAATGCGGGCGGTAAAATATGTGCTTCATCGGCACAGTTACCATCTTAAATTGATGCATATTAAACGAGAAATACACCTTTAGTGAAGACATAAATAGTTTACTTTATTTAGAGAACCACGAATTGGTACATATACTTGAATACTGTTTATATATACATGTCTAATGTATAGCATGAATAGAGTATCAACACCGTGTACTCACCGTCAAACCTCATTATATACGTTGAAACATTGAATCCACAATACAAGTGATTCCATCAAAAATATGCACACACACAGCTTTAAAATATTCAATAAATTTGTCACAGGTCGTATTGGTCTGAATTCAGTGGAAAAACATAGCACACTCACATAATGAATGACGAAGCAGATATACTTTTCAGTACATCCCAAGTCGGTAAAAGTTAGTTTGTGTTTTAGGCAGCTGTCGGTAGCATTCGTAAGCATAAACATTTTCCAAACAAAAAAAAAACTTTCACGGCACAGTTAACATGTTCGTGTCACGTTGAAAAATACAAAAACCCATCAGATTCCATCACTTTTATTTAAGTTTGAACTGACTAACTTTGAATAAAAGCTCTTGGTTTTTATTGAAAGATTGTAGTCGGCTTTCTTTGATGACAGGTTCATGCGTTATTGAAGTCACCGCTAAAGGATAGCTTTGGAGAACCAAACAAATGCCCATTTCTTGTAGCAGCAACATCAAATAATTGTATCGCATGACTGAGACGAATTTCTTTTCCATTTGCTGAGTACCTTTTCATAACAATCGGTGCTTCAAATGTAATCTGTTTCCTTTGAAATTTCAGCAGACTATTTTATCTGGGTGCATTTTTAAAAATGAAATGGCCGTCGTTTGGTAGATTGTAGTTACAGTTCCTCCTGCCTACTGAATAGATTACAAGATGTTTATTTTTTAAATTTTTAAAAATTTTACATTTGTGGTAGCGGAGTGATGCTGCCTTACACTTATGCGTCAGAAATTTAACAAAGGGTCAACGTATGATAGAGACGCATGTGCTCTGGTCTGATGACATGGATTATTTTAAAAAATATGGGTGTTCTGAAGGATTTAATTCTGAATGGAAAGAAGAGAGTTTTACCTACCATCCACATACAAATATCAGTCTAAGTAAATAAATATTAATTACTAGCGAGTGTCCGAAAATCCGACAAAGTTAGATTACGAGACAATGCTTAGTCCGGTTGATCTCTGCTACCAGAAATGTCAACAACAACAAAAAAAATCTCAAAACATACAGTAGTCATGCTCGATGTTCGATATCAGCATAAGCGGATTATGATGTAACAATACACTGTTAAGATGGTTTGTTAGTATAGACAAAGAAATTGTTTATGTAACAGTAGATGAATTTCAGTGCATTTTACAGTTACCTTTCTTGGGGCCCTTGAATTTCTCCACTTCAAACCAATGGTTGTATATACAAGTTTAAACAGCCAACAATGTCGATAATAAAAAAGTGACCAGATATATTTTGCCGCCAATAAGGAAAATAAAATTATAGTTTGCGACATTGGCGAAGCCTTACGTGATCCTTAGAATAAACGTTTTGCACTTTATTTTTAGTACTTTCTGCATGGTTGTGTATATGTATGCAGTGAAGAAAAGAAAAAAACACCTGTCAGTTATTGTTTGTGCAATAATTGTATACAGAATTAATTGAAGACAATCACAAAGACGACTTGGCTTTACTCATGGATCAGTAACCAGTAACATTTCCGATAATGTTTATTTTGGCATAACACTTCACAAAATTGGTGAAATTGTTAAATTTTGGAAGCTACACCACGATCGTATTATATTCGAATTCATACTAGAACTCTTTTTCAAAACGATAATAAACGTTTTACACTATTTCTTGTATTAAAAAAAGAAAAATACACATACATATAATCAAAATTGCAGGGACCACACCATGATCATATTAAATTCAACCTCATCCGCGATCTCTTCCCATAATAATAAACTTTAAACGCATAAACATTTTTTCATATGCGAATGAATATAAGAATTTTTGAGAGCCAGTTGGAGCAGAAATAATATAGCAGAGTTCGTATGGTCTTTGAAAGCCTTTGAGAGTTTGGGGAAAATGAGGTAGCATTTTCAAGGCCTTGAAAGTTTGGGAAAATCAAGCATATTACCCTGAGGTCTTTAAATGTCTTTGAAAATTGAAATAAACCTTAAATTTTTTAATTTCTTTCCAGAATCACAAATAAAATTATCCGAAGTTGTTAGATTCGGATGTAATCTTGTTATCCTGGTTTCTTTCTTTTGATGATCCGTTCAGTTTCATTGCCGCCGCAATAACAACAGAGGCTTTGTTTGGCCATCCAAAGTTGGCCTCGGCGACGACTTCAATAACACATGCACTCTTCATCAAAGCAAGATGGCTACACACTTCATCAAAGGAAGTCACAAATAAAATTGCCTAAGGTCGTTAGCATCGGATGTAGCTGGTTTTCCTGGCTTCTTTCTTTTGACGAATCATTCAATTTGATTGGGCGAGTCCATCAGCTTTGGCAATTCAAAATGTTCATCACACTAATTCACTCTACGTAGAAAGTGCGCGAAAGTAACAGTTGAGGATTCAAAATTTGTTCAGTCGATTTATATCTTTAGTGTTTAAAAATGTCAGGTCTTTGCTCTTTCAATGATATCTGGCTTGAACAAGAGAAACACAAGGAATGGCTGCAAAAGGATACATTATGTAAACGAAAGGCGTTTTGTACCTTTGGTGACAAAATATACCATCTGGCGATATTTGTGGCAAAACCAGTTTTGGCTGGTAAAAACTGTATATACAGTCTTTCGTTTTGAGTAGAGACAATCAGAGGCACCATTACAGAAAACAGTGAACTTGGATATAACAATGCACTGTTATATCATAATCTGCTTATGTTGATATCTGGCCTTATTACTGTATGCTGTATTAAAATCAAAATAACCATGCAACTGACTAGTGAAAATCCAACACCTCTGAAGGCGGAAATGTGAAATGAGTACAGTCAACCAGATGACGCTACTTTTTAAAAAAAATACCAGATGGAAGAAACAAATAGTTTTGCTGACACTTCAAAGAAAACTGATTACCTTTGAAGCACCGATATATACTAAACAAATAAAACAAATCTGTCTCAATGTTCTACAATTATCTGATGTTGCCGCAGCAATAACAAATGGGTATTTGTTAGGTCCTTAAACTGGAGCCTTTAGCGGTGCCTTTAATAACAAATGCACCATCATCAAAGCAAGCTGACAACCTTTGCTCAAAGAAAGTCAGCAACAAACTCAAATAAAAGCATTGCCTCATTGTACATAGTGATTAGAACATATTTATTGTGCCACAAAACTTTCCTGTTTGCAAAAGAAAAAAAGAAAAAAATGCCCCCCCCCCAAAAAAAAAACGAGAAAATAAAAAAACATGCATACGGAGGACTCCTGCGTGGGTGATTTTCATGCGTCCCAGATAAAAAAATTTGTCCAGATATGCATAATTAAGCGTTTCCGAGATCTCTTATAATAATGCATTTAAAGCATTTTAAAAGAACAATTTATTTTGTATTAAATCTGACACGTATGTTACATATCTCTAAAAAAAACAATGAATGTTAATCTATCTTCCAGATCATTATAATGCAATTTTAGAAAATTAATTATAGTTTGAGTTTAATCAGTAAATAATGTTGTAGTATTTGGCACATTTTGTTTTCTCATATCACTTGTATACACAATGTTAGCAAAAATAGGTCTTGGAAATATCTGTTTGTGGTCTTTCAGAGTTTGGGAAATGTCTTTGAATTTATCATTCATAGTTCAGTATGAATGTATAGATGTGAAGAGTTTCCTATAGCCCACTACAGACTTGAACACACATGTAAATCAACACTATAGGCAAAACTATTGTGAAGTCAAATAGGCTACCCATGCATGTACATAAATACTGTTCAGTGATGGCAAAGTGATCATTGTAATGGCAGAACTTTGATGGAATGTGAAGGAGGAGTTCCAACTTAAAAGGGTAGAACTTCCAGAAATTTGTTATTTAGTTTAGCAAGATCCATTTTGATTAGAGTGTGCTGCTTGGCATGAGTAGAAGCAGTAACAGGTATGATAACTGGATTTGTTACAAATCCCACTGAAGGGGACATCGCTCTGCCTGACCGTCACCTAGGTGGGCAGATAACTTTTAGCTTTTAGCTAAAAGTGTGTTCTAGGAGGGCTGGATTTGCAAGGGGGAGAAGTAGTTCTCAAAAGGTATTATGATCAGGTAATGTATTTAAAGAAGATACTCCTCTTGGTTTAAATCATGAACAGGATGACATTGTTAGAGACTTCCTGGCAATGATCCAATTAGAATTTATGAATTGATGAATGAAAGGACTAAGTCTTGTGTATTTTATCCTTGTTGCTGTTTGTTTTGAAAATCACAGAACAGTTTGGTAGATATTACAACAAAAGAAGGCCAGGCACACTATTCACATTCTGCTGGCTTAAGTCAAAGATTTTTACATACTAGATTTTTTGTGAGGTGATGTATATTGATATGTACTACACCATCATCATAAAGTAGGTCACTGAGACCCATATTGCCTGATTCAGTTTTGTGCTTTAAGTCTTTGAAATGGTCACAAATATTGTAAAGTATGGCTACTATACTTGGAGCACTGCATTTGTATTAAAGTAAACCTAGTTATAAAAACAAACATTTGTAAATAAGAAGCGATCTTCTCAGCAAACATGACTGGAACATAAGTAAAGTATGCCTCAAATGACTAATTTGACTTTTCTGGAACAAGAATGTCAAGCAAGAATTAAAAGAAAGAAATAAACGTTTGTTTTATATATTTTTTCAGCCATAGATTGGGTGCAGATTGAGGCAAACTCCACAGTGTTGTTTGATGAGTTTCTGGCTCATAGGATTGGACTAATCCCTCTCACTTGTGATGATGTTGTAGACAGAATGCAGTATTCCAGGGTTTGTATTGTAGACCTTTTCATGGGGGGGGGGGGGGGGGGGGAAGATTGATCCCTTTCACTTGTGATGAAGTAGATATATTGCATTACTCCAGAGTTTGTATAGACCTTACACAAGGGTTGGAACTGATCCCTCTCAATTTTAATGTTGTTGTAGATACAGTGCAGTACTCCAGGACTTGTGTAGATCTTTTCTTTGTAAACACGGAGTAGGAAAAGTCTGAAATTGTTCCACTTGTCAGGAATTGAGATGTTCTTGAAATAAGGCAAAAAAATCATTTTTTTATATTTTATAAATAAAATACACCAGTCCCTCGATAACTCAGGCCCTGATAACTTGTGAACCCATTGATAATGCAGTGTCCGGCGTGGATCCCAATTTTTCCCCAAAGAAAATATATGTGAAATATCTTTCAAAATTTGCTGAACGTGAAAAAATTGCAGTAAGAATTGGTAAATTAAACCTTTATACATTTCTTGTTTTATCATCAAACATGGTGATTAATGCCTATAAAGTCAGATTCCATATTGTGAAATTTGCAAGTTCTAAATAAGATGTCACATATTATGTTAGGGTTTATTTGTTGATAAATAGTCATCAATACGCCGTAAATAAACAGTTTTGAAATAGCGATCAATGAAAATGTCTGGTAAATGCTAACAGAGAATGAAATAAACAGCAATTAAATATATTGCTATGTGAAAGCCACATTCTAATCCTTTATTTCTGTTTCAATTTAAACATTATAATTGCAACATATTCGTTTCTATGAAAACATGAAGAGTCTATAAACCATCACATCAAAACGCGTGAGTACTACTATGAGAACCTAATTACCTGCCGGCTTTGTTTTGATCAACAATTTGACAAGGTGTTTGTTGCCTTAAAATAATCAATTAAAAGAGACCTGTGTTGTTTTATCACTTTGAATATGTCCTTTGTATCAAATCATGCAAGGGAGGATTTTGCTCGGCGACAGAGAAATCAAAGTGTAACACAAAAAATTAACTGAATTTTTTCTTCAAAAAGTGAATTGACATTTGTCACAACCAGCATTTATTATCAGGTTCTAATTTACATTGTTTTAAATTTATAGACCTGATAAATTCATGTTGGTAATGATTAACCTTGTTTTTTGTTTCTCATTTTACTTCTACCGCAATCAAATCTATCTGTCAATCGATCAATGAATTGATCAACATTGTTTCTCGAAAAGAGAGTCGATCTTTTGTATTAAAAAACTTCATCCAATTTAGATCAAACAATAAAACTAGAATGTATCTAATTCAACACAAAAATTAGTGACATAGTACACAGTGTGTGAAGTGGTACACATATTAAGCGAACGGAAACCACATGGAATGTTTTTGATGATCTCCTCAATATACTGTAATTTATCCTGAAATTAATGTTGCTTGATGAGGAAAAATAAACTACACTGTTATGAAGAGATATTTATTCACAGTTAATCTATGCATGATTATTAAATGAGTATTCAACACTATAATCTGCCAAAAAAAAACCACCTTTTTTTTTCTTTTTAAAAATTGCTGGAAAACCAGACAAAGCATTTGCTAGCTGGTTTTAATTTCATAATTGTTACGATATTAAACAGCAGTCAAGCAGTTTTCTCTAGCTGTCAGACTTTTGTTAAAACACAATCTTACACTTCCAACCATAAAAGAATGTTATTATAATTTAACTTACAGACTTTTGTTATGACTCCCAGTTCTAGAATCATAATGAAAACAAACCAATATATGACAGTAAATTTAATGTCAGTAAATTTAGTCATGCCTGTAAAAGTGGCATTTTGTGAATCTTAAAATTGTGCCTTTTAATGGACTGTTGTACTGAAAATAGATTTAAACAGAGAGAACTCTTGATGTTATTTGATTCTATTTCTGTGATAATATGTGAATAAAATAGCTGAAATGAAAATAAGTAGGCAATAATTATATATAAAACTTCAGATACACCTTAGAAGATTAGACATCCATGAACATGAACAGAAAATTGTAACTATGTTATTACCATTCATTAGTTTTTTTTCTTCTGTATTGCATATTTATTGTTACTGCTGCTGTCTGTATGAATTTTTTGTGCCTCCTATTTCTAGATTTGTTTTTTGCACAACATTTTATTTGAAAGCCAGAAAAGTGTCAAATTGCTTCATACATTTCATCCTTGAAATAGATAACATTTCAGGTTGTTTTCAGACACTGTTTTTGGATATCAAAATAATTTTGCCAATTTGTTTTCCTCATGCCTTGTAATTTTTGGACATCACTTTTGACGAATTTTATCAATTCACTTTTGCTTTTATGTGAATTTGTACTTCTACAATTAATTATAAGACAAGACTCAGTATCTGTATTTCATAATGTGGATGGATTGCTTGCTTTGACAATGATGTTTGGAAATCAGAGAATCAGAACACTAATCATTTTACAAAGACAGTTTGTTTAAATATTTGACCAACCAGTTGAGAAAAATCTCAGTTTTATTAAGAACTTAAGACACCCATTATTAAAAGAATCTACCGTCGTCTAAGTAATCAGCACGATATGTTAAAAGGAAATTGAACTTTTGTTTTTTTTTTTTAAATTTGCCTTGAATGAATATACATACTGGATGGAAGTATATATCAGAATATTATTTGGATCTACTGAATGATTTTAAAGAAGTGGCTGATTAAATTAAAATTTTCATATTGGTAGTCTGGGATACAAAAATCACCATGATGGATATATACCATTTATACTCACTTATAAATCAGGACCAACTGTAAACAACACAGATTCAGATTAGCCATTTCAGAATGTTCATGCAGTTCATGGTAGTTGTTGTGTTTTTCTGATGAACTATATTGACCCATCCCTGCTGGTACTTTATACGGCAGGATATCAAGATCTATGCGGTTTGGTGATGGAACTGATTTAAAATAAAGTCTGTATAATGATCATGACATCATTAAGCCACATTTGTTTATTGCTAATACAATGGTCTGTTGCCATAAAGTTCATTTGGGAAATAAAAAATAACGAAGTTTGAAGTGAGATTGTGGATATGATAAGAAACCTATTGATTAGAATGTCACATCTGTACATCCAAATCTGAGGACCTATTCATTAGAATGTCACATCTGTACATCCTACTTTGAGGACTTGTTTATTAGAGTGTCAAATTTGTACGTTCTGCTCTGAGGAGCTACTGCTTTTCACAATGGCAAGATAACTATAAACAATTCTTTACGTAAACGCACAATCTTACAAAGATATTCAGATGTACTGCTCAGACATGTACTTTTTCATATGAAATCAGATTATATTCAGATAACCTGCAAGCTGTGTTCCTTTTGTACCTCCATTGTGGATAATACCAAAACCTGCACACATTATTTATGTAAGAACACGTTTCAGTACAAAATAAGTTTATAAAAAATTAATCCATCATTGCAAGTTGTGGTTAAATATCTAGTATTGCTTTCTTCTTTTGACCCATGGCTGCCTGCAATAAGATTTCCTCATTTCTCATCATCATGCATAAACAAAAATACAAAATGTAGAATCAGATGGAAAAAGCTTTGATACATCAAAAAAGTGGCATGAATCAAAAAGTGATTGTGTTTGAAAGAAAATCATTTTTGCTCACTCTGTCAGAATGAAAGATCATGATGGAGCAACCAAGAAAATTTTGCTTGGACTCACAATGATTAGTTAAGCAGATGATGCATATTCATGAGAAGTGAAGACATTTTACAGACAGCCTTGGGTAAAAGTGAGTAGTGGATATTTGCCCAGGGCTTTTGAGGATGAAATTAATCTGGAACAAAATATTTGCTAGTTTCTCATCTTATTATGAATTTATTAAGTATTGAAATGTAAATTTGTGATTTGTCTTAGATAAATAAAATATCGTCAGAATGGTAACTATTTTTTTGACTTGGATTTTGAATTTGTTAGTTAAACACAATTAATATTGTTGTCTCTGGACAGAAGAAAAATATTTATTCTCCGAGAACAAATAGTACAGTAATCCAGACTGAAATGATAAGAAAATGGTAGACTCCATGTCCAGTCTGTTGTTTATCATTGTATCCTTTCTTTATAGGACTGTACATGTGAGGAGTTTTGTGGTGACTGCTCAGTAGAGTTCACTTTGGATGTGAAATGTAATGAGGACCAGACACGACATGTCACCAGTGCAGATCTTGTATCATCTAATCCAAAAGTTGTACCGGTAGGTATTCCGCTTCTCTGGCAAATAGTCAGAAAAGCATATGTCAGTTTCTAAAGTTTATAAGATTATTGTTTTAATGGAATTTGCTGATCACTGCTGTCTGTTGCCAAATGTTATAAGTGTAATATGGCATTATAGACCATATCTCTGTTTATGCAAGCATCGCTTATCAGCACACACAATGCACAGATACACATGATGGATTCATGATATTTGTGTTAAGTCGTATATACAATTTCCACCAGTGTTTCCAATTTTTTGTCTGTGCGTATGACAGTTGGAACATAATATTGTACAGTTTAAGGACTGCTGCCTGATATATTGTCATGGAAATTACAATTGTCCCTTTTTATAAAACTTCCCCCAGTATACTGTCGCCTGTCTTATGATGTGAAAATTGTCATAGATCCCAGTAAATTGATTAAATCTGGTCTTGTCACTGATACAGTTAATTTCATTTTAGTTCTTAAAAAAGATGGGGTCATTTATAGGGTCCATGAATGGCATAGTGAGTGTGCACTATATTTTATTTATCAGCCACACGCCTACTGTTAAAAGACTGGTTCGCATATGCTCCTTTTATTCCCTCATTATTGAAGTTGGTTGGGCCGCAATTAAAAATATCTTTGTTTCCCCTTACCCTACCCAACAATTTGAAGTTGGGTAGGTAGGTAGGCTAATAATTTTTTTTTCTCATGAAATTCATGACACTATAAACTGACACATAGGAAACAGAAAAACGATAAATTCAACTTTAATAATAATACGGAAATACAGTAACTCATGAACTGAAATACAGTAACTTGTGAACAAGTTTAAAATGTTTTATAGACTAGATTAGTTTTTGATAAGGGCTATTCCAATAAAAATACTCCCTGCAGGCATTGGCCAGGGTACCAATTTAACAGATTTACTCAAATTTTGAAACATATATTAAATGAGAGTAATTTCAATGAAATATAAAGATACACATGTAAAGGTGCAAGAAGTGTTTTTTTCCGAGTTTTTGAGGAGTGTTGGGTTAAGGTAGATATTTGCTGGAATAACCCTTAGTATTTTTTCTGACGAGGTCAAATGTATAAAAATGTTTTAAAATAATTAATAAAAGTATTTTAAAAGTCTTGAGTAATTCTTTCTGACTAGTATCATTGGGTTCAATATATAATGAGACTTAACATATTTGCAATACCTGTCAAAATGCACAAATATAAAGTTAGACATTGAATAGTGTCTCAAATATGCAGAAACATGTCAATAAAGTAATGTCAGAACACTAAATACATGTAGAAATCTAACTAACAAAATAGAAACAAACAATGCAAAACATCATTTTAAATGTCACTAAGAGCTGCCAAGTGGTTAGTTTTTAACTGGGTTTCGTTTTGGAATGTCCTTTCCAGATGCTAAACATTGCTGGCACACTGGTAGAACAGTACGGAATCTTCCAGTCATTTCCTGGGATTTTTCTGCTCCTATGGCTGCACAATGAGCACAAATATCTGGTCTGCCAATGTTGCTGGCATAGTATGGGAATTCAATGTGTACAGCACAAGACAATTGTAGTCTTACAAACACTCTTCCCTGTAGGATGTCTCCTAAAATATATTAAATAGAACACCAATTATCCAAAATTGAACTTTAATGTCCGAAGGTGACTAGACATGATACACAACAAATAGCATATAGAACCTGAAACTAAATCTGTAAATAATTATCTTTATAAACACAGAGAAACTAGTATAAAAAGATAAATGAGCAACTTGGACTTCACTAAAAATTGGGAGCATGGACCAGGAAACAGGAATACTTGTAAAATAATATTCACATTAAAATTTTAGTGCAATGGCTAGTACTAAGAGAAAATCACAGTTAAAAAAAGCAATATCTGACATGAAAGAGCATTAAAAACTATCTGGGCTCTCTGACAGTGTCAGACATGATTCTAAATCAAGGTAAGAGTCAAATCGCATTCAGTATGTGAAGAGTGTATAGGTATATTTTTGAATAAAGTATTAAGGACTTGGATAAAAGTATAAAATATTAAATCATTAGAACTTACCATCAGGTGTGATAACAGAACCACAAGTATAGTCGTATTTCTCCAAAGTATGTGTCAAAGCTCTCTGGTCTCTTGCTGTTAGTTTCGTCTTAGCGTATATGCATCGTGGTTTTAGACACTCACAGCAGTTAGTTAGCTAATATCAACAAACGGATTTCATAATTAATAGACTTTAACACTGCCATATTCATTATGCACTGCAGGTATCAAAATAATGTTTTAATCATGTTTATGTATGTCTTTAATGTTTTTATTGGCTGCTTTTGTTTTGTATGTTATATATGTATAGTTTTTGCTATATTGTGTATGCTCTGTGTTTATTGTCGGTCAAAGCTTAAACATTTGTACTTGACAAACAGACTTTAAATATATTATTAGGAAGGCAGTAAAAATTCTAGAAAGATTGCAGTTGTCAGAGGGTGCATGAATTCATTTCTAATAACTGTCAGACAGATGTTTGAAAATAACATTATTTCATATAAAAAAAATTGTTTATACCAGTGAAACACTCAGCATTTGTGTCCTTAAGTTGTGGTAGCTTTGTTGCCACGGAAGTAGACATTAAAACAGAAAAGGCAGTCCGTGCAGGTGGTGCTTGTTGATTTTCTGTACTAGTAGTAGTTGAGGAAACATCATCCAACCCAACACTTTCATCACGGGTCACCGTAAATGTAACATATTTCAGTCGCTGATTAAACTCTTTCACCACATGCAGACCTTCGTGAAGGTCTGGATGAAAAGTCATCGTTCCATCCAGTTTGTCTGATAAACTGACGTTCAGTACATCTGCTTTATGAGGGCGAAAGTCTGTATCATTGGTAATGTCGTGATATACATCATCCCATGTACACTCCGTTGAGTATTCTAGTATTCTGTTGTTACAAATTTTTTTGTTTGATTTCCCGCATTTCGCGATTACGCTTACACATATAATGAAATCTTCTTCGTATTTTCTTTTGCCGGCCATGCCGGTCATGATGCTTTTCCTATCTAATTTAAACACCTTGCAACAAACGTTTTTCGTGCGCTAGTGACATCGATTTTGTTGACTGCATGAAAATACGGATTGCACAATGAAACGAAACGAAAAAACGAACTTTTGAACAAAACGAAGAAAAAAATACTATCGCAAATTTTTCAAAAAAAAATTTTCAGTCGGCGGATTTTAAGAGGGTCGGTCGGGTAAGGGGAAACAAACTTAATTTTAATTTTGGCCTTGGGATTTAGAATTTTTCCCATTTGTGGAGAGTTCATTTGATTTGTGGTTCATTTTTCTGTTCTTTTGTTTATTATTTGCACAAATTCTAGAACCATTTATCACCTGTTGGCGGGATTTGTGTTTTGTCTTTCTTTTTTACATACTGATTTTGATTTTTTAAAATTATATCCAACTACACGTTATTGAATCTATCTCTAAACTGCAGGGGGAAAACTCAGGATACATTGTAGATATGGTGCCCATGTGATTATTATCTGTAAGAGGGGTATTATTATTGTGTCCCTTGAAGAGAGTTGAAAGTCAGATGAAAAATATTTCAATTTTACAATATTTTCAGTCCAAGTTTAATGGTACTGTAGGTATGATGCCCACTGATTACCATCTGTGAGAGGGTCATTATTATACAGTCCCTTGTAGAGGGTTAAAAGCCTGATGTAAAATAATTTAAGCTTCATTATTGTCCACGATTTATGCAGCCATAGTTTTATGATGTACCATAAGATTGACACATTTTGCCTTAGGATCACAAGGTCACTCTCTGGAGGCTAGGGTAAATACTTGGGGGTGGAAAGGTGGTTTTGGAATATGGAATGAAAATTGCAAGTTTTGGCATTTGTTTTAGGGTTTTCTCATTAAAATGTAAACAGGTGAAGTCTATAAAAGGAGTCAGTTCTGAATCTGAGTTAATCACCTGACTAATTTATGCTTATCTCATGATTTGAATTGTTCTTGTCATGAATTTTATAAAAATGGTATAGAGTTCACAATTGACAGTTTAATGACATTTTGCCAGGCCAAGAAATTTTTCTAGAGACCATGGTATGGAATTTTTCTGCAGACCATTAGGAAAATGATAATAGATCCTGTTTCCATGTATAAATAAATATTATAGAGACCAAGGTATGGAATTTTTCTGCAGACCATTAGGAAGATGATAATAGATCCTGTTTCCATGTATAAATAAATATTATAGAGACCAAGGTATGGAATTTTTCTGCAGACCATTAGGAAAATGATAATAGATCCTGTTTCCATGTATAAATAAATATTATAGAGACCAAGGTATGGAATTTTTCTGCAGACCATTAGGAAAATGATAATAGATCCTGTTTCCATGTATAAATAAATATTATAGAGACCAAGGTATGGAATTTTTCTGCAGACCATTAGGAAAATGATAATAGATCCTGTTTTCATGTATAAATAAATATTATAGAGACCAAGGTATGGAATTTTTCTGCAGACCATTAGGAAAATGATAATAGATCCTGTTTCCATGTATAAATAAATATTATAGAGCATCTTGATATTAAGGAAGGTTTCCTTGGATTCCAGTTTCTTTTAAATAAACACAAATTGAGTTTGCAATCTTTTAAAATTAACTCAGAAAAATCTCAGCCCTGACACAGCAAAATCGAATTCAAGAAATGTTGATTAACAGAAATTAATTGATTAAAGGACCATTTCATTGAAAGTGTCATTGTTTATATGCCTGCCATCTTGTATATGGTAAGGAAGGATCTTAGAGATTTCGGGGGTCAAACATACAACAATCAAGGTCACTGACTGAATGTGACAGTTTATTTGTACTATAACTATTTTATTCAGTTATGCAACAAGAGAAATATTTTAGATATAGTAACTTTAGTACTACAGCATAGACCTTAACCAAACATTGTGGATTGCATACACTTTGAAAAAAGAAAAAGCTTGTTGATCAAAAGGTCAGAGATCCATGACTGAAAGAAGAAAAATGGTGTTCACAGTTTTCAGTATTTGGCTATGTACCTTCACCAAAGCACTTGGATGACCTGTATGTTGGGTAGGAAAGGATCCTGTTGAACATGGGGTCAAGTGTTACAGAAAGAAAATAAACAGGGTTTTATTTGCATAATAACTTAAATTTTAGACCATGTGCTTTGATCAAAGTTTGTGGTGGATTGCACTTAAGGCCTATTGACTATTGATTTTAGGGTCAAAAGGTTAAAAGTTAGAGTCATTGTGGCTCCAAAAAAAATGTTTTGAAGAGTAGGTTCTTAACCAAACTTTGAAAGAATTCCATTCTGGGTAATCTACAAACCTATTGATTCTGAGATGTAAAGTCCAGACTTCATGATCATGGTTTTCCTAATAAGCAAAATTATAATGCTTTCACCACATTAACTTTAGGACAGCTAACACTGACCAAAGCTAGAGTTCATTGTGTGACCTTTTGGTCAGTAATCGCCCAGCTAGTGCCTACAGAAGACTATCAAACAAATGGTGGACATATAATCAGCAATACATGATACTCATGATAATGACATTCATTACAGAAATGGAGTTCTCTATTATTTTTTTATTATTGATTTCCATATTCATGTAATTACTATCACCTTAATTCTTCATGATAATAATGTCGCTAGTCTTATGTTTCCGATAAATTGGCTCATCAGCTTAAAAACTAACCAGTCATAGATAAAAGTTAAAATTTAAATGAATTGAAGAACATTCTTACTGAT
The DNA here is from genome assembly GCA_030141615.1 of Unio pictorum. NCBI lineage: Eukaryota > Metazoa > Mollusca > Bivalvia > Unionida > Unionidae > Unio > Unio pictorum. The sequence goes on from JARLTB010000052.1 coordinate 27,036,492, forward strand.
AAATTATCCATATCAATCTTGTCAAAAGCACAATAACACTTTATAAATATGTATGCATAACACAAGAACATAGAATTGCATGCCCTTGAAGGCATTAAATTAAATCAATTTTGAGAAATCAATTTAAACTGATCTGGCTTTTGTAACATCATTAGTGCTAATGAACGATGCTACAAATTTATTTAGTCATATATAAAAATAAAAAGAAATATAAGTACCAATTTCGAACATAATGGAAGTTTGATAAGCAAAGAATTCATAAAATTTTAAAATATTTTTGAAAAATACATTGAATATTATACTAAGCTTTGCAACTTTTTTTACTGTATGTATTTACTTATAAGCCAGGTCCAGACTTTACAGACCCAGATTTACAATCGCATAGTGTGGATCTAGGAAGTTGTTTTTAGTAATCTGTAGAACAAGCAAAATGGACCCCAATCTGTCAGCATTTTATGCAACAACAGATCAAGATCTGTCTTACTTTTGCAATCAGACTTGCCTTAAAAGAAATTACATATGGTGGATAATATAGAGTAAGCTGTCAGCTAATTGGGCTTGTTAATAATATGTGCATGATGCTTGCAGTTTGTACATGGATACAGAGAGAGAGAGAGAGAGAGAGAGAGAGAGAGAGAGAGAGAGAGAGAGAGAGAGAGAGATAGAGAGAGAGAGAGAGAGAGAGAGAGAGAGATGAATATGTATACACAGAGTTAATCAACACTGTCCATACTATTGAAGTTATTCAGTTCATCTTCATCATTTATTCCACGTTGATGAAGAAGATCATCAACCTCATTAGCTATGTCTTGCAGACAAATTCTTTCATCAGGATTGTGTTTCAGGCATTTCCAAGTCAGTGATAAAATAGCAGGATTTCCATCTGGAGGCCCCGGTGGTACTATTCCTTGCATTATGTTCTTGTAAACCTGAAATGGGTTTTTCCCAGTGTTATCATAAAAAGGTGGTTTCAGGGCCAGGAGTTCATACACAATGCAGCCTATGGTCCATGAGAGGGCCCTGGAATCAGGGTTTTTTCTGGCCAAAACTTCTGGTGCTAAATACACTGCAGAACCACTTGTGACCATGTTAAATGTATATCCTTCTGTATCATCTTCTTCCACGTCAATATGAAATCTGTCATCGGGGAGAAGGTCAATGCATGAAGGTGTAAGGTTTGTTATTTGTTTTACCTTCAGGATTGCTTTGATCATTTTCAGGATGAAAATATCTTCAAACTTGCATTTCCTTCTAATGCATGTTTGTATTGCCTTGTCAAGTGATTGTAGAGGCAGATAGAGGCAGACAGTAGCATCTCCAACCTCAAATCTTGTGATCAATGTAGGACCAGTCAACTGCAAATTCTGGCCTGCAATAAACAAACCCAATTTAAATATGATATCCATGCTTCCTTTGAAGGATGCCCCCCCCCCCTTGCTTTGAAACTGTATCTCTTGCTCTTATTCACCTATCAAAATTAAACATACAATCATGTCAAGGTTTATTCTGGAAGTTACTATGCTGTTAATTGGTAGATGTAAGAATAATTAAAAACAAATGGCATTTAATTTTTAACTTTATACCTTTGACAATAAAACACCAAATAATATTGTAGTTGATGTTAACCATACAAAAACAAAGAAAAAGTAATAATACATACCATATTATTTATATTTTCTCTCTTTTTTATCAATGCAAAATGATGAGGCAATGCTGTGGTAATTACAATTGTTTTTCTATCTTATTCACTTAGTGTCCTGTATCTCTCCTTACATTTCTATCAAAACGTTCTTTTTTTTTTTGCACTTTGTGACTGATTGATCCCTGAATTTGTATAATTTGTTGACAACTTCAGAATCATTTTGGGATAGAATTTATACATTGCTATGTCAATAGACCCTGTTACAGCCAGTTTTCAGTGAGAAACTATGATATAATAAATTAAGATACAAGAACAATATTCTATTTTCACATCTTTTCCTCCACAACTTTAATTGGCTTTTGGAGCACTTATAGCTATGTCATTATTTAAAGTACCACAACCTAGTAAAATATCTGGGTTAAAGGTCATTAATTTCTATTGATTGTGTATGATGCAATAACAATGGAATACTACAGTACTAGGGTAAAATGTGTGCATAATGAAATAACGATGGAATACTACAGTACTAGGGTAAAATGTGTGTATGAGGAAATAATGATGGAATACTACAGTACTAGGGTAATCTTGAAAAGACTCTAATTCACATGAGTGCAACTCTATATGAACATGAGCATGAACCCAAGCTTGCTTATTGGTATCTGTAGTGTTGTACTTTACAAGGCTTATTCTACATTGCTTGTAAATACTAAGTAGACGTATCAATATTGGTCATCTTGTGTGGTTGTTAATAGCAATTGTTATAAGTTAAGAATTTACTTAAAACACAAGTTAGAAGTAGTAAATTGTGCCATCTTTATCAGACCATAAGCTCATGCTTCTTAATACTACCCATCAACCCACCCACCCCATTTAAAAACAAATTTTGGCAAATATCTGCATATGTTATCTTTGATAATAAGCCCATCTTCTACTTTTAGACAATTTATTAAGCTGGCTTCCAAGTCTTGTTATGTGAGATATGCTGTAGCATGTATAAGCAATGACTGTCAGAAATTCTTCCACCTTGTTAATAATTATGTCCCCTTATTATATGCCTCAAGTCATTTCAGTTACTAAAATCCTATTCAGTTAATACATAATCTTCATCTCATATATGCATCGGGCTAAAACACAAGGCTGAACTTTATGGACCTTTGATTTAAAATGGTTGGTTTTAAAAAATGAAGCTAGAAAAGACATTTTTTGTGATAATTATTTATGAATTTTTAAAACTGAAAGTGGTTTTCCACCTTTAGGGTAATATTTAACATATATCAAATGAGTTCCCTAAAAGTTTGCACTGAAGAATCTTTTGAAATAACATTTTCATATTCAAGATAATTTTCTGATTTACTAGTTTTTTAAAACATTTTTAACCAGTCATTTTTTAATGCAGTTTCAGTGAGTTATGTTAATCATACACCAAAACTTACAAGATCACATTGTTCTGATTTGTGCAGAGATTATAGTGTACAACTGACATAACTTGCCAGTGTCAGAGGCATTGAGATAAAATTCTGACAACTTTCTCTTTATCTCCCATAATTCTACACTATTTAGAAAAGTCATTTTTGAGTTTGATATGGCCATTAATATCATAATGACATTATATTGGATGCATTTAGTATACATGATATGGCCATGTATCTGGTATTGGATACATTTAGTATATATGTTATGGCTGTTTATCTTTACATTCAATACACTTAGTATACATGATATGGCCATGTATCAGGTATTGGATACATTTAGTATACATGATATGGACATGTATCTGGTATTGGATACATTTAGTATACATGTTATGGCTGTTTATCTTTACATTCGATACACTTAGTATTCATGATATGGCCATGTATCAGGTATTGGATACATTTAGTATACATGTTATGGCTGTTTATCTTTACATTCGATACATTTAGTATACATGCTATGGCCATGTATCTGGTATTGGATACATTTAGTATATATGTTATGGCTGTTTATCTTTACATTCAATACACTTAGTATACATGATATGGCCATGTATCAGGTATTGGATACATTTAGTATACATGATATAGACATGTATCTGGTATTGGATACATTTAGTATACATGTTATGGCTGTTTATCTTTACATTCGATACACTTAGTATACATGATATGGCCATGTATCAGGTATTTGATACATTTAGTATACATGATATGACCATGTATCTGGAATTTGATACATTAGTATATATGTTATGGCTGTGTATCATTATATTTGATACATTTAGTATACATGATATGGCCATGTATTTGGTATTGGATATATTAGTATACATGTTTTGGCTCTGTATCATTATATTTGATACATTGAGTATACATGATATGGCCATGTATTTGATATTGGATACATTAGTATACATGTTTTGGCTGTGTATCATTATATTTGATACATGGAGTATATATGATATGGCCATGTATTGTACTACATACATTTAAAATAAATAATATGGTTTTGCATTGGATACATTTAGTATACATGATATAGCCATGTATCTTGTACTGGATATATTAATATACATATGGTTTTCCTTAAAATATACAATATACCTCATTGTAAAGTGATCTCAGTTAAGATATGTTGTATTTTAAAGGCTCTAATGTACAGTTTAGAGTAATCACTGCTTGTATTATGTGGTAATTTGCTGTTGTTAATAGCATAACTTGCCAGTGTTACATTGCTAATTTATGTGGCTGTTTACAGCTGTTACGTGGTGGCTGACTTGCTGGTGTTATACATTGACTTGCCAGTATTTTATGGTGACTTAGCAATGTTATGTTGTGATAAAGTAATGTGCTTGTGTCATGTATAAATGTTTATTTGTAACAGTGACAAAAGTGACTGTTAGTTGAGCTTAAATGTTAAATAAATTACCTTAAAAGTCTCTTTGAATGTGACCTTGGCAAGAACATAACCAATGTCCCTTGAAAGTACCTTTGAACATCACCTTAACAAAAACACAAATGCCCTTAAAAGTACCTTAAAATAGGACCTTGACAAAAACATAACAAATGCACATAAAATTACCTTTGAATATGACCTTGACAACAACATAACAAATGTCCTTAAAAATACCTTTGAATATGACCTTGACAAGAACATTACTGTTGTCTAGGAGACACGTTGCAGGGTAGATTTGATGATGATGATGCTCAACTGATAATTCTGCAGGATTTATGACAAGGTCTGAAAGACTGACTGTCTCCAAAATTCTTTTCATTCTAGCAGGAAGGGGAAGCTTGGGTACCTACATATTAAGTGGGAATGCAAAATGAGAACTTAAAAATTTTGTCCTGCTGCAGTTTTCTTTTTTACTCATAGCAGAAAGTCAAAACTAAGGAAAACTGTTGTAAATTATCAAAGAACAGGTCGTGAAGATTTATTGAAATTGGTTTTTACCTTTGTTAGTCAAAGGCCAAAAGCTTATGGGCAGGCATTTTGTCTGCCATCCATACATCTGTCAGCAAAAGTTTGTTCTCACTACTCTTTTTAAAACTACTGGATGACTGCCATCAAACAATATGCATACATTCATCTGAAGGTGTGGTTGATACTAAATGATAATGGTGCTGCTGCTTAGACATCAAAGACAGCCATTACAACAGCCATCTTGAAAATCTTGTTATAGCTTTTCTTACTGAATGGTTCATATCAACATAGTTTTCACTAAAAGACATGGCAGCCATCTTGAAAATCTTGTTATCGCTACCCTTACTGAATGGTTCATATCAACATAAACGACTTCTTGTGATATGTAGGTGGTCCTAAATAAAGTACACCTATCATGTTAGCCATCTTGAAAATCTTGTTATTGGTACTCCTGAACAGAAAATCACATTGACATGATGTTTTCTACAGAAGACTTCAATTGTTGTCTTGTCATTCCTAAATGAAAATGTTGCCTATGTGACATCTAATTATCAGTACTTTTATTGGATGGTCATATTGATATAGAGTTCTCTAAGAAGACTTGTGATGATGAGTTCCCAAATAAATATGGTGTCAATCTGATTGTCTACACAGCAGCCATCTTGAAAAACATATTACAACTTCTCTTGAATGAATGGTCATAATAAGATGTGGTTTTCACTGAAAGATTTATCATGTTGTCTTGTTAGTCCTAAACGAAAATGGTACCAGACTGTCATATCAACATGTGATTTTCACTGAAAGATTTATTATATCTAGTTGGTCCTGAAAGAAAATGGTACCAGACAGTCATATCAATATGTGATTTTCACAGAAAGATTTATTATATATGGTTGGTCCTGAATGAAAATGGTACCAGACAGTCATATCAACATGTGATTTTCACTGAAAGATTTGTTATATTTAGTTGGTCCTGAAAGAAAATGGTACCAGACAGTTATATCAACATGTGATTTTCACTGAAAGATTTGTTATATCTAGTTGGTCCTGAAAGAAAATGGTACCAGACAGTCATATCAACATGTGATTTTCACAGAAAGATTTATTATATATGGTTGGTCCTGAATGAAAATAGTACCAGACTGTCATATCAACATGTGATTTTCACTGAGAGTTTTATGATATCTAGTTGGTCCTCAGTGAAGGAATTTACCATGATGGTCATCTTGAAAATCCTTTTTTAAGGCAAAATCACATTGACATGGGATTATCACCAGAAGAGTGCTTATGTGTCCTAAATGTAAATGACACAGTATTAGTCATAATAATTTTTTATATCTCTATTCCTCCCACTTGGATACTTGAATCAATATGTTGAAAATTTACTGCTGCAGCATCCATTGAATGAATAGTCCTATATTGACAGGAGGTTTTCAACAAAAGACCTATACTGATGTTTACATGTACATGCTCCTAAATGAAAGAAATTACAATCTGACATCAATATGTTCGCCACAGCAGCAAATTTTTAAAACAATCTTTTTACACAATTAAAAGGCAATTTTTTGTATGAAAACAAATGCAGTTGTTTGGTAGTTTTCACACTGAAGAAGATTATAAGCAACATTTTATGGACTTAAGCTATACAAGCTGTCACTTGGGGTGTCTATAGATGTATCCAGTAGCATCCATTATGTTAATTTATAAAGCGATCACTTCAGTTCATTATATTAACAGGTAAGTTTTCCATAGACAATGTAAAACTCCTTCAGCATCCACTTCAATGGTAATAAAGTGTGCTTGGCTGATGTCACTTATATTGGCTGTCACTTGTGCTGTGTGTTTACAGTTAAGATTCTTTAGACAGTGTAATAGTTCTGCAGCATCCACTGGTCAAGATCAATATCTCGTCTCAACATTGGCTCACATGGGTATGGAGTTCAAGATGATGCTGTCACAACATTGGCCCACTTGGGTATGGAGTTCAAGATGATGCTGTCACAACATTGGCCCACTTGGGTATGGAGTTCAAGATGATGCTGTCACAACATTGGCCCACTTGGGTATGGAGTTCAAGATGATGCTGTCACAACATTGGCCCACTTGGGTATGGAGTTCAAGATGATGCTGTCACAACATTGGCCCACTTGGGTATGGAGTTCAAGATGATGCTGTCTCAACATTGGCCCACTTGGGTATGGAGTTCAAGATGATGCTGTCTCAACATTGGCCCACTTGGGTATGGAGTTCAAGATGATGCTGTCTTTCTCAGGAACATGCTTTAAACATAATTTCAATGGTGGCTTCAGGTTTTGCAAAGGATTTAAACCTTGTTCTCAGAATTTCTTTGCATTTTGGGCCTCCTTTGTGTGTCATTCAATCTCGTCATCTTGGTTCATCTGTTAATGAGATGTCCCAGTGGTGACTGAAGCCTTGCATATTGGAACTTACTGTCCTCATTTCTGATTATATAAGTCACATCTCAGATAATGGGATAACATGCTTGGCTTATGTCAGGTTTTCTCTTACAGGTTGGTAATATACGAGTCACATCTGAGATAATGGGAGAACTTGCTTGGCTTATGGTAGCTGTTCTCTTGCAGTTTCAGCCTCAAAGAATAATAATCTGTACAGATGCAAGCATGACTTGCTGGGTTCCAACCTGCTGACAGTTTAAGGAGGCTTGCAGATTGTGGTCAACTATGGAAATTCTTTTGCATATCAATATCCTGGACATGAAGACCTTAGTATAAGCATTTCATTGGTGGCAGGAGATGATGAATTACCTCAGAAGTGTGAACCAAATAATCTGCCTTCTGGCCTGAGAATTTTTAAAGTGGTATCATCAGCAACATATCATTAATCAGTTCCATCACATGCCAGGCAGATTAAATGTGGACTTGTCCTAAAGGAATCAATGAATACAAACTGAATGGTTGCTTCAACCCTTGGTATTCAGTTGAATGTATCCTACTGATTTATTTGTTTGCAATGGGGTGGAATACAAAACCCTTGCCTCTACAGTCCTGGATCTAAGACCAGCGTAGTTAATACTCTTTCCATAGATTGGAACATTTTGGATGCCTACACTTATCTTCCAACACCTCTGATCTGAAAGATCTTGCAAGAAAAGAAAACAATTTGAGTTGTATCTAATCAGGATTGTGTCCCTTAAGTGGAAAAAATCATGGATACATGTACATGACTTTTTAAATCTGGTATTGGAAATTCCGTGGAAAATCATGACATTTGCTCCAGCAGCCTTGATGTCAGGATCTTCATCCAAATCCAGATTTGTTGTACTTGTGCATCTGGATCGTGTCAGACAAGCCTTCAAGAGCCAACAGTTCTCAGAGCAAGTGGTGGAGGGAATTGCTCAGTTGAGAAAGTCCAACACTTTGAAAACAGCTGAAGTAATTAATTTTATTACATTGGTGTGAATGAGGAAACATTCTTCCACCTAGGGCATCTTTCCCACAAATAACTAAATTTCTGAACAGGAATTGATACCTTTCTTTAGCAGACTAAATCAGGACTCCTAAGCATTGAACCTTATCCCTTCATCAGAGGAATGATGTCACATGATCAAAGATGGAATTTCACTATTGCACACCTATCAGTATGAAGGAAATTTGGTGCTGCAAAAAGGAACCTGTAAATTATTATTTCTTAATTAGTAATGGGTTATTTAGTGTACATTGGTTTGGGGGGGGGGTAGTATATATGTCTTATGAACCATTTTGGAGAAAGATACCATTTCATGTTTGTAGTGTTTGGTCACTTGAGTTTCCAACCCAATTTCCTTGAGGATATTTTTTTTCTCAGACAATGAGATCTATTGGTAACAGTATGCCCTTTTATAATTTGTATTTCATCCTTTTCAAAGATGGTACAGTTATCTAAAGATGGTACAATTATTCCAAAGTCAGCATACTGTAAATTTAATAAAAATAACAAAATAGTCTTTTACAATGATTTTTTAAAAAAAAATTCATTTGACTTTGAATCCATGGAGGACATTAATTTTGTAGCATGCCTTTTTATTTATTTCTCTTAACTGAGTATGCCATTGGTCATTATTATCAAAATGTAAACTAACAACGTTTTTAACATGCAACATAAAAATTCATACATTGTCCATAAATAAGAGAGGATAAAACCAAGAGACAAATTTTATGCAGAATATTTTTATGCATGAATCTTCAACTATACTGTGGGAGACCAGAGTGGCTGAGTGGTCTAAAGCGCCTACCATTACGGATCACTGCCATCTCACCTCTGTCTGTGTGGGTTTGAGTCTCAGGTTCAATCAATGTGGGTTTGTGAGATAGCTTGCCAGTAGCTTCTCGTGGGTCGGTGGTTCTTTCCGGGGGTTTCCCGGGTTCTTCCTCCACCATTTATACTGGCCACCATGGCGTTAAACCCTAAAGCAACATCAATTATACTGTATATGGATCTGCAAACAATTTGATACAAGACTAAATGTCATTGAAAATATCAGTAATGAATATGGGAATTAAACATGTACCTAGGATAGGCCCATGGCATGCACCCACTTTAATTAGTTAGCCATTACTGAAATGACCATCAGTGAACTCTTTTTGATGGTGCTTGTCCGAAATGACTTCATAAGCATTTCAACATGAATCCAGATATGCCTGATTTTAAAAATTGATGACAAAATCCTGTTTGCTATACCCTGTTGATAGCGTTACTTATGTCACACAAAATGGCTCTCACCTCTTTTATGAGCATTAGTTATTGTATTAAAATTTGTTTAAATATCAATTAATTGAAAAACTTAAGATTTCATTGTAAAACCATATTGTTGGAATCTTCAAATATTATATTAATGGTCAAGAAATTAAAGACATACTTTGCAAATATCTTTTAAAGAGAGCATTGTAAAGAAATAAGACTATAATTAACTTGTTGTTTATATGCTGGGATTATATAGTGTTCAAGAATTGTTCAAAATTAACAAGAGAATACTCATACATTTTTTGGGGCCAATTCTTTTAAAAAACCATGGGGTAAACAGCATCAGGACCACACATGTTTCATATTCAATTTTTACAATGTGATGAATATCAGTTGGTATGACATATACAGGACCACATGTGCTTCATCTATCATATTCAGTTTTTACAATGTGATGAATATCAGTTGGTATGACGTATACAGGACCACATGTGTTTCATGTATCATATTCAGTTTTTACAATGTGATGACTATCAGTTGGTATGACATATACAGAGAGGTATCATCCACATTGGCATGTTAATAAAAGTTCTGAATAAGAGTGCTTTCTTATCACTAGAGTATTGTCCTGACAGTGGTTGATACTCCAGATTTTGTTTGGTTTAGAAATTGTTTTTTTAGACATATTTGTTTGTTTTTAAATTTGTGCAGGTTTACTGTAATTTGACACTATGGACAATATTTATTTCCTTGTTGACTTGTCAGCAAGCTGTTGTCTAATTTAGTTTGCAGATTTCATTATGCATCCATAAATTCATAATGGGTCAGTAGGTCAGAATTTAATGCTGCTGCTTATGTTTTTAGTCAGTAATTGACCTCAATTGACCCTAATTGCAAGTTCAACAGGATAACCATTGTGGCCTCAAAAACAGAAATAAATATTACATACCTGGTGAATCCGTTTCAAGGTGAGGGCTTTGACAATCGCTCTCCTACAGTGATATTGTAAAGTACAGGCATCTTTAGGTGGGGTTTCTTCCACCACTGTTTGGGTCACAGGATTAAATTTCATCTCATCTGAGTTATCTCGCCTAAGACAACAAATCAAATAGACTCGCAATTAACACAAGTACAATTCATTTTCCTTGAACTCCTTATGTTAAATACTATTAAATCACAAAATGTTATTAAATTATTAAAAACGTTTGAATAGTATTGGAAATGTCACTTACATGCCGGTTTACTTATTTTGCAAAACTTATTGATGCAGAAATGATTTACAGCAGTGGATTATCTACAAAACTGTCAACTACAAATAGTAATGGCAGTGTTGTATCTACAGATACAAATCACAATATGTCTGAATTATAAATAAAAATGGCACTATGGTGTCTCATCTGCAAATAGAAATGGCAACGCTGTCACAACTACAAATATAATTCTCAATACCATGTCTGAACAAAGAATAGAAATGACACTATGGTGACTTGTCTGCAAATATAAATGGCAATAGAAATAGTATCAACTGCAAATAGAAATGGCAATACAAATAGTATCAACTGCAAATAGAAATGGCATTACAAACAGTATCAACTGCAAATAGAAATGGCATTACAAACAGTATTAACTGCAAAGAAATAGAAGTGGCATTATAAACTATCAACTGCAAATAGAAATGGCATTACAAACAGTATCAACTGCAAATAGAAATGGCATTACAAACAGTATCAACTGCAAATAGAAATGGCAATACAAATATCAATTGCAAATAGAAATGGCATTCAACTGGGTGTCACTCATTTACTGCTTGTCAATGAAACAAATAGTTGAACAAATGAAATTGCAAGCTACATTTGAATCTTTGCACAGCAAGCCCCTTCTTTATGCGATAGCTGCATTCCTAGGATGGGCTGCATAACTTGACATCTCGTAACTCATAAAATGTTTGGTTTCACTGCTATTAACTTTATCTGAAAAATAAATAATTCATTTAACTTTAATGGTGTTCATTTTAGCCATTATGAATTATAATTTATTTTAGAGAAAATATTTTGTTGTTTTCTTGTTTTCATTAAAAAAAATTAAATTAAAAAGTACAAAATCATCCTACATGTAATGTGAAATTCACTTCAGTCGAAATCACATTAAAGTTATTTATTAGAGCTTTAAGGGGGTATTCTGTATGGCTTCCATAGACAGTTCTATAGTGAGGGAGTTCTATAGTGAGGAGTACTATATGTAGTACCACTGTCAGTGTCTACACACATAAAAGCATAATATCTATAGGCTCATTGTATATCAACTGTTTGTTCTTCCTAGGTCCCAAACGATTTTGAGAAGGTTGTATACTATATGTTTACTGTTATAAATAGAATCGTGAAACTTGGTATGTGGATGCATCTTGATGAGTACTACATCCAGATCACAAATGAAGGTCACTGTGACCCATATTTCATGCTTCACTTTGTTCCAATTGTGTGTTTTCATTTCATTTCTTAAGCTCTGTTTGTGCTAGAAACAACAGACTAGATTAGTGTTTGTATGACAGCCTTATAAAAAGTTATAACAAAAGGGGGGTTGCTTTGGCCTGCATTTTACAATTTACTGGCTTTATTAAGTTATTGTTTTGTTATAGCAATAACTAATTGGGATATTTCTGCATCTTTTATACAACTATTATACCTAGAAATATCTTGAAACTTGGTATGTGGATGCATCATCATGAGTACTAACCCAAAATTCAGTCTTACCCCAAAGAACTGACAAGAGTTACATCGTTGTCAGGCTATTTTGCGCATCGAAGGTCACCAATATTGGCGCAAAACCCATACCAAATTTAATTGATGACAGTAAAATTTCGCAATGCTTACCAATTGAAAAGTTTCAGTTGTCACCAGAATATTATATTCGAAATAATACTAATTTTGGACAAACGGGATACCACCGCTATGTTTTCACGACTCCGTATGATATATGGCTGACCAAAAATTTAATTTTCAGCCAAAACCACACGTGATCCAATGTTTACAGAAATGATGTATCGTTGTGCAGAATTACCAGATGTGCCGAATAGGCTGACATAGTTGTACATGTAATTGTTATAAAGAATGTGGAAATTAAACTCAATGGCAACCAACAGTTCTTCTACTCTGCAAAGTTCAACATTTTCTGGGAGGTGACTGCAACTTTTGCTGGTAGGACTCCTAATTTTACTAAAATGGGAGTCCTGGACTCCTAGTTTTATAATCCAAGTAAGACCTCTCGTTGACTTTGTGAAATGGTGAGGCATTTGTATCACTGTTCCAACAGTGATGACTACTTTGTTTTTTTTTCAGTAATGTCCAAATATTTTGCAATTTGCATTCAGCATACACTTTGGAAGGATATTACTGTATGCCCACTATTTGTATCCTGAATTGTACTAGGATTTCATGTCATGTTACTACATGATAAAGTACAGTAATATAAATTTTGTCCTCATTAATTATGTGGTGTTTATATAAATTTTGTCCTCATTAATTATGTGGTGTTTGTGTTGCAGGTTACATCAAGACACAGGGAAGAAGCTAGTGAATATGAAGATACAGATGGTAAGTATTAATTTTTCTCTCATCTCTCACCATAGGCCACCTTACATTAGGGAAGATACAGATGGTAAGTATTAATTTTTCACTCATCTCTCACCATAGGCCACCTTACATTAGGGGATATTCCAGTGTGACTCTCATCACATTGCATGTTATACACAAAAATAGGGCTATTCAAACATGACTGTTGTCACAGTGCATACACAAAAATAATAATAATAATGAGGACTGTATAACACCTAATCTCTAGAAGCTGTACAACATTAGAAAACACCTATAATATAAAAAGCATATAATGATATAATTACAGCAATTCAATTAGAAAACATACAACATGCTGAAAATATTTACGGTAGGAAACATTATTAGGTGTTAAGTTTGTTCGTGCAGTCGAAATAGGTGTTTTAAGAGCCCTCTTGAATTGGATCACTGTGTCTTTGTGTCTTAAGTTCAGTGGGCAATTCATTCCATCTTGCTGAACCCTGGTATGCAAAAGAACATATCCATATGACTTCATTTTTATTGTGGGAATAATGAGTATACGAGTGTCCAAAGAGGAGCATAATTATCTTGCAAACAAATTTTGTGCTTGATTCTGGATCGAATGGATAGCCAGTGTAATGTACAGAGCAGCAAGAAGGTGTGCTCTTATCATGGTACTCTACGGATGATTGGGGCAGCTGTGTTTTGAACTTTTTGAAGTTTCTGGAGTTGATATTGAGATGAACCAGACATAATTGAGTTATGATAGACCAGTATTGAAAGTACATGCATATGTTCATGATATGTTGGTGCAGTGGGAGAGTACTGTCAAGAGTAACACCTAGGTTTCGTACTGACTGTGTAAAGTTAATGTTGATGTTACTGACATTTATTGTTTGAGGTAAAGGATGTGAATGCGAAAGTCTTTGTATTGTGTTGTGATCAGAATTGCCTCAGTTTTATCATTATTGATCTGCAGCTGGTTACATGTCATCAATGATTTCACATCAGAAATGTACCTATCTACACTTTGGATGGTAGCATCAGTTGGGCACATGCAGATAATGTGCAGAAATTCCGTCTTTGTGTAAATTGTGCGCCATGCATATACCGCACGGTAACCAACACAGGCCTGCCGGAAAACAGGACTGCCAGAGGTGCCTCATCTGATACGCATTACGAGGCTGTTTATCATCTCATGCTCACCATCCAGCGATTTAACACCGGTGCATTTATCCCTTTTTGCTCGTAATAAATACAGGTATTACCGGTACAGTCATAATATTTTTTGCTTAAACAGAGGCAAGATAGCAACTGCTATAAAACTATGTGTATTTACTGGTTTCCGCTAATTTCCGGCTGGAATGCACAGATGCCGGTATAGGGATGTTAATATCATATTTTTTTTCAAAAACCAATAATCGTTTGTAGAAATCAGATTTTAAACGGATTATCGGTTTTTGTCCTACATAGAAATTACAAGAAATATATTCTTATAATACAAGTTAGTGTATGTCTCGTGCGAATAAAATATATTCATTACATAGCATAACATACAGACGCGCAAGCGGCGCAATACAGTGTCAACTTTGAATTGTTTATTTTCTACTTAAAGATTTGAATAAACCTCATTTATACTGTATGTGTATGAAAGAAATCTTTTATTAATTGTCACCAGTTTATTCGGGTGGTTGCTCGAAATTCATTTTGCGCTTTTGGCTTTAAAAATAATTGGGATAATGTGCTTATACATATACTGCATGGGTTGCACTGATTGTAAAAACGTGTATAACACACGTTATATGCAAGAAAATACGGTAGTGACAATCCATCATGACTTTGTCATCACATTGCATACTGTTAAAAAATGGGATATTCATACATGATTGTATCATTACAATGCATATTAGATACAAAAACAGGAATATTTGTACATGAATTTTATCACAACATATGTTTTCTTTAAAAAAGTGATATTCTGACATAACTGTGTCATCACAGTACATATTAGATAGAAAAGGTTCTGAATGCAGACTTGTTAAAATTTATCTGATTAGCGTAGAATTTAAGTAACAAATTTGGTTACACTTTAGTGGGATACATCACTGTTCCTAAGAAGGGTAGCATGCTGGGGGATTTGTAGCGAGGAGCTTGATATTACAATTACTTAGGCATGTGTCTGGTAATGATAGGGACTCAAAATGGTGTCTTGTCTTTGTTAAAAACAGACTGGGTTATCAAATGAAATACTACTACTAGTCATTTGGGTGAGGTCTGCATTCAGTAGCAGTTGTTTCATTAACACTAGTAATTGTTTAGAATTTGATTACACATACTTTTAAATGGTAATTTTGTATTTTATTTTGATTATCAAACATTTATATACATGATCCATAAAAATATGTAGGGTAAAATCCAAAGTTGTGATCCCACTAAAAACTGGATGAAATGTCTTGTGCTGTGGAGATACCAACAAAAGTTAAAGCTACATGGGTTGAAAAAGAATTCTTACTACATGTTAAATATTGATTTTATCCAATGTCCTCAATTTTGACCCAGGTTAATACCTGACCACCATAAGAAAGGTCCACTGCAATCATTAATTTTCATCTGGAAGTTTTTTGATGACAAGTAAGAAGCAGAGCATCCAACAGCCAGGATTGAATAGACTGCAGTTAAAATATACAAGTATTAAATTTTAGAACAATTAATATTTAATTTAAGATTAGTAAATGTGCCTGTGTGTCCATGTTGACAATCAATGTGCCCCTAACACCCCATATAAATATGCATGGATCAGTTACTTTGTGTGGTAGAAAAATACCTTGGAATAAATGAGCAAGCTAGATGTATCTTATTATGAATGTGAAAGTTTTCCATAGCAGTTGTTAATTTGCTTTGGTGAGATACTTTGTGTGGTAGCAATACACCTTGGAATTAATGAACAAGTTAAATATATCTTATTATGAATGTGAAAGTTTTATATTGTAGTTGTTAATTTGCTTTTATTTTGATTCCATATTATTCCACCTTCTTAGAATTTGGTACATAGCTCAGGGCCAGCTTCTAGTTGATAAAATATTTGATTTACACAGTTGGATTAAATGTTGCAGAAAATATTGAACGATAGAAAAAAAGCACAAGTACCTATTGTTGATAATTCTAGTTCATTCACAATATCAGTGCACATAATGTAAATGTAAAAACATATTTGTAATCGTCAGCTGTCAAAGTAATGCATGCCCTGATGTATTTGATATTTTTTGTCTGGATTCCTTTTAATAAATCTAAATAAATTGTACACATTTTTAAAAACTTACTGTAATAATGTTTCAGTTGTAATTATCTGGCCTTGATGTAGGATTATGCAGCAAAATACAAATGATTCTTTACAATCATTGATTTAACTTGCCATTAAAATCAGTGTTAAGTTTTTGTTTTGTAACATTTACATAAATCTATCGTGCACATGCTTTTTTACTGGTTAGGGGGCGCTCACCAGTTAATACGTACTTTTCAGATAGTGACGTATGTGAGGTGAATTTGTTTGCATTTGTAACATGCACAATGGAGATAATGTTGGCATATCTCAATGCTACTTTGATGTAATGTGGCTGATATTTCTTTGGATACTGCACTTGTGGAAATTGTAAATGATCTAAGCGCATGGTATAACAAAATGGATGCTCCCATGTGCTTGAAAAATTAGCCAGAATTAATCAAAAGTACACTAACTTTAGCAGTTATTAAACTAGGGAAAACGAATTTTGCTGAAGTAGGCAATAGCAGCTTCAGAAAGTGCAATGAACAAATTACAAAATATCTGAAAAGTAAAAAACGTTATCGTACCATTTTTCTACAATTTACCTCTGAAGTCCAGGGAGTGAAAATGACCATGTGGAGCTAGCAGTTTGTTTACATGAGCACATCTTATGTTAGCCCAAGCTGTATACTCTAGAACCTAAAGTACACCCATCAATCATACATCAAAATAAAGGGAATTGAAAGTTCTTCTCCCAACACCTAAGATATACAGTCTTTATTATATTGCCAGTATAACCAGTGAAGAAATCCCAAAAAATTATTTTTCTTTAAAATTCTAACCCTATGCAAAGTACGAAACTGTAGAGCGCCACCTTAAAGAACCACTGAAGATGTGTTTTCAACTTATTGAAAAACTTGTCATATTCTGCAGTCGATTTCAAACATATTGATATATCATACATGGTATTTACTTCCAAAATTACAAACACAAAGTTAATTTACTATACCCCTCTGAAGTAACTTAAATGTAGCTTCATAACGTCAAAACTGTATTTTAACGTCACTGGGAAATGCTATTATTTTGACATTAAAGAAAGACATTCAAGAATAAATGCATATGAAGTATTTGTTTTTTTTTTCAATCCAAACATCAAATAATGTATTTAGATCATTTCTAAAGTTGCAAACTATACTTGGGTCATGTATACATGTAAATCAAGTGAGAAAAGTGAGGAAAATTCCATAAAGTTTGAGGTAATAGTGCAAAAATTGTCCAGCATTGGATTAAAAAAAAAAGTCCTTGATGCTATAAATTCATAACAGTAGACATAAATATATATTTTGTTTGTAAATAATTACTTTTTTCCCCAGCACTAGTAATCTAATTTGAATCTGCACTAATGCTTGTATGTCAAAGAATTGAAATGAAAAGTCAAGGGGAATTAACTCCTGATGAGACCATTCCATGGACCAGGAATGTGATTGATGATTCATACATAATTGATATAAATGAAAATCAAATATGTTGACTGCTTTATATGGTAAAATTAATTATAAAACCAAAACATGCAGACTTGTATGCCAAAAAAGGGGGTAGGTGTGTTTCCCAACAATTTCAAGTCCCAGCCTGATCATGATGTTACATACTGTCTAAGATACATCACAACCAGGAACAACTGGTTACCATGATGTCACTAATACTACATCAACCCACATTAGCCACTATCTAAGAAAACATGGCTAAAGGAAGAGCTAAGAAAATAGCTATTTGTCCACAAGAGTTCATACAACACAGTCAACCATAGGACTATGGATTACGAGTATCCAAGAGTGACCAACCTATTCAGGTTGCAATCTGGTTCTACATCTCCACAAATAAAGCGCCCAAGAATTGATGTATATGAAGAATCACTATCTTCCTGTGGCCCAAATAAAGTGCACCCAAGCTTTGCCCTGAATTGGAGAAAGAAAGAAATAAAGAAAACTTAATTGTTGGGTCACATGTTGCAGCGTGTTGTCAACATCAATGGAAATGTAATTATGAACATACCAAAACTAACTAGGATATTGGGAACATTGTGCATAATGTATGACTGAGCTGGAAATTGCAAGCGATATAATCCACCGATGTATAAAAGCAAAACTCAAGGACTGTGTGCCTTTTTAACAGTTAAATGTACAAACTGCAATCTGCAGGAAGCAGAACAGGCTGCCTGTCCAGAAAAGTGCCAAGGACATAGAAAGTGAGGCCCAGGCACAGGAAATTTAAATGCGATGTTGGCACTTTCTTGCTACAAGGCCAAAGTTGGAGTGACTGACTTGCCCATTTAGCATCCTATTACTCAAAATTTCTGCCATATGGGAAACATTTAAATCTTTCTTATATTAAAAATCTTGAATATTTACTAAGAAATTTTGTCTTAGATGTCAAGCTAAGTAAAATTTCACACTTTCTAAACACAAATAAGTGCGAGAGCTTGCACAATATCATTTTTACCTATGCACCTAAAATATCAGTATGGAGCAGACATTTTGATGCATTATGTCATTCATTCCCTCATAGCTCTGAGTATGGTACAGGAAACTTTACACTCCCACTGACCAAGTCTCATGGAATTGTTCTACTCAGTCTGATCCAGTATTTCAGCTCATAGCAGAATGAGATCATAGAACAGTAAAAGATAGGGAGAGGAAATCAAGTCTTCAGTACAAGTACATATGCTACATCAAACGCAAACAAAAAAGCAACAGAAAACTTGTACAAAATTCAATGTTTGCTAATTCAATAAATAATTTTGTACCCAATGAACATCCATACACTTTAAATCCTTTAAATGAATGCATGTAACAATTATTAAATGTACCTGACTATCACAGTATACACCACTCCCCCTAGCCCATATTGCCTTGGCATATACCATAGGCTTTACATGATTTTTCAAGCCAAATTTTCTCTTTTTTGGTTAAAGTGATAAATGATCATGTTTTTATATGGCATCTATGTGATACGTCACACTGATATGGTAGTGAATTTACCATAGTTTCAACATAGAACCTTAGTCGGTGAGCCAAAGCAGTCTTTCTTTTCCCACGAAAGGTTACATAAATTATTCCATAACCATGTTGTTCATGTGAGCTTGTCCAAATGTGACACTTGCTGCAGACTTGTGTATGTTGAGTTGAAGCTCTTTTATGTCATTATATCTTGAACTGTTAATTTAGTTTGAAATATTTCTGACTTAGCTCAATAAACCATGACCATATGATACTATAGAATTTTTTTTATATGTCAATACAAAATTATTTAATACCAAGAAAATAAATTTTGTTCATAGTTTAATTTGACAATGAAAAATCAGGGAAAAATATCCAAATTATTACCAGTTCAAAGAAGAACTGATGGCATCTTCCTTGAGAAATGTGAAATTAATGAAACATTTTTAAAAACAATGACACATAGAGGTTTCTAATTGCCACTAGTCTATGTCGTATTGTGTACAATAGCAAGGGACATAACTCTTCTCAAGCCCACCTGCAGCCGCTTAATTAAAGCAGAATTTAGAATGTAAAGACATTTAAGTTCCAAACTGCAGTGAATTTAAACTAAATGAGCCAATATTAATACAAACAGCAATAAATATAACTCCATGGGTATACACCCGAATGCTCTTTATGGGGGCGCTCACCAGTTAATACGTACTTTTCAGATAGTGACGTATGTGAGGTGAATTTGTTTGCATTTGTAACATGCACAATGGAGATAATGTTGGCATATCTCAATGCTACTTTGATGTAATGTGGCTGATATTTCTTTGGATACTGCACTTGTGGAAATTGTAAATGATCTAAGCGCATGGTATAACAAAATGGATGCTCCCATGTGCTTGAAAAATTAGCCAGAATTAATCAAAAGTACACTAACTTTAGCAGTTATTAAACTAGGGAAAACGAATTTTGCTGAAGTAGGCAATAGCAGCTTCTGAAAGTGCAATGAACAAATTACAAAATATCTGAAAAGTAAAAAAAGTTATCGTACCATTTTTCTACAATTTACCTCTGAAGTCCAGGGAGTGAAAATGACCATGTGGAGCTAGCAGTTTGTTTACATGAGCACATCTTATGTTAGCCCAAGCTGTATACTCTAGAACCTAAAGTACACCCATCAATCATACATCAAAATAAAGGGAATTGAAAGTTCTTCTCCCAACACCTAAGATATACAAAGTCTTTATTATATTGCCAGTATAACCAGTGAAGAAATCCCAAAAAATTATTTTTCTTTAAAATTCTAACCCTATGCAAAGTACGAAACTGTAGAGCGCCACCTTAAAGAATAACTGGTTAAAGATATACATATGTTGTAGGTTTGCTTATAAGTTACATCTGCAGATAGTTATGTGATCGTTTGCTGGCAAATTTTTCAGTTGTGTCCCTTTCATTACCTTAGGATTATTTATCAAATTTCACTTAGCTGACAAACACAATACAATTTTAGTCTTTTTATCATACATGTATATGGCCTAATTATACATTTTAGAGTCTCTCTTTTTTTTAGCACTCATGTATATTGCCAATTTGTACATTTTCACTTTTCTTGAAAACATTTGATGATATCTGACCAAATTTTCTGACTCAGAAATTTTAAATAGAATAAGTAGATACTCTGTTTTACTGGATGAAAATATCAGAAATTACGTCAATTTATTGAATTGATATAAGCACTGCAAGATGACAGTTATTTTGTAGTCAGGTTGATTGAAATTATATGACCACTCTGTGATGGTATTTATATTGTACTCAGATTGATGGAAATGATATTAACACTGTATGATGGAATTTACATTGTACTCAGATTGATGGAAATAATATAAACACTGTACGATGGTATTTATATTGTACTCAGATTGATGGAAATGATATGAACACTGTACGATGGTATTTATATTGTACTCAGATTGATGGAAATGATATCAGCACTGCAGGATGACAATTTTTTGTAGTCAAATCATTTGAAATGATATGACCACTGCTTAATGTCAGTTATTTTGTACATTGTTATTTCAGATTACTAGAATTTCTTTTATTTTTATCAGATATTTTGATTGTGAAACTTCGTAAAGGCCAAGAGCTGAAAGTTAAGGCATATGCAAGGAAAGGCTTTGCAAAAGAGCACGCTAAATGGAATCCCACGTGCGGTGTTGCATTTGAGTATGATCCTGACAATGCCTTTAGGCACACCCTATTCCCAAAACCAGAAGAATGGTAAGTTTTGCAGAATTAATATTACAGTATTATTAATATTGTCCAGACAACGCCTCATGATTTGTAAGGTCCTCACAAAGAAACTGCAGCTAAATGATTAATGGTAATGTTTGAAAATGGTGCAGAAAATAGTTATTCTGTTTGTGA
Organism: Unio pictorum; assembly: GCA_030141615.1. Taxonomy (NCBI): domain Eukaryota; kingdom Metazoa; phylum Mollusca; class Bivalvia; order Unionida; family Unionidae; genus Unio; species Unio pictorum. The sequence continues at coordinate 27,058,476 of JARLTB010000052.1, forward strand.
AACATATTGGACTCTGAATTGCAAGTCAATTTGCCAATATTAATTGATTTCCAGTAACTCTGCAGCATGTTACTTGTCTTTAGGTAACAGCTTGGAAATATGCAAACTGTCATACATTTGTACAGTATCACCAGCCCTAACAGTCACCTGTATTCAGTGATCACATTGCCAGGTATTTTACTAACCAAATAATGGTTTCATGCTACATTAAGCTGTCATGCAGGTGTCAGTAGTGACCACTTCCCATGCAAATTAAGCATTTTGCATGCAAGGCATTGGTTTTAGCTAATTATGTCTTGTGAATCATTGTGTAGTTGTAATATTTTTATCTTGATTACAATCTTGATACTCAGGTTGCTCTGACAATATAATTCCCAGTAACCTTAATTTGTCATTGTAATTCCCAGTAATCCATCAGTGTAACTCAGAGTAGTCAATGTAACAGAGAGTAGGCTTAATCTTTCAGTGTAACTCTCAGTAGGCTTGATATGTGCATACAACTCCCAGTAGGCCTAATCTGTCATTGTAACTCTCAGTAGGCTTGATATGTGCATACAACTCCCAGTAGGCCTAATCTGTCATTGTAACTCTCAGTAGGCTTGATATGTGCAGACAACTCCCAGTAGGCTTAATCTGTCATTGTAACTCTCAGTAGGCTTGATATGTGCAGACAACTCCCAGTAGACTTAATCTGTCATTGTAACTCTCAGTAGGCTTGATATGTGCAGACAACTCCCAGTAGGCTTAATCTGTCATTGTAGCTCTCAGTAGGCTTGATCTGTCATTGTAACTCTCAGTAGGCTTGATATCTAAGTGTAACTCCCAGTAGGTTTAATCAGACAATGTTATTCCCAGTTGGCTTGATTTGTCAGGATACCTTCCAGTAGGCTTAATCTATCAGTTTTAACTCCCAGTAGATTTAATAACTCCATGCAACTCCTTGTAGGCTTAATCTGTCATTGTAACTCTCAGTAGGCTTGATTTGTGAGTGTAACTACCAGTAGGCTTAATCTGTCATTGTAACTCTCAGTAGGCTTGATTTGTGAGTGTAACTACCAGTAGGCTTAATCTGTCATTGTAACTCTCAGTAGGCTTGATTTGTCAGTGTAACTACCAGTAGGCTTAATCTGTCATTGTAACTCTCAGTAGGCTTGATTTGTCAGTGTAACTACCAGTTGGCTTGATCAGGACGTTTCATTTTAAGACTTTCAATCAAATCTACCAAGGTGCTTGCAAAATTTGTTTATGGATTTAGTAGTTGAGGTAAACTGTCATCATATCAGGTATAAACCCATGCTTTAGCTGTATTTATGACAGTACATGTATTATATATAATCCTCAGAAAAGTTTAATTGAATTTGTTTTACTTTGAAAATTTGTTTTAGCATTATGAACTTTGACCTATTCAACAATTATATGTCTATTGAACTTGTAAATATTGGGAGGATCATTGTAAACTCTTGCTACATATTGTTTATAATTCTGAACACTGATCATTCCCATCAAAGGCAATATGGCTTCCAAAGTAGTCTTTTGTTTGTGGTAATAAAATGTTAAATTTTGTTGCTGCTGTCATCTCTTTGGTACTAATTAGGGCCTACACTACATGTGCTATTATATGGTCTTGCAGGCACTGACATTGCATTGCATCATATTGCACAAGAAACTGATGTCAAGATGAACTTTGCATGCACTGTCACACACATTGCATCAAATTGCATTAGAGACTGATGACACACTTGATTGCATAATATTGCACAAGGGACTGATGTAAAGGTGAACATTTCATGCACCAACACTGCATTGTATCTAATTGCATAAGGGACTGTTGTAAAGATGAACTTTGCATGCACTGTCACACACATTGCATCAAATTGCATTAGAGACTGGTGACACACTTGATTGCATAATATTGCACAAAGGACTGGTGTAAAGATGAACTTTTCATGCACTGACACTACATTGCATAATATTGCACTAAGGACTGGCATAAAGATGAACATTTGCCAAATCAAACAGCACATGGCAATCATTCAGCCGTATGATTTTGACAATTCTAGCAATTAGTAAATGGACTGTAACATCTTCATTGTCTTATACTTTGTCTCTGCATTGAATTTGAATAATTAGGATAACATTTTTAATGAATAATAGCATAGATTAAGTATGGGTACACTACAGGTGCAAGAAAAGCATAATATATAGTCAATTGAATTGGAGGTAAACTTTTCTGATGATGACATACATTAAAGTTTTAAATGTCGCAAACTAATTGAAATATAATATTTGTTTTGGCTCAAAGATCAATATTAAGATACACACAGTCCATCAGGATTTCTTGGTGAATTTAATGTTCATCAGGATTTCTTGGTGAATTTAATGTTCATCAGAAAGTTGGGTTTTTCTATTTTAATTTTGAAAATCAATAAATGTGGATGTGTTTTCTGCCTATGTAAGGTATTCCTTTCTTCCTAAAGGTCTGGCATAATAACTTGGTTTTACCTTTTTGTACATATGTTGGAAATTATTATGCTTTTTTTTAACCTTTTCATGCAAGAATTATAATATCTATTTTTTCACACTATCATAATAAATGTTTTGCATTGAAAGTAATGAGTGTTATTAAAAATTGATCTGTGAATCAACATATTTTGATTGATGTTGCTCAAAGATTCATCTTTGAGCTGATGGATTTTGATTGAAACAATATCAATGAAGTAGATATAGATTATAACAATCTGCACAATTACCACACTGCAAATATCATAGACCCAGATCAACCAACCCATAATGCTCTGGCAGTATATGGTGAAATTTGTTTATTCTCCTTAGACTTAAAGCAAAGTGAATTATAAGATGCAGATTAGAGTGCATCATGTTCACAGTTGCCAGTGCATTACAAATAAGGTAGATATTTTTCTTATATTTTAATTCATTCCAAAATAAGGTTGATATCTGGTATGTATTCTACTTATTCATGACAAATAAAATTGATATCTGGTATGAATTCTAATTTATGACAAAAAAGGTGGATATCTGGTATGTATTCTAATTTATGACATACGGTGGATATCTGGTATGTAGTCTAATTCATGACAAATATAAGGCAGATATCTGGTATGTATTTTAATTCAGGACAAAATATAAGGTAGATATCTGGTATGTATTCTAATTCATGACAAATATAAGGTAGATACCTGGTATGTATTTTAATTCATGACAGATATAAGGTAGATAACTGGTATGTATTTTAATTCATGACAAATATAAGGTAGATATCTGGTATGTATTCAAATTCATGACAAATATAAGGTAGATATCTGGTATGTATTTTAATTCAGGACAATGAGGTAGATATCTGGTATGTATTTTAATTCAGGACAGTGAGGTAGATATTTTGTAAGTATTATATTTCATCACTTTAAGTGACATCTATAGGTCATTGCTTTTTTCGTTCCAGGCCCAAGAGTGAGTTTACAGAGTTGGATGAAGATACTGGTAAGTTGATATAAATTTCACAGTAAGATGCTGCTAAATTGATACAAAATGTCACAGTAAGATACTGGTAAGTTAATATAAAATGTCACAGTAAGATACTGGTAAGTTAATATAAAATGTCACAGTAAGATACTGGTAAGTTAATATAAAATGTCACAGTAAGATACTGCTAAGTAATATAAATTTTCACAGTAAGATACTGGTAAGTTGATATAAAATGTCACAGTAAGATACTGGTAAGTTAATATAAAATGTCACAGTAAGATACTGCTAAGTAATATAAATTTTCACAGTAAGATACTGGTAAGTTGATATAAAATGTCACAGTAAGATACTGGTAAGTTAATATAAAATGTCACAGTAAGATACTGGTAAGTTGATATAAAATTTCACAGTAAGATACTGCCAAGTTAATATAAAATGTCACAGTAAGATACTGGTAAGTTGATATAAAATTTCACAGTAAGATACTGGCAAGTTGATATAAAATTTCACAGTAAGATACTGGTAAGTTGATATAAAATTTCACAGTAAGATACTGCCAAGTTGATATAAAATTTCACAGTAAGGTAAGTTGATATAAAATTTCTGAGTAAATTTCACAGTAAAATACTGGCAAGTTGATATAAAATTTCACAGTAAGGTAAGTTGATATAAAATTTCCGAGTAAATTTCACAGTAAGATACTGGTAAGTTGATACAAAATGTCACAGTAAGATACTGGTAAGTTAATATAAAATGTCACAGTAAGATACTGGTAAGTTAATATAAAATGTCACAGTAAGATACTGGTAAGTTAATATAAAATGTCACAGTAAGATACTGGTAAGTTGATTTAAAATTTCACAGTAACTAACCAAAACAACTGACAGCAAGATAACCTCGCTACACCTTAATTAATTGTAACACTTCCTTATATTTCACAATCATTAAAGGTGCTTTGACAGCATATGTTTTAACAGGAATGTGTGAGGAAATAAGACAGTCCTTTATTTAATACACAAGTTATTTGAACATATCATTTATGCTTAGTATCTGTCAAGTAATTTGGCTGAAAGGTCACCTGTACTATGAAATCATCCGTCTTCATTGACCACTCTTCTCTAGCATTTTTGAACAAAACTCCTGTAGAAATCCACCTTTATTTCAGGTAGACCACTTTTGTCGAAGGAACATATACTGTTCGGTTCAAAATGATGTTATCTACATGACTTTACTTTTACCTTGGTATATCATAATGCTATGAAATAAGTTGGTGATTGGACAGAAAATGGCATGGTTGCAATATTTCTCACATTAAATAATGATAAATAAAATTTTTACATAATCTTACAAATGCAAAATCAGTCCTGTCAAAGAAAATGATAATGTCAATAAAAAGTATACAAGACCTTTGAAACTCATGCAATTTTTGGCTTGCTGTAAATTGACTGCATTTTTTTCTGTTTGGCTGTTTGGGCACTTTTTGATGTGGGTCTTTCTTGCGAAATTTATTCACCAACATACACTTTTTATTGTAGTATTTTATAACCTCTGTGTGTGTGTGTGTGTGTGTGTGTGTGTGTGTGTGTGTGTTTCATACCCATTGTATGGGTATTTCATATCCTTTTCTTTTCTGTATTTCATCAGAGGAGTCTATGATCTTCAGCCTGTGCATATTTGACAACAAATTTGTAAATACTCATTCAGCTGTTATATTATAGGTGGCTTAATTAAAGCTATTTTCTTGTTTGGAAAGCTTTTAATGATTGAAACAAGACTTGCATGCAAGTTGTGATAATTTCATGAAAATTGGATGAAAATCTTGAAAGACATGAACATGTGTATGTTATGAAAGTTATGTCTCTTTATTTGCCTTACTCAAGCTGCCTGATTATGCAATGACTCATTCCAACTAGTAGTCAAGTTGGTTAGCCATTTATTGGAATCAGTTTAGCAGAAGTTGATGCCACTATCAGCCAAAGGTGATATTTATTTTAGTCTGCTTTTAATATTTTTGCTCTAAATATGTCCTGATTTTGTAATGGGTTTGCTGCATACCACTAAAACAATTTTGCGGGTATTTCTTCACTGGTTATAGTGGCTATTTAAAAAAGACCTTGTATATCTGAGGTATTGTTCAAAGAAGTTTTAATTCCCATTATTTTGGTGTATGATTGATGGGTGTAATATGGGTTATAGTGTACACAGCTTGGCCTTACTCCAGATGTGCACCTTTCAAAAAAGGGCTAGCTCAACTTGGTCATTTTCACTTTCTGAACTTGGAGGTAAATGTTTGAAAAAACCAGCTGATAACTTTTTTTAAAACATTTTATATATTTGGTAATTTATTTATTGCACTTTCATTAGCTGGTATTGTATAATTGGGCAAAATTCATTTTCCTTATTGTATTAGCTGCTAAGGATAGTTTACCTTAGATTAATACCATTTGCCTCCATATAAAGAACATGCTCTTAAAAAGGACATGGCAGATTTTAAAAAGACCTATGACCAAGTAATCTTGTCATACCCGTGTCCTTTGTGCCTCGTTTGTCGACATTTATTTTTAACTTCTTTAGAGCTACTGAACAAACTTTGACTTAAGTTTAATGGCCTCATGCAAACATCAGGGTCTCTCAAAATTTTAAAATCCTGTTTGACGATCAAGTATTGCCATTATTATTAGAAATGAAACAGTTTAAACAACTCAAAAATGAGGTACCAATTTTAAGTACATTTTCCAGGGAGCATTCTAGTATAATGATCTTTTATTTTAAAGAACTCCTCAAAAGAGCTCATCAAAATTTGATCTAAGAGAAAGCATCTCAATTCTTCCAGTTCTGAAACTTTTTCCTATTTGCCATTGAAGATGACCACTGTTACAGCAAAAGTAAATTTAAATAGTGACCTGGCAAAAGCTGATAAACAGGCCTGACCAAATTTGATGGTAATAGGGTATTTAAAATTTATACACAATATTGTAAATCTGCTTTAAAACTAAAAGACTCTACATAATTCAACAGCAGAAAGTACTATGATATAAATACTTTTTGGTTTTGAATAAACGTTATGTCATCAAATATTGCAGCAGTTACTATAAATAGGAAAAAGTAAAAGGACCTATTTTCAAGAATTACTTGACAAAAATTGACCAAAATGTGACAGAAAGCATTGTAGAAAATCTTTCAGATTTACATAAATGATGGCAGTTTGCCAAAAAAAATTGTGTTCAATACTGAAACAATACTTATAAAAATTGTGTATAATCATGGGCAGAATCTATATTGAAGTTTAAAGCACTCGTACAAGTCTCAGAAATTGTTTTAAAAAGTCCACATTGATAACAGAATCATAGGCCAAATCTCCAAGCACAGTATCCAATATTCCTAACTCTGAGACTGGTATTCAATTTAATTAGTAATGTTTTGATTTCTAAATGTAATAGCCCTAATTGATATCATGGCCATCTGCATTTATAATAAAGGTTCATTATTTTATATTTCAGCTCAAGCACCATTTGATCCAACTGGCAAACCCAACAAGTATTTCTATAATGTGGAGTCCTGTGGATCTCTCAAACCAGAGACAATTGTATTCACTGCTCTGGCTGTGCTAAAGAAAAAGTTGAGTGACCTGCAAACTCAGCTTAGCCATGAGATTCAGAGTGATGTCTTGACCATATCTTAGCTCTTTTTCATGCTGACTGTGCCATCTGATCATTTCTTTACTACCACTGTGTCAACTTCGAGATCACATTCACAACAATGTCTAAACCATTTGACATGCCAGGTTTTTAACAGACATCATTACTGTAATGTCAACTGAGCCAGGAAATTTAGGGTGATCTCTTGATCTTCTCATAGCTAATTAATGTACAGCATGCTGACAGAGCTATTTCCTTATTAAATAATGATGTTGACTTTGATGATTTACATAGAATGCCACATGTCATTTTGAATCATCTGAGTTTTATTTGTCAATACTTAGAATTTTACTTCATTTAACTGATGAATGAAGCTTTGTGACATGACTAAGAATGTACTTATTTTATAGTAGTAAGTAGACAAGATAAATGTACCGTACATACATTTTGGGGGATTAAGTACCCACTATGAGTAGTGGAGTCCACACAGTCTGGTGGATTTCCATCCATTCTTGAGGAAATCATTTCAATCTAATGAAAGACCATCACAGATTTTATTGCAACTGTAGTGGGTTTTATGGCACTGATTCTATTGTATTCTTTCAATGAGTCAACACACTAAACAAACTATAGAAACCCTGACAGCGTAAACCCGACCATGGCAGATGTAAATTTCATACCTTTACCTGTGCAAACTCTACACTGGTAACATTTCTTGTTATATTTATTTGTGGCCTAGCTAGGGTTACTTAAGAAAAACATGCATAACATTTTTAAAAAATGACATTCTAAATTTCATCGATATCTTCCAACTCGGTCCTTTATATTCACAAGAAATTGCCTGGCTACAGTTTACATTGATATAATGTTCATCAAGCAGTAACATTCTCAATAAATGATATTTCATATATGTGTTTTTTATGCTGGTTAATAATTTGTCATAGTTTCCCATTTATTTCCATACTACTTATACCCATGTTCAACCAATTAGTGAAAGCAATACTACATATAAATTTGATAAGAGATTACAAATCAATGCTGTACTGTTTATCAGACATGAACAATCAAGAACACTAGAACATAGAACATTAAGACATGTATGTCATAACTTTTTTCAGATTTATTCTTGAAGAATAACAGCATCATATCAGGGTTCCTACAGTCTTTTAAGGTCTTTGACAGTTTGGGAAAAATGAGGTAGCATTTTTAAGGCCTTGAAAGTTTGGGAAAATTGAGCAGATTACCCTGAGGTCTTTAAAAGGCTTTGAAAATTGAAATAAACCCAAACATTTTAATTTCTTACCATAGTTATAAAGAAAATTGTCCAAGGTTGTTAGATTTGGATGTAGTAGAGTTTTCCTGGGTTTTTTTTCTTTTGATGACCCGTTCAGTTTTATTGCCACTGCAATCACAAACAAGCATTTCAATTTTATCATTAAAAAATATTGTAGTATTTTGCATTTGTTATTTTCTCATATAATATAACTTGTATGCAAAATGTTAGGGAAAATAGATATTGGAAATCTGTGTTTGTGATCTTTGACTTTGTACTGTTTATCAAACATGTACAATCAAGAACACTATAATATTATGACATGTATGTCATAATTCTTTTCAAAATTTATTCTTCAAGAATAATAATTCATGATATCAGGGTTCCAATAATCTTTGAAGGTCTTTGACAGTTTGACATAACTTGCTTAAAAAATGTTAGTGAAAATAAATCTTGAAAATCAATGTTTGTGGTCTTTGAAAGTTTAGGAAAAGTCTTATCATCCAAAATTCTGTATGAACCCTGTATATATTAATATAACAGATATACATGAGCTAAACTATGGAAGGATTTTTCTGACTTTTACCCATAAACTTTGAAAATAGAATTGATTGTGAGAGTACAGCATTTATTTTAAAGGCATGGCATCATGTACAGTATATTGGCTGTTTCTCTGTATCATTGGCCAGTTAGGTCATGAAGATAGTGATTTCAATGAAAAATGCAGAGTTGTTTTTGTTCTCACTTTTTTCTATTGATTCAACATGCATCACCAAGCTTTTTCTTAAGGATTGTCTTTCTCTGAAATCAACCACTACGCCTGTTATTGTTGCTTCCTTCTAGTCAATAACAGTTAGCCAGGACAGTTGGCAAATGTACAAGCTACTGATCAATGTCGTGCTTCAAAGTTTCAAGATTTACATTAACTATTGAAAGAAATTTTCTTAAAACTAAACAGATGTAAAATATTTGGACTGAGAAATTAATTTGTTCTTAAATTCTCACATAATCCATACATGCCAACCCCAGACAAAAGAAAAAGCATAATCCATGTGGTCAAACAGCGGAATCCTGGCAGAAAAAGCATAGTCCACATATGACTTGCTGAAATTTTAATGAACTATGATTTATTTGCCCCTTTCATCTTTTAACATCTTTTACTGCTTCAGGTTTTTTATATGTTGCACTTTTAGCTTTACACACACAACTAGAATCTATATGAAGACTTTTAGCGCCAACTATTAAAATTCTTTCTACACAGCCTGTAATAAAACATCACATGATCCTACCCTCATGTTTTCATGTTTACAGGTCTATCTTCTGTTTTTTTTGTTTTTTTTCCTTTTTCTAATCCATCTGTGAAATTATTTGAAAGGAGATATTTTTGCTCTTATATAGGCGTCGACTAAAATAACATACTTTTTTTAGCGCCAAATACCTTTAGTGTGATTCTCCACTAAATATGTGTTAGAACAAAAAATCTGCAAGTGGAGATTGAAATTAGAAAACTGTTCTTTCCTTACTAAGCCATACAGCTGCTATAAATAGAATATGAAGTTGAAAGTTGCTATAAATAGAACATGATACTGTTAGGAAAGTCCATGGACAAGCATACTCTTATATTGTAGTTAGTACATAGAAGCTGTCTTTTCTGAAATATGATATGTGGGATTAATTGAATGTTAATAAAAACGAGAAAACAAATAATTGATTTTTAGGAAGGTGGATATACCGAAAAAGCGTAATCCATTTATGTTTACGCATAAAGCGTAATTTAGTGAAAATTGCATAATGATTATGCCAAAAACGTAATGGTTGGCATGTATGCATAATCGCATAAAACTGGTCTCAAGCATAATATGAAAAACTAAATATCAGCTCTGGATTGGGGTGGAGGCATCAGCTGGTTTCTAGACTCATAGGCCCTGTCTGAGATAATGGCATTTGGAGACTTGAACCAAGAAGTTAAAAATGCTTATTTCCCTTTGTTACATGTGTCATTCAATAATGATGTGGATATGTTCATTTCCTGTCAATTGAAGAAATTCCTATATTTAGCTTACCAGTCATAGACCAGAAGAGCTTGTGAGATGGCCTGTTGTCCATCAGTAATTGGCATAAAATTGGTATCTACTAAACTGGTTGGAAACTTGCAATGAAACTCAACACACACATTCCCCCCAAAGTCTAAATGGTCCTAAATGGAAATAATGCTTCTTTGACATCCAATATATCAACATTAAGTTTTCACAGCAACTTTATCATGATGTCTATTTGGTTATAAATGAAAAAATTTCAAGTTTTGTAATTGTTTCTCAGTATTACTTCAAGTATATTGGATACAAATTTCTTCTTCAAATATGTTTCCCGATCATAATAATTTTGGAAAGCTTCTAGTACATCACAAATCCAGCTCTCTAATATTAAACCGTTTTGATAAAAAGCTACAGGTTAAATGCTCACATCGGTCACCATTAGAATGATTTTCCCTTGATACCAGGATTATTGCTGAATCATGTGAAATCATAAGTTACTACTAATATTCATGCCAAGAGGGACCTCACTACAGACAGAGAAGCCCTGCAAAGTTCATGAAGCTAGTTTGGTAGATCTACTTAAAACTGGTTGGAGGAGTTTCATCTTTGAAGGGATGTACGCTCCACCAATAAATGTCCAACATTTCTGGTCTTTCTATCATTTATGATAGACACAGTTTACATTCGCCCACCGCGAATCTCACCAGACGTGCATATAGGCCAGTTGTAGAATGACCCACCTCACATATATAGAGACCCAATATGCTATGGCCATAATATCAGCTGTTAACTTACAACTGGTGGAACGAGATGCAATTATTTCTACTTCCTCCTGTCTTAAAGACCATCGTAAGACAATCTCTGCTCGCAACTTGAATCATCTAATCTCCATATAAATGATCAGTTGACGGAATTATGAACAAGGTACCAAAACTACATTATTTCCATCCATCACAGACTTGGCGTCAGCGGAGGGATTTACAAGGCAATCAACGAAATGTTGCATGGACCTCCCTGGATACTGGGACGCAATTTTACCGAAATTACAATTACGAACAAAAGTGAAAAATAGTCAAACAGAAGGATGATCGTTTTCTTCAGCGCTACTCACTACGAAACCTTTCATATCCAAAATGAAATAACTTTCAGGCGCCCTATCCCCGTTATCATTGATCCCTAAATGAGTGAATATTTTTCATAACGACATATGATATGGACCCAACAAGTGGTTTATAAGGAACGAGGTATCACGTTTAGCGCACCTCTTCAAAGTTCATTCAGTTACAAACGAGGCACTCTGCACTTGGTCGTCAACCTAAGCTCATTTAGTCAACTCTTTCATTGGAATGCAACAACAGCAGAGGCGTAGCGGGGAGGGGGGGGGCAGGAGGGTACATATGTCCCCGGGCGCCAAGGGACAGGGGCGCCAAAATGAGGCTTGCAACGTTAAATTATAATAAGTAAACAAGGGTAATAAATCGGTAACAAGATCGCTGGGGCGCCAATTTTATAGTTCGTCCCCGGGCGCAAAATATCATCGCTACGCCTCGGAACAACAGGTTATAAAAAATGCTGTAAATTGGGGAGACTACGCAATTAGTGTGGACTTCCAAGAGGCGTGATATCACATCCCCACTCAAAAGGGCTTTTAAAAGCTCGTGATTTACCTAATAAAACCGATTACAAAACAGCAGGCTTGTTATATCTTGGAGTAAGACATGATGTCACTTGTTACACTCATTCTCAATCTCCATGTCAACGAGGGCATCTCCGACCTCGTACCATTTCAAGATTTCGGTCATATTGGCCTGGAACTCAACATTCAGTAAACAGAGTAAGTCTCCCCCAGGAATAAGTATCGAATTAGTACAATGGTGGATTCCTTGCCTATACCGAATAATAATAATAATAATAATAATAATAATAATGAGGACTTTGTATAGCGCCTATTCTTTGGAAGCCCCAAGCGCTTTACAACATCTATAATGGTATGGATACAAAAAATAAAAAAATAAAAAAACAAACATCATGAAATTGGAAAACAAAAAATGCTGAAAATATTTAAGGTAGGGAACATTTTTAAGTCTTTACGTTTGTTCTTGCAGTCGAAAAAAGTGCGTTTTAAAAGCACTCTTGAAAGGGATCGCTGTCTTAGTGTTTTATTTCAATTGGCAATTCATTCCACGTTGCTGGGCCCTGGTATGCAAAAGAACGTTGTGCATATGGCTTCGTTTTCATAGTGGGAATAATGAGTATATGATTGTCAAAAGAGGAGCGTTAATATCTTGCTGGTGTGTACACATGGGTGAGGCCAGATAGGTATGTTGTACTGGAGATCGTCAGTGATACGTAGCACAGAGAAAAAAATTGTGTTTGATTCTGGATCGAATGGATAACCACTGTAGGTTACAGAGCGGTACAGGGAGGTGTGCTCTGATCATGGTACTCTAACATGATCCTAGCAGCTGTGTTTTTAACTTTTGAAATTTCTGGAGTAGGTAATTGAGACGAACCGGACAGAATTGAGCTTCAATAATCCAGTCTTGAAAGTACTAATGAACACACAAGTGTTTTAGTGGCATCAACTGAAAGATATTTACGAGTGGAGCTGATGCATCTCAGTTCAAGATATGTAGCCTTGAATATGTTCACGGCATGTTAGTGTAATGTGAAAGTACTGTTTAGAGTAACACCTAGGTGTCGTACTGACTGCGTGAATTTAATGTTGGTGTTGCTGATATTTTTGTGTTTGAGGTAAAGAATGTAAATGAGAAAATCTTTGTGATGTGACCAGAATGGCCTCAGTTTTATCATCATTCTTCTGCAGCTTGTTAAATGTCAACCATGATTTCATATCAGAAATGCACATCTCTACTCCTTGGATGGTAGCATCGACTTCAGTTTGGTTGTTAGACTTTTATATTTTGGGTGTTTTTCTTTTTAATTATATGCAGTTCATGCAATGGGTTAGTAGTAAATAAGCATGTTTCTTCAAAATGATTAATTTTAAGTTTTATTTGTCTAGAATAAACAAAGATAGGCAAGCCTTAAATTCTTGTCACTTTATATTTTGATTTTAATCGTATAGTCCGTTTCAAATTTATATAACTGAACATGTCAGTGAGAAATTTCACAAATTTGGTTTTCTAAATACTTAAAACCGTATACTCACTAGCACATCTCTTGGAGTATTATATAAACCTTGGGAGGTTTGCTTCAACCGCTCACGTCAACACTGGAGTGACAATATCAAAAGTTAATGCAACGTCGTCGAACTCGTGAAAAATGTTTCGTTATTGGGCCATCACTTACTGAATTCAAGTTTAAAACTGACCAGTTAATAGTGTGGAGGCTGATACTACTCTACAGAAACATATTGATCAACTTCGATGTTATCTTTAAAATAGAAGAATGACGCGTAAACTTAGTCAATGGTCAAATCCATCAATTTAGCAATACACTGATGTAAACTAAACAACACATATTAGCATGTAATAGTTTTTATAAGACCCCTACATGGAAGAAAGGATGGTGCTGAAATAATTCGATGATACCCTTACAAATCTGGTTATAGGATGTCAGCAATTAAGTTTTGTAATGTGCTAAATTTTAGCTGTTTTGTAAAACTGACTGATAACTGCTATTTCGACCGCTATCTATCTCCTATTCTTACGGTTATATATTTGTTAGTTTGCTGTTCATGCTATTTGTAAAATGATGGTTATATATGTTTTGCAGAATTTAAACATCCTTACGTTTTATTTTTTATTTAGTATTACTCTATGTTTGCATTCACTTGGAAGGATTTAGCCTCTTGCATTTGTTTCGGTAATTGCATTTTTAGAAAAGAGTCATTAATGGGCAAATATAGCCAATAATGTATTGACGTGCCTTTAAGCTTAATGCATGCACGTCATTGCATAACTTGGACTGCATTATCCTGATTAAGGAAGTGACTATTGGATTATCATGAAAAAGGAAGGGATATATATATATATATATATATATATATATATATATATATATATATATATATATATATATATATTATATATATATATATATATATATATATATATATCCTGATAAAAGAAGGGACTCTACTCCTGAGACCATGTTATCTTCCTTTGTATATGATACATAAAAAAGTAGTATATTTTGAATTTTCTCAGTTTAAAATATATTTAAAATGCTTATTCGTTTAATACTTTATTTTACTTTTTGCGCCCCTAGTTATATTATTAATATCTTTCTTATTTTGAGTGATTACAGATTGCAGTAGAACCTTGAATACCTTCATTAATCCCAACTTTTTTCAAGTTTCTCCAATCAACAGGATTTTACTACCAAAACAATTTCATTTCTCGTAACAAAAATCAAAATATGTTATAGAAGATACCATTAAAGAACCGTTAAACGCGCGCGTTTTCCACAAATCTTCATGAACCAGTTGCTTATGGACAAAATTTAAAAGATAGACCCGTATAAATGTTGAAACGGGTACGAAACCCCTACGGGAGTTAACGGTACCAACCCCATTAAAATGCATAGCATACTAATGCGGTAGGATGAGGGAAATAAGATAGACTGTCATTCAACTGACTTAACTGATATTATGACTAATTTTTCTTCATTTAAAGCAAAACGAACAGTGACTGACATGATTGCAAGAAATTAATTATAACTTTATAGGAAATGGACGAGAGCTGTTAAGGTTAAGAGAGAGAGAGAGAGAGAGAGAGAGAGAGAGAGAGAGAGAGAGAGAGAGAGAGAGAGCATGGATGGACTTTAAATTTTATAAAATGGATGCACAAGTGAAAACAAATAACAGTTATGGGGTTTTGTTTTAAAATTGTACAAGTGTGCTAGATATGACAAGAACAAAAATTACAAATGAGCAGACCAACCGTTAAAAAAGCAATACTTAATTCTTATAAATTCTCTGCATGAGAAGAAGTGTTTCACCTCATTCTTTCCAAATACAATGAGAATATGATTTTCAAGCATGTCACCATATAAATGCATTGCAATTGTTTCTTAATCTTGCATACAAATATATTTTGTCCTGGTATAATATGTATCATTGAGATAAGATTGTTTTTCTTGCTCGTGAGTTATTTGAATTGATATAGAACTGAACTTTTCTTTACAGTTAGGTATCCAAGAGAGAAATAGTAAATTATTATTAAATATAGTGCAGCTATTTCTAATCTGAGAAATGGTGTTTCAGAATATATTATGATATCTAAGTTCTTAATGTGTATGGACACTGGCAAAAGTCTCTCTCTCTCTCTCTCTCTCTCTCTCTCTCTCTCTCTCTCTCTCTCTCTCACACACACACACACACACAGATTTTGTTGTTGTGTCCCCCAGCAATATTGTGTACAATAAGCATAAAGCTTTAGAACGATTTTCTTACCATCTTAGGAAACCTGTCTACACCCCATGCACACTGTCGTGGGTATCCATGACGTCAGTGATACATTGTACTACGGATCTATCATAATTGCAACATGATGTCATAGGCAACGTCATATCATTGTAAACTGTAGTATATCCTGGTCTTAAGCTGTCCATCAAATGCATATGTAACATGATAAATGCAACGGGTTGACAGTTCGTCATCTGAGAAAGACGCAATTATATATATATATATATATATATATATATATATATATATATATATATATATATATATATATATATATATATATATAAGGACTGGATGGTGCATAATCTTTAGAAGCTCTAAGCGCTTCTCAACATCTATAATGATCAGACTACAGAAAACAAAACAAAAGCAACAACAACAAAAAACAAAAAACCCCATGAAATTAGAAACCATGAAAAATGCTGAAAATATTTAAGGAATGAAACATTATAAAGTCTTTAAGCTTAATCTTGCAGTCGAAAAAGATGAGTTTTAAGAGCACTCTTGAAAGGGATCACTGTCTTTGTGTCTAATTTCAATGAGCAATTCATTTCACGTTGCTGTGCCCTGGTATGCAAAAGAACGTTGTCCACATGATGTCATTTTCATAGTGGGAATATCGAGTATACGATTGTCAGAAGCGGAGCGTAAGTATCTTGCTGGTGGTTACACATGGATGAGGTCAGATAGGTATGTTGGACTGGATTTCATCAGTGATACGTAGCACAGCGAACAAATTTTGTGTTTGATTCTGGATCGAATGGATGGCCAGTATAGGGAACAAATCAGTGGGGAGGTGTGCTCTGACCGTACGTACCACTGTAAGGATATCTCAGTATTTTCCGAAAAGATTGTACTGAAATTCCCGAGGAAATTTGTTAGGACTTAATAACTTCATGCTTTCATTGTTAACGACAAAATAGTTCAACATATTCATTTTTTATAGACTGGTTGTATATGTCACAAATTATGGCTAATATTACAAATATAATTTTATTTTATACCAAGTTGATCTTACTTCGCTCTGGCATCCAATACGGATGATCAGTCTGTAATTCAGTGTCGTAGACCTAAAATTTCCGTATAGTACACCCTTCCTGGAACTATTTGTACAGCTTGAAATATTAAATAATAGTTCACTTATAAAATATCTGGATTAAGTTTTTTGCTATATATTTTAAATGGGAGAGTACCGTAAGCAGTGACGATAGGTTTGTGAACATTTCACGGATTTAGGCCTAGAAATTAGAATTAGTTGGAGATGAACATCAAACATGAGAGAGAGAGAGAGAGAGAGAGAGAGAGAGAGAGAGAGAGAGAGAGTACTTTCCTGCTCAACTCTTGTATTGCAAGTCCAGACAAAGTAACAAAAACTCAAAAAGTCATGTCAGATGTAAAGGCATTTATAGAAAACCTTACCTCATATATAATTCCCAAGATACATGCGACAATGTAAGTCATCCAAAATACTAAACTTAGCTTCATTTCAGCATCTGCGAGTTTCCAAAAATAAACCCATGGTCTACGGAATTTTATCTTTTAAGAAGCAAGTTTAAGGTGAGCGACTTGCGGTTTGGCCATTAATACTAAAGATGATATAAAGGTAGACGTTTGATTGAGAGCAGCAACTCTTTTGATTGGACCCCACATTTAGACGAATTATATCTTGTTACACTGTATTGGAAACGTTTTCATCATATGAACACATAGATAGAACTGTATGTTTACATCTTTTAGTTCTTGAAACATTTGAAGGAGAAGAAAGAAAAGAAAAAAGAACAACGTGGCAATATTGTTTGGAATTTCTTGTGACAATATGTCTAAATGAATATTAATAATATCATCTGCATGTTAGAAAGATACAAAATCTTCTATTTGCTAAAATATATGCTTTTATTGTAACCTTTAAGTTCAATGTATCAATATTTTGTTTGTAATGTAAACTAATAATAGATAGTTTGAAACTGTTGTAAAATAACGAGTTTTCTGTATAAAATTGAATGTACTCTTATTCTGTGAAATTTGCCATGAAATTTCCATGGAAGTAGAGCGTGTATATTCAGTAAATAGGGTGTTTTAAGAGAGGGTAACTTGTCCAAAACCTATCTTTCATTAGAGAAGTAAGGTAAAATCAACTTACTAATGCCAACAGTTTAAATCGATTTATATATGCCAAATAACATTTATTAACATGCAGAGCTAACGAGTAAAGAACCATGTCAGCATGCAGGCAGACTCATGACGCAGCTGCTAAGTATCTATCTTACTGTGGTAGAAAAAACAACACACACGTCAAGGCGTTTATGTTGTTTTTTCTACCACAGTTGAATTTTTTCTACAACATAATGGCATCATATTATGATCCGCTGAGAATAATGACGTCTTTAAAATATCAAATATTAAAACTATCGGAAAAACAGATGAAAAGCAGCCTTCACAGCAGTTTTTTGAACAAATGTGTTGTTGAGGGGATTGTTCCATCGGGTTTACGACTTAGATTGAAAATATACACGGGAAGTGGAAATGAAGATTTCCAGAATTCTATCAACAGTCTGCTAGATAAAGTCTCGCTAAACATATATGAGAGAATAGCAGAAAAACAATTAAGAATATCCCAATACGTCCTAAAACAGATGGAAGATGTTAGGTATGAACTGAGAAAGAAACTAGATGGACAAAGCCTTTTTAGTTTCGACCAAGAAGTATATCAAAAAACAGATTAAAAAAAGAATGATATACTTATGAAGCAGAATGAAAAACTTAACAACTTACGAAAGAGTAAAGAAAATAGAAATAAAGAAGTTTAAAAAATTGGAGAACAGCATATATTTCTTCAACAACCAAAAAGACAGCAGCAGCAAAGCATCACAACAACAGAGAAAGGAACAACAAAAAAGGAAGTATTAAAAACCCAAAGAAATTACAGATAGGAACAGTAATGAACATTTAGCACCTCCCAAAAACTTTAGTAAACCAAAGATTCAATACGAATAGGAATTTTGTAAATTCAAACAAGATTCAACAGAATGAACAACAGCGAAAAACTAGATTCCCCAGGGCACAACACAGAAGACATACGCAGAAGCCGTAAAACGGGGAATCAGAAACGATGACCATGGTAAAATCACTGACAAACATGATGAAGATTTTGCAAAAGAATAGGAGGTTTTATAGATTCAAATGAGAAAATGAAACGAAGAAAATTAATTAAGAGAGGTAAAGAAACAGTACTATCCTCTCACGTAGAAGATTAACTGATAATGATTATATACTGTTAGGCAAAGGGTTAAAATTTTGTCCCAAACCAAAATGCCATAATAAAATAAGTTAGCTGAAGACATTTTTTAATTTTTATAGACGCCTGAAATTAAAAGATTTTTTTATATGATAAAGCATACAACAAGTCAGAGAATAAATCAATTTATTTTCTTTCTTAAAAATTGGGTTATTTTAACACAATTAAATCATCTTTTACACCACTTAGAGGACGTGATTCATATTTAGATTTTTATATTGATGCGATCACAAAAGAGATATTAACTGATAATCATAAAAAGCTATATCATAGTAATATTTCTAAGGACGAAATTAAGTCGTTATATAATCTGATGAATGACGACAGTATAATTATTATAAAGGCCGATAAATTAAACACTATTATTATTATGAATCAAGAAGATTATGTTAAAGAAGTTGAACGTCAATTAAATGATGAAAAATACTACAAACATATAAACAGTAACCATTCGATAGAAATTAAATCAGCCATTTCAACTTGGATTAATGAGATTGCTATAAATAATAATTCCATGTATGAAGAATTTTATACTTTCCCTCTTAACATACGTACACCTCAATTCTACATATTACCCACAAACTCATAAAAATCCTGACCATAATTTACCGTTACATTATCCAGGACGACCTATTATATCAGGTTATATATAATTCATATACTGAAAACCTATCCAAATATATTGATAGTGTTTTACAACCTTTAATGAAATCACTTCCTTCATACATTAAAGATACTACTGATTTCATTAAAAAGTTGAAGTCTATTCCACAGCTATCTGATAACTCAATCCTGGTATCATTAGATGTAACATCACTATATACCAACATTCCGGATGCAAATGGTATTGAAGCGTGTAAATATTTTATTGATAACAATCCTAATAATAGCACATTATCTAATGAAGATATTTGTAAAATCATAAAACTTATCTTAGAAAACAATTATTTTCAATTTAATAATATGAATTTCTTACAAATTATGGGTAAGGCAATGGGTAGTCCTATGGCTCCTTCATATGCTTCCGTTTTCATGGGTAAATTAGAAAAAGATTTTCTCCTAAACGATAAGTTTAATCCATCTGTTTGGCTCAGATTTTCAGATGATATATTTATGATCTGGAACCATTCATATGAAGAATTGGAAAAATTTGTTGATTGCCTAAATCATTTTCACCCGACGATTAAGTTTATTTATACTGCATCTAGTACGCAGGTTTCATTTTTAGAAGTAAATGTAATAAAAAAAAATAGTGATTACTCTATCTCTACAAATATTCATATCAAAGAAACTAATATCCACCAATATGTGGAATATTCTTCCTGTCATCCCATGTCATGTAAAAACGGTATACCATATAGCCAGGCCAAAAGATATAGACATATTATTTCAGATGATTGTCAATGACAAAATTCTTTGAATAATTACGAACTTATTTCCAAAATAGAAATTATCCTACATATATAATTGATTCTGCGCTGAACAATGCCAGAAATCTTACTCAAGATGATGCTTTAAAAATAACAGAATGTAAGAGAGAGAGAGAGAGAGAGAGAGAGAGAGAGAGAGAGAGAGAGAGAGGGAGAGAGAGATGTAATTCCTTTCACAGTACAATATAATCCTTCATTGCCTATAGGTCCTGTAATTAATAAATAGTACAGTCTCCTAAATTTATCCAATAAAACTAGCGTTAAATCACTTTACAAAACTAAACCAATTCTCGCTTTCAGAAGTCCCAAGAACTTGCAAGATTTTTTAATTAGAGCTAAACAGAGAGAAAAATTATGTCATCGAAATGTAACAGAAGCTGGTGCTCACAATGTGTAAATATAGGAGAAAGTATTTCTTTCAGTAGTGCTAATACAAAATAGGTATTTTCTCTACGTGTTAACACAAACTGCATTCAAATGATGTGATTTATTTACAACCTGTAAAAAATGTAGCATGCAATATGTTGGATAAACACTTCAACAAGTTTCTAAAAGAATGAATAGTCATCGCTTTGATATAAGAAAGTATAGAGATCCTATGTTTTCCTATAATATTTCAACACATTTTAACACCAATAATCACTCTTTACTCGATTTTTCTTTCATACCAATTGATATTGTGCATGGTGACATGAACAGACTCATAAAAGAAACTTATTGGATTCATAAGTTAGATACTTTGTATCCTAATGGACTTAATGCCAGTGCATTATATAAAATTTTATAATTAATATTGATATATTGTATATCCTTCATAGCAATATGTATGACTGTTTGTCTCTAGTTTATTTTATTAATTTATTAAAGTATCTATCTAGACTTAACCCATGTTACGTACGTCACATTCGAGATTTTAGACTTAAGGAAGTGACTATTTGATTATCATGTGTATGTGTGTGTTTGTGTGTGTGTGTGTGTGTGTGTGTGTGTGAGAGAGAGAGAGAGAGAGAGAGAGAGAGAGAGAGAGAGAGAGAGAGAGATTTGGAATTTTAACATAGCTTTAACAATTTTTCAGTCATATCGCTACGATGAATGCAGTATGACAGTTTATAGTGATGTCTAGCACTGTGGCATCATGCCGCAGACATGTAGCATAATGTCTCACCCAGCCACATTATCCTGACACAAGGCCAATCAGTCCTAATACTAACCTCTTAACGCTGAGTGCCTAGTGAGGTAGCCGTTCGTACCATTTGAACCATGGTTTTAAATTGAACTATATATATATATATATATATATATATATATATATATATATATATATATATATATATATATATATATATATATATATATATATATATATATATATATATATATATATGTGTGTGTGTGTGTGTGTGTGTGTGTGTGTGTGTGTGTGTGTGTGTGTGTGTGTGTGTGTGTGTGTGTCGCCTATTTAAACATATGTTTAAAGATTCGCATTTATACTTATTCAATTAGACGAAAAGAGGGAATTAAGATGCATCAGTTTATTACCAACACTGAACCAAGTAGTAAAATGTTTAATATTCTGAAAACAATATTTTAAGATATTAGAGCCTGTATTCAGACTTGAAACCTTTATCTGCTATATTGGAGTACACCTGGTTTGTATTCTTTGACCCTCTCTCTATTCATTTTTTTTAAAAAACTTAAGTGTCATTAGTGATGACAGAATTGGTGTATATATAGATGGTGTGTTACAATATATTGTTTTCATGTATGATGATGTCTAAGTTATATTTTCTGCAACTTTAATCGAGATGCAGCTGTTGTTACTAAGCTGAAATCCTCCTGTAAAAAATAGCAACTAAAAATGAATTATGACTAAAATGAATATTGTCATTTTTCTAAAAGATTGCTATCTGTGGAAGTATGCGAATATTTTCTGGAAAATAATCAACTTAAAGTTGTTTTGTATTAAAGATAGTTTCACCTCGTTTGTCTGTAATGTATTGTCTTCCGTAGGTGTTTAAATGTTTTATCAGAACAAGCTTACAATTATTAATTACAAAGGAAAGTTTGAAGTTTTAAGAACTAGTAATATAACTTTTAATCAGCGTGTGCGATGGAAATATTTTCTAATTTTTTTCAAACAACGATATGTTGATATTAACATACAAATATTGTTTATAAAAGTCGTGGATTTAAGGTGAGTCTTATAAATGAGCTGCATAACGAACAATATCAATACATCACTTAACACCATAGCTAGACATAATTGAACCATGGTTAGACTCCATTGAAAAAACATTATACTCAAAGCTATTGTGTCAATATCCTTCACATTATTTCGTTTAAATGAATTAAGTAAATTTTCAAGGACAAATGCAACAAGTAATATTTACTATTACTTCATTTCAATTATTATTTTATGATCTATCGACATTATTCATCTTATCTTAATATGGACTCTTTAATTTAATGACATTAATTCATGTGTATTCTTATAACCACAAATGTAAAATGGTCTTTATAAACCAAACTATAGTTTTAGTTTTAAAAAATTAATTCGCCTTTTAGTATTACCTCCAGTTTGTCATAATACTTACATTATGTAATATGTGTACTTGGGTATTTTATATAGCAATATATACTTGAATACATCAAGACCTGGTCGTGGTGAGCCTTCGGATCACCTAGAATAAGTAGTAGTAGTAGTAGTAGTAGTAGTAGTAGTAGTAGTAGTAGTATTGTAGTTGAAGTAGTAACACGTCTTAATATTAACTTTAACATAGAGAGAAACGATCATATTTCTTACAATCACCCAAAAAACATATTTTGTGGCAATAACATACATAAAACGTTGGAGCTTCAACGTCCACTGTCGTACCTACATTGATTTGTATGCATCTAATTAAAAATTTATAATCGCGTCTGCTTTTCAAAGCAAATTTTTTGCATATGATTTGAAACAAAGAAAGGATCTCCTAGATACTCAAGTATAGTATAACATATACTAGACATTGTGACGCAACTTGTTCGTAGTCGTTACCTATATTGTTGTCATGGTAACTACTCATTTCTAAGTTGGGCATGAGTTATACATTACTTAAAGATTTCACAGTTGTAATATGGATGAACGCTATAACGTCACATGCTGTTTTAAACTGTTATATAAATTTTGTTATTAACATGATTAAACGATTCCATGCTATACAAATGTATTTTACTTTCTGGAAGAATCTCATATGTTTTCCAATTTCATTGTTTTTGTCATTTGTTGTTCTGTAGTGTAGTCATATCATTATTGATGGTGTAAAGTGCTTAGAGCTTCGAAAGATTAGGCGCTATACAAAGTCCTCATTATTATTATATAACATTATTATTATTAGGTGACGTAATCTAGTTTCAGTTTAGTAAATGTGTATTCCATTATAATACCTTACCAGTATTAACATCAACGCTAATTGTAGTCGAACATGCAAAGATAATACGCAGTATTAGTTTTTTTTGTTTTAATGTTGTTTATTATCTTCCTGAGCAATAACTGTTGTGGTGGTGGGTGTGGCAATTTAATATTAAGTAGTTTTGCACGTCCTACCAAATGTAGTTTCTTGCCATTCGGATAAATATTAAATTTAAGATCTCCATCATATTTGTTAGCAATATAAACTGGAAATTATTGTCGTCGTTTTAGTTAGATTATATAAAACTCGATTTCCAGCTGATGACCTTAAAATACTTATTTATCACACGAGTTTCTTTACAATCCTTCCAATTCTCGTACAGTGTATATCTTTTGGTTTACCTTTCCAACTGATCGCACATTAGTTAATATTGTCTCTGAAAACGAACATATGTTCAGTATTAACTGTACCATTTATTTGGGTACCTTAATTAATTTCAATTATTATAAAAATGTCAAATGAGATTTTTGAAAAAAATCTACAAAATTTGTTTATCTACAAAAATGTGAAGTACTTTACTGGCTTTACTTCATGTATATGGTGTAAATCTTATTTCCATATCAACTGATTTTGGTTAATTTTCACTCTTACAGAATGTATTATTCGCGCGCTAAAATTGTACATAGCATAAGATGTTCTATGAAAAAGATGCAATGTTTACGGGCTAACTGCGATAAGCGCATCTATACCTTCCTTGTATGAACCTTTTGAGACATATCTATTAATTGTATCCCTCAATCATGAGGGCATTTATACTGATAATCCAAAGGACATCTCAGATATTTTTAACGTTTTTGTTCAAATTGCTGAAAAATTTAAAGAACCCAGAACGTCATCTGATCATCTGGAACTCAAACATTTTTGTGCTAAAAAACTACAAGACAATATAAAATTTGAAATTCCTGAAATGAGTCCAGAATTTGTGTTGAAATATATTAAAACAATAGATGTTTGTAAAGCTACAGGACTTGATATGATTGAACCAAGGCTACTAAAAGTGGCTGCACCTGCAATTGTAGAGAGTATAGTTTTCATTTGTAATGAAAGTATTAGGTCTAATAAATTTCCACAAACATGGAAAACTGCCAAGGTTATACCATTGGATAAAGCAGGAACAAAAGATGATGTAAATAACTACAGACCCATCTCTATCCTTCCTTGTCTCTTCAATTTACTAGAAAAACATGTACATGATTCTTTTCTCAACTATTTAAACACTTATGATCTTATTCATGATAATCAGTCTGGCTTTCGCCAGAATCACTCCTGTGAAACTGCACTTGTGTCTTTGATTGATAAATGGCTGAAAGAGTTAGATCAAGGAGAAATGGTAGGCACTATTATGGTTGATTTTCGTAAAGCTTTTGATCTTGTAGACCATGAAATTTTACTTGAAAAACTAAAGATTTATCAATGTAGTGAAAACTCTCTAAACTGGTTTATTTCTTACTTAACCGACAGAGTGCAAAAAGTATCTTTAAATGGTCAACTTTCTGAAAGTAAAAGTATTAATTGTGGAGTACCACAAGGCTCTATCCTTGGACCTCTGTTATTCATTATATTTATCAACGATTTACCTCTTAAGATTGGAACTTCAATTTCTTCCACTGACCTCTATGCAGGATATACTACACTATCTGAGATTGGTAAAACCAAAACGGTACTTTGAAAATAACTTACAAGATGCTCTCAACAGACTTCAAGTATGGTGCAAGGAAAATAGTATGATCATAAATACAGAAAAAACGAAAGCCCTACTATTTACAACACAACAAAAACGAGCAAGACTAGATAGCGACAAACGTATTTTTTTTTTTGACAATGTGAGCCATAATATGACCTCTCAAGATAGAATTCTTGTTGTATTCGTAGATAACAATCTTACTTGGTCTATTCACATTAAACACATTTCAATAAAGGTTAATTCTTATCTTTGGCTACTGAGGAAAATCAAAACATACATTCCTCTTCAGTATAGGGTCATCTTTTATAAAAGTTATATTCAGCCAGATCTGGACTACTGTAACGTAATTTGGGGTAATACCACTAATTCAAACATAACAACACTTATAAGACTCCAAAAGAGGGCTTGCCATTTAATTCTAGATCAATGTATAGACAATTTTCAGGATGCAATGAATAATATAAAGGTTTTAACAATACATGAAAGAATATTTCTTAGAAAAGCCAAATTGATGTATAAAGTATACAGAAAATCCATTCCTGTCTATTTAAGCAATATCTTTCACCCAAGAGATGCTGATGGTACTCCAAATTTAAGGTCCATAAGAAGAAAAATTTACATTATACCAAGGCCAAAGAAGGAATTGTTTAAAAAAAGTTTTCAATATACTGGTCCAGTAGTATGGAACAACATTCCCAGCGACACAAGGCAGGCTCCTAGCATTTCTTCGTTTCATAATCAATGTCTTAAATGGTTGAAATCTTTAGAAAATTGAACAGTGCTAGTACCAAAAAAAATACTGCCTGCTTGTCTGTAATTTTGCATAATTTTCAAAGCTGAATGTTTCAACGCAGAATGATATTTTATGTTTCTTATATGTTTATGTTTTTACAGATGCCTGTGCATGTGTTCCAGGCTTAATACTTTGAAATTTAAAATGCCTTAATTATTTAGCATCGAGCAAGACTCTTCACATCATGTTGTATGTATTGTATATATTGTACATAACATATAGAAGGCCTCAAGGTAGATTAGTTCTGTAACTAATTGAGTTACCTTCTCTAAATAAAGTCTTTATTATTATTATTATTATTATTATTATTATTATTATTATATAGCTGACTTATTCGGCATCGCCTTTAAAACCAATAATTATTCAGTCCGACAAAGTTGCAGGAAACGAACCTTTTCCATCGGTAGTGGGCTGTATTTTTATAACTATTTGAAACAAAATCCTTGCTGTGGTAATTACATCTTTGAAGAAAAAAAAATGTATAAAACATTTGCTTGATACTGGTGCTTGTGTGAAATAGAATTGGTTTTCCTGGAAATAATGAGAATTTTAAGTAATTTATCACGTGTGGTTATTTTTTCGTTTAAATGCAGTTGTACTGTCATATGAATATGGGTTATGTCAAAAGCCGCATTAATTAGACGTTGTTCCGTCTTGCATCTCTTTAGCGTCAAGCCAAATCAAAATTAGAAATGCGTTCTTTTAGAGTTATTTAATATTCAGGGTCCTTCAAAATTTTTTCATCTACGAACCTACAATTTTTTACCTAAGATATAGTCAAAAGGGAAAGATTACTGCTAAACATGATACAGAGAGAGAAAAAAAAAACACAGGTGAATAATACAACCAATTATGTCTCCTTAAGTCGCCGTTCATGCGTCACATGCCCAATCACATATGTGTAGATAATTCTTGATAAGATCTGGAATTTCGTTTACTGAGTGAAATATCATCTTGTAAACGCAAACGTAGAATGAAAGATATACGGTTTCATTATTGTTATGTTCGGAACGATGTGTGCATGTGTGCGAGCGTATGCACGTGCAATGTTTTTCAAGGCGGCGTTTGTTCTGACATGGCTGTTTATACGGTAATGGGCCATAATTATTATGCATAATACATAATGACACGCTTTTAACAATTAAGCTTTATAGGTGCTTGGTCTGTCACGTATTGCAGTTTTATATCCTCACGTACACAGATCCAGCATGAAGAGCAGCGGCCTTCGTTTCAATATTGCCATTTTGGCATTGCTCCTACAAATTTCTGTATCTGTCAAAGTTTCTTTGGAGAAACTTACAACATTATATGTTCCTCACAGTTTTGAAGGTACCCGACGATATGGACTCTCATCGGGTGCCGTTGCCCGAGCCGTGTTTGACCCAGAAGCCAAATTACTGTTTGCTGTTGGTAAGCTATAATCTACCTTTATTTAAGTTCAAAATTTCCATCTCTTGGTTTTGCAATGATGACAAAGGTCGTGATGCTGTTCTGTCCAACTGGAAAGACAGCAAAACTTATACGCAGGTATTGTGAAAACGTAATATATACAAGTAGTTAATTGAAGAGGATTGACTTAAAGCCATTAAGTGAAAGCTTAATAATTTAAGATGCCGTATAAACATTTTGTTTCAAATGGGCTTGACCCATGAAAATTTACAATTATGAGCTAACAATCCTACGCAAAGGTATACGTATCAGTTATAATCTCGTGTTACTGAAAACGCGCCAGATTTATTTCTTTATTTCCTTCTTTTATTTTATATTTATAAAGAGTATGTTAATGTATTGTAAGTTTAGTGTGTCTAACATGAACGCGTAATTTAAATAAATGACTGAAAACTTTACAATAAGTGCTTACACAGAGATATGTCATACATGTACATAATTACTAACGCTTGTACACGTGTAGTTTATCTTGTCATTCTATTTAAACATTTACAACATTGTCACACTTCTTGACTTGTATTATGCTACCTATTTCTATTTGCTTATTTTAGTCGTTTTTGCTATTTTCATTGGTGAGAATATATTGTATCATTCAGACATAACTGGTTTTTTTTTTGGGGGGGGGGGGGGTTGTCTGTTTAAAAGTAATTTCATTTTGTTGTAGAGTACCCGATTTTTTTTTCTCACTTTATATTTGTTATATTTCATGATGAGTATAGGCTGTTTAAATGGACATGTGTCTTTCAGCAATTGCACTTCAACGTTCAATATACATCAGAATGAAAACGTTCCGGTAGATTTCTCAACTTTTACGAAAATCATCTTTGGGACATTTTGCCACTTCATTGTACAGGGGAAAAAAGTTAAGAATGAAATCGAATAACTAGACATCTATAGCAAATCAGACTATCGTGAACCATTAAATCTTCAATATTTAAATTTCATTTCTCCTTTGTTAATCTGTAAAACTGTCTAACTTTATATAAGAAAAGTGCGTTTAATTATAATTTTCGTACTATATAAAAGGAGATTATTTTTTCATCTCTCTCTCTCTCTCTCTCTCTCTCTCTCTCTCATTTCCACGACAGCCGCACCGATTCAGTGTTAGAAGGACCGGCTACCATGCCATAAGGTCGCTACCTCAAATACTACCCAGACCAGCAAGGGTTAGCTATATTGGCGTGCCATGAACAAAACAATTTACTCACATGTCCTTGGCAACGATATTCACTAATGTGTTGATGTGCCGTTAAATTAGAAGCTCTAGACAGAATAGTATTCGCAAAGCTCTTTCCATACCCGATTGGACACATTTTTCATTCTTATTTCCAAAATCACCCATAAGAAATTAAAAACAAACAAACACCAAAACACAAACACTTACCCCATTTACATTTTTCTAATCGAAGGTAGTGACTGTATGCTGCAGGACAAAGAATATTATTTCACTTGATTTGACCGTTCAATCAATACACTTCTACAACAATATATTGTATTTTCGTGCTGAAGATTACGAGCAAAATGTGACAACTCCATTGTGTAACGGACACCTTATTGTTGAACACAACACAAAAAAATATAATAAAGTTACTTATTGGTGATAATTAACCTTTAAGAATGTGTGTCAAGGTATATAATATTTAGAAAAAAAGGCACTCACGTTAAGATCGTCTGAATTATGATAGTCCAGCTTTCATTGCAAAGAAAAGCATGACAAACTATTTGCTCATGTAAAACTTCTTTAAAGTGAGTGTAAGTTATAGTATGCGTGTGAAACTTAATTTCAGAAAACAAACTGTTGAGTATTACATATCTTTTGGGTGACAGCAGATTTATATAGCTTTCATTCCGACCGGCATGTAGCTTGCCAGCTAAATGTAAAATAACTTCATATGAAGGAAACTAACCATTTTCGCCAAATCTCTATGAGCGTGAAAGCCTATGTCCTATTCGCAATGTGTCACCAGGTAAACATATATAATTAGTTTGTTTTTCAGGCAGCAAACTAAGCTAATATACACTTTTACGTTTTATGATCGTTAATAACACTTTTATTACCTGAAGATGTAATTAATTTTCAGATTGTCATAACACGCTTTTGGAAAAATAGACTAAGATCCCACATAATTTTTTAAACATTGTCTGAAAAGTTAATTTACATTTATTTGGTAGTATTACGCTGAACGACAAAAATCAATGCCCAAAAAATCCAACCAACAAAGGAGAAGAAGAAAAACCCAGAACAAATAATACATTTAATGGTTACACGTTTAAAGGTCATGGTTGTTTAGGTACCTGTACGGAACATAACATGTTGAAGTAATTAGTGTACTTGCGGTCAAATACCATTTATTCTTTGTGCCGTCATGTCTTCAATTGTTGTTCATATCAGATACTAAAGTAGTTTGACTCGTAGGGAAAACAAATAATAGCAAATATATATGATGTCCTAAAGACATATGCAGCAAAACGGATACATCTCGGTGTTTTTTAATTTTATTTGGAAGCTGAATGCTTACACCGGTTTTTTTTTTGGGGGGGGGGGGCTAATTAGAGGTCACTAACATTGAACCTCGCATGACTGAACTGTACATGTAATCCGACAGTTTCAAACAAATAAAACATGTATAAATGAGCAACATTCGGCTGGTACATTTTCAGTGTATCTATCATGAATTTGTATAATTTAATTTCTTCAGGAATATTATTAAAATATAGGCTGAATTATGTTGGACGGTTACGTTTTAAGTAAAATCACAGATCTTTCTTATTCTTCTCCGTGACAAAGGTGTATAATCAATGCTTTGAATTGACCTTTATGAATTCATTGATTTACAAAGGAAAGGAAGAGGAAACAAGAAGATGAGGAAAAAGATTTGCGTATATTGCCTGTTTATTAATCAATAAATCCAAATGTTATCTAGGAGGCTGAGATGGGGTAACCATCATCAATTATATAGACAGTATATCATTCATTAAAAGTTGTCATTTGTTTGTAAGCTTTTTTATATGTTTAGCAGCTATAGCCAAGATATATACTTATATTTCCATGTATATTCTCTCTCTCTCTCTCTCTCTCTCTCTCTCTCTCTCTCTCTCTCTCTCTCTCTCTCTCTCTCACACACACACACACACACACACACACACACACACACACACACGCAATAAGGTCTGCTGATATTCTTATTTTTCGTATTTCAAAAGTGTAAAGGAAAAATTTGATCCGAACAAATTTGTAACATAATATACTTTCAATTGAATTATATATGTTTTGACACCTTGTGTAAAAGACATTCGATGTTGCTTAACCGAAACAATGCTTGTGACTTCACCTGTGAGGTGCATATTTTCGCGCCTGCTACTAAATTGCATGATTTTACACATATCTTAAAATGCTAATATGCTCTACATGTAATAATATTTATTGCTCTTATTATTCCCAAAAAACATTTGAAGATTTTATCCTTTTCTTAGGAAACTTCATACAGAAATTTTGATTAATTACGAGACCTCTTGTGTCTTGGGACAAGGGCTTTTTTGAAAGAAATGAATGACGTCTATATATGTATAATTAATTAAGTCACTGACATAACCTCATCACGTGATATGCATTATCATTTCATTCTCATAATTTCATATGTTTAAGAGGATCACAAAGATACACGAGTGTAATAAAAAGTGAGTCACTGAAATCACAACTCAGAGACTAACATTCAAGATATATAGTAGTGCACATGCCTTTAGATATGAATATTCCCACCACTTGCCCTAGAAGGTGTACATTTTTTATTCCCCAACAAAGCACTAGTAGGTCTTCTGTCCAACACAAAGCACTAGTATTTTGTTGTTATTGTTGTTTTTATCACAACACAGCACTAGTGGGTTTTACGCCCAACACACGGCACTTGTAGGTTGTATGTCCCAATACACATCATACTAGACATTTTACCTCATTAGAGCAGTAGGCTAGTGTAGGGTAGGGTATATAGAAGGGGTCTCAAACACGCGGCCCGCCAAACTGTATCATGTGGCCCAACAACGTTGGTGCGGCCCGCGGACCATCGAAAATGCCCTCATCTGGCCCTAGGGGTGGTTTGAGTTTGATACCCCTGGCATATAGTGTTAACCTTGTTTGTCCCTCCCTCCAGTGCCGTGGACAGGATTTGTGGACCCTATAACACATTCTCCTCGTCGCCCGTATGCAGATCATGACGGTGGTAGGCCCTATAACCGTTGTGAGCACCCGGAATTTTGTATTAATTGTCCTACCCTGTCCGCGGCCTTGCATTACTCCAAATGTACTTAAGACCGCGACATGTCTCCTTCTTTAGGTTTTGCTTTTATGTCAGTATCGGGTAATGATGTTGAGTATCAGGATTCGTTAAGCATAACATTTCTAGTGCAGTTCTAGCAATGCTTAAAGAGGAGAATATCTGCTTTCTTTTTACAAAACTTCATATTACCTCTTCAAAACTTCTTTGCAATTTAAAGAAAGGAAGACAGACATAACATTTAGTGACATACATGGAATTATTTTCCAAGGATCTGTTAACATTAGCTAAATGCACTACTGGCTGTAAAATTAATTTGCCTTTCTATATATTTGTTGCTCACATGGTATATTGTATACAATTTTGCAGGTTCCAAAAACATAATCATCGTAGATACAAGTGATCCCCGCAATCTGACTAACACTAGATATCTCCCCTTAACGGGAGTAGATATCACTGACGTTGCATATTGCGGTGGTTATATATTTGTCGCCGTCAAAGATAAATCGGACCCAGGGAAAGGAAGAGTTGTTGTCTACCAAGCCTACAACAAAGGAAGTAGCTCTATCACTGAAGTTCACAAAATAGTAGGTAAGTCTGTATGTATTACATTTACATTCTAACACACCTTGCAGGTGAAGTAAAGTCAGCTTCGATGAAAGAAAACAAAAATGTGGTGGTAGCCGTCTCACTTTAAATATTAGTGGCGCATTTTTCAATTTCCGACTTCGACACATGTACGGAAAAGGTATCAGTTATTCAAGGTGTATTGTTTAAATTCTTATGGTTGGCTCCACGTCAAAGGACACCCCAAACAATTTCAAGATCTCGAAAATACTTACTTAATATTGTGATAATTCACCTGCAATCGATGTAATGGTCAAGTTCAGGACTTGTTATGACACAATACTAGCACGGGGTGGGGGTGGGGTGGCTTAAGATGCGTCGTTTGTATGGAAGAGCAATATAATAATGTTCTTAAGTACCCAGACAATTGGAGTAAATTTGATTTGTCCAAGATGCTAGCTACAGATGATTATGTCCATTCTTTATTTGGGTGTCACTGAAATACTGTCTTTCTCTATTCCTTACTTAATGCTGGAACAATGCATACAAAATATTCATATTTGTGCCAAAAGTAATAGAAGGAAATAAAAGACAGGCATTGGATTTCATTAATGTATTACTGTATCCTAGTGGGTGGTCAACCGGAGATGCTGCTATCGACTGCGGACTGCAGAAAAGTGGTCATCACAATAGAAGCCGAGGCATACCAGAATAAGACTGGTCAAGTGATTGATCCTGAAGGTGGAGTGGGGATATTGAAGTTCGACACAGCAAATATTTCCGGGAGCTACACTTTCCGGAAACTGGACTTTAAACACTTCAACGACAAGTATGTATGTTCACACGCCTGTTAAGACAGGTAAATGCCTTTAAAAGTGTCCCCACACCAAAATACGAGTCGTTAAATAAGATTTTTACACATAAAATCAACACGACGATTGAACGATTCATACACATCTTCCAGGTCATTTTAACAAAAGGCTAAATCAAACAAATTATTTATAGGATTCTTCAGAAAATTTACTTCTTTCTCTTTGAAAATATACTGTGATATGGTGGCTTAGACAAACTAAACACTGGCTCAGTGTGTCATGAAATATATAAAGATTCTGCTAAGTTCATGTTTTATTTTATAAATTATCAGTTAGTGAAAAGAGATATGCATGCAATGTTGCAGACAGACAAATAAACTGGATAAATCCTTGTTACAAATCTACATTAAGTTTGTGCCAATGGAAGATCCGTCCAATTTTTAGGACAGGGAATTGTTTTAAAATGTCTCTTTTTTGCAGCATATACACAAATGCCTGCACACTTTATTATATATAGTTGTCTTTATAACCGCTGTCTTCATTAACTAAATAATGTAAGTCGGAGACCATAATTGTATTATCATTTCGACAAGTTTGAGAACGTTTTGTGCTCCGTTCTCATAGCTTAGAGCCATTGATATTTTCGACTTCTAATTGCTTTCACGTCATCGAAGTGTATAATGGACATTTATTGTAATCAACTACTTAATTTATTAAATTAATTTATTAAATTAATTCTGTAAGATCTGAACAGCTGGAATACCATTTTGCAAGAACAACAAAAAATACATCAAAGGCTGTGTTGATCATCTCGAACTAATATCATGACAAAACTATATAAAATTTTATAATGATGCCTCAAGAATTTAATAGTCTTATAATATCAAGTCTAATTTATGGTGTCTCTCTCCTTTCTCCGTTTAGAGTGGATGAATTAGCAACGAGAGGAGTTAGGCATGTATTTAGGGAGAATAACAACCCATTTTCCAATGATGTCGAACCAGAACACGTGACATTCAATACAGAAGAGACGAAGGCTTATGTTTCGTTACAGGTAGGTATCACAGTGGGTAGAGTATAAATAGTCTTTGCTAAGTTCAAACGTTTCGTGGGACGCGAGTCATACGGTTCGTGTTCTTTCCTTAGTTCTCTAGACGACACGTGAACTTGGCAATCCGAGTATGATCGTTTTCCATATTAAAAATAACTAGATGAATGTGTCGGATAGAAAACAACAACAACAACAACAACAACAATACTACTACCACTACTACTACTACTACCACTACTACTACTACTACTACTACTACTACTACTACTAGTAACAAATTTGTCAGCCGTTGAGTAAAATTTATATAGAGGATATCAATACGATAGTCATTTTATACTGAGGTACTCGTTGTACCAAAACATATTGTGTATTACCTCAGACAAAGATAATTTTAGAACATACTAAACTTGCTCATGAACCGAAGCTTATTCTTATTTATTTTACTGATAAAAATGTCCAAAAATTGAATGTTAAATCGCTCAATCGATGAGATACTTATAGTAAAAGTCACCCAGGTCATATATGCATTCATTACCAACTATTTCAGTAACACGTGCAGATTATATAATTTGATTACACATACCTATAAATGGCGATTATCCACTTTATTTGGATCCTCCTATATCCATATTCCTTTAAATGGTCATTATTTACACGACCAGATAAACATATACAATAAAACTTATTATTAAAGTAGGTGGTCATTTTTGGACGAGGTCAGTCTAAAGTTAAAGATCCAGTACAAACCGGATCGAACATCGCAAGCTTTTATTATCACAATGAAAGCAGTGCGTATTGAAAACAAAATTCGTACTACCATATAATGTGAGGATTAGTACAGAAGTGAACTTTTTAAAATCAGCTTAGTACCTAGCCACCATTGTTCAAACTATGTTAATATTAAATCTTAGAACAGAAATTAATATTTTATTTCAATTGAATAAATGCACCTTTTCTGACCACATCGACATATTTTTATAGTTAGCACCGGTTGTGCATAGCGAGCGGCCCTGTGATTGCATCCTTAAGTTCTTCTGTTTTCGTAATGATTTACCCGTAACGAATATTTCAATTACGGAAAAAGACTAATTCCAAATTCCTTGGTCAGAATTTCAGATGTACATCTGTATGAAATATAAAAATCGTCTGCCATCTGTTGGACAGTATCCTTGCACACATTAAACTACTTCCTTTGAAATAGATGTCCTAAACTGGGACGTTTCAGTCAACGATGGGTGACTGGTTTTGACATAGGGTTGCTTTATTTAATATATACTGTATTTGTATTTAACGTTGTATTCGACCTTGGTAGACTAAATAGGATATTATTGAAGCAAATCCAAACTATACATAAATATATTGTTAGCTGAAAGTGGCTTTCGAATCTTAGTGTTTAATCAATCAATAGTTTATTTTCAGTTTGCTCCTTCCTCCCGTAACTTTTGTTTTGGCTTTTAATTGCATAATGCTGAAAGCCGAAAGGGAATGGGTGGCCCAAGCCACAGTGGATATAAACAGTGGCCATTCTGAACTAGCTGATGGACGTTATTTCGTTATAATAATTGTAAGGATGGCTCAGGTGGGTTTGAGCATCCGTCTCGGATGCAGGAGGTAACGGGTTCAAACCCCGGCCGAGTCATATAAAAAACGTACAGGTCTCACTAGACAGCGTTTGGTGAATTTTCATTGGACGATAAAACATTGCAGAAAAGATAATATGCAAAAGTAAACAACGATTTATTTTTACCAAAAAAAACGTGCTTCATTTTTAAAAATGTATTTGGGTTATAAATAATAATAATAATAATAATAATAATAATAATAATAATAATAATAATAATAATAATAATAATAATAATGTATTTGGGTTAATACTAAAGTGACTTTACTCCCAATCTTTAGTCAACAGTGCTCAAATCTGACTATCAATCGTGTTTTTGTTTTTAATATGTTCTTGATACAAGGCTGCTGAATCAATCAATATGGGACTTGCGCATGATTCAATTCTTTGTTATTATTACTGGTGTGCTTTTCTTCGCTACTCAGAAATGACGATTTTTAAATTTACCACCGTAACATACACGCATAAACATATAATCAAAACCGTTAATTTCAAACCTAAATTATGCATTTGTTCTCCGATCCTTGTCTAACTGCGAAAGACATACAGCAAACAATTTACATATTTAGTTTAGGTGTGAGTTTATACAAGTTTTGAGGATGTTTGTTAGGCAGTAAAGTGATTGCTTATCGGTAACACCGTGTATTATTTAGCAGATATGGATGTTCATCAGTAAGATGGTGTATTGGTGAGTAGAAATTAGTGTAGGATAGTAATATTGTGTGTTGGTCAATCATGTATACTCCTTTGATCAATCAGTCAAGTCGCGGATATTGTTACCTGTTTTCAAAGTTAGAAAACGCAAATCTCTTACACGATACTTTAACAACAGGGGCTCGAGTCGATCCTTACAGCTTACATATCAGTAATACGTGTAATATGAAATACTTGAAATCACATATGTACTAAAAAAATACATATTATGACTGATAGGTAAATTATAAACAACAATATTAGCCTCTGTGACCTTAACGCTCAGGCCTGACCTTATCTGACAAAACTGACAAAAGTAAACAACGACAGTGTTTCCTCTTTTCACTAGAATAGCAGCAATACAATAAGAACGAGATAGTATCACATCTTGGGAAACAAACACATAAACAGTACTGCAAAGTGAAGAACGCTAGTAGCATTAAATATTTTGCAACACGCATTTGCAAACGCATATTGAATCGACTATCGTCTCAAATCTTGAGTTAAAGAAGCAAACAATATTGCATAAACCAAACTGACACTGGATATTTTGCAAGATGTTTTCTGTCAAAGACAGTCCTACCCCACTGAACCTATCGACACGTATTACCTTTCCCTTTGAAGCCTATGTATGCCTTAACAATAATTTTCCCCTTGTTCGTATAGAGACCTATCATGTTAGTCCCTTGTACATTTGCTTTAAAATCATTTTACCCCATGAAGCAATAGTCCCACGGGAAGCTATTGGCAAGCTTTGTTACAAGCAGCAGAGGAGGCGAGCCGGACAACATTTTTAAACAAGTTTTCAATGGATTACGGCTTAAATCAATGAAATCAGGCAAAAAATCAATGAAATCAGGCAAAAAAAATCAATGAAACAGGCAAAAAATAATAATGAAAAAATAAATGAAATCAAAAAAGAGAAAGCCTCCATTTGCCAATGGAGACGATCATGCAATGAGTAAAAACTTTTCAACCGAATATTTTATCCAATCCGATGACGAAAATCCTTCAGGATGAAAATTCTTTACCGGGGACTCAATGATTAGAAATCCTGGAGGGGCTGTTGGTGCAAATGAATACAAAATATATCCCTGCTGAGCTTCATTTGATCGTTCTAAATTTATTTGATAACTTCCCTCGATAACATCACATACTAAATTGAGCGCAATCACCGATGAAATATTCACATTGAACGGAGCAATATGCCTGCCGCCACCATCTGGGTCATTATTGTGTTTGAGGATTTTTATTTCCTGTGATGTTGTTTTTTTCCATTCGTCATGAATTATTTTGAAACCTTCATCGATGGCATCATTGAGAGATTTTTGTAATTCTAAGAGATTATATCCTGGTAGATTGAATTCGGAAATATTTTCTACGCTTATATGATATTTTGTCGCAAATTTTATTTTCGTGTTAGGATGTCTTGCAAGGGATACCTCTCGTATGATTAGTGAATGAAATATATCCATGTCACTGAGGATTCTGTTACATGTTTCTACGACGTTGATAAATTCATCTCGGGTGAGAGTACCGGATTTAAGGGATATTAACAACAGTGAAATATCGTTATTGAACGCTGTGAAATTTTCAGTGATTTTATCCTGTCGAGTTATGTAGTATTTATCCCCTCCCTCATCTAATTAAGTGAAAAAATTCAATTTGTCATAATCGCTATAGCTTTTTATTGGATTGTCAAATTTTGTCGTGTATGTGACATAATCAGATTTTTTTGGTTCTGGTACATCAACGTTTTTTCCCGGGGGTGGTATTTCAGGCCATCCCAGTACGGTTCTTATAGAACTCTGATAGATATCTACGACATAACCATCTGTGCTTATTTCAATGGCAGATGATAGTGTTGGTTCATGAACTGTTATAGCTATTTTTGATTCTGCTCCAGTAATGGATTTTATTCTACGCGCGAATTCATTATTGATTTGTTCAATTTGGTATGATCCGGTTGGTATCGAAACAACGTTCCAGTCTGGGGTACCGTCGTCTTTATTCTTATTTGCAAACACCAGTGAATTATTGGGTTGTTGACCACCAAATGATTTTGATCTGATATTAGGCCAACTGTGATACACTCGTAATTTTGCTAGCGCGATTTCCTTCACGGGGACTGGGATAGGGAAATTCACACTGAATTCTGGATTCGTTGATGTTATTGAGATCATGCTGGTTTGTACTGGGTTTGTGTTCTCCACTATTTGTTGAAGTAATTCCATCTGTGTTGTCATTGTTATTATACTCATGTTGTTGTATTTCTAATTTTGACATCGCAGAATCATAAATACTGACCATCGCTGAAAACTCACTCTCTGATATAATTGTATCATCGAGAGATGACGATATCAATGAGGATAATTGCGAGTATGCAGTGGACACAACATGAAATTGAATTATGTAGTCTTGTAGTTTCCGTTGGCTGCATGATGATATTTTTTTTGTTATTATTGAAATTATTCACGCGATTGTTGTTGCCGCAGAAATGCAAATTGGAACAGCTATCGGGGCCATCATTGTTACTGAAGACAGTATAATACCGGCTCCGGTGATTACACCACTCACAGCGTACACAGTAACATCAATTGCGGTAATTCTCCTGCGATATTTTTTAATTTTCATTGCATACTCCTCAGTGAGTCTAGTTTGAAATTCTCTGACCTGATCATAACGATATTGCGATGATGAAATCATTTTATTTTTAAATCAGTTTACGATTTCAATTGAAACCGTTAGTGAAATTGCTTTGCAATTTTCAACTTAAATCCGCTACGAATTCCACATACCATGTTGTTGAAACCCAAACCAAATTTTTATCAGTAGATGTTATCGTGAACTTTTCAGTTGTATCCTTGTCGATGATCGTTGAAATCGTATTATTGACCCCGGATGAACTCGACGATGAAATATTAAATTGAGTCAATGGTGTTACTAGTGTTAATCGATAAATACCCTTAACGGTTGCAGTGATATCTAATTTGTTGTTTGTAGGTGTCCAAGCAAATGATCCGTGTTGGATCGTGTATACTACGTTGTTGGTTTTCTCATGAGGAATTTTTGTTTTTTCAATAATTGTTATCATCCTCGTTGCATCCCCTTTGATGGCTTCGATGAAGGTTTTTGTCTCATCGGTGGATTTTTTAATATCAGGGAGTTTTATTTCAATTTTATCCAACGGGGTTCCAATAAATTTATCAATGATATTTCTACGGAATGATGTAAACTGTTTTCCGTTATCCTCAATTCTAGATTGAAGTGTTGTTAGTTCCAACACAGAATTTTTCAATTCATCGTTGAGAGTTTTAAATCGATCTGTAATCGTCGAAAAGAGTACACCCGGTTTGAGTTTACCCTGATCGGAAAATAACACAATAGTATCATCGATTGCGTTTCGTTGTTTAATCAAAATATCATCCAGAGAGACATTACTAGTTTTCAATTTACCCTGTTTGTCTTGAAATACAACTATTTCCCCGGGGTCAACACTTGTTAAGTTCAACGTCTCATCTATTTCATCTTCGATTATTTTTTTATGTCCTTGATAGAATCAGGGGTTGCAGTGCCATCGGGTTTGGGTTTCAAAGATCTCCCCCAAATATCAATCATGATATTTTATACACCTCTCTCTAAAATCGTTTTTGACGACTTCGATTACTAGTGTATTCATTTACGACAATGTGTGGTGGTTTTCTAGATGCTGAAATAGCGTTAAGGACATTTAATACTTCACTGCCGCATATTGGTGGATCATTCATTTGTTGTGTTGGTAGCGTAGAATACCAAGTCTTCATTGGAAATTTTTTTATGTAACGCATAAACTCTTTTGGCGGTGCTAATCCATATGAATCAAAATAGACGATTGCCCGTGGATCAATCGCGTATGCAACCCAGTGAGTTCCGGGTCCTGTGCTGTTATCGAGATTAATGATACCTGTTTCAGTGTTGTTTGGTTGATGTGGTAACTGATCTTTCATAAAAACACCTCTGAAATTTTTAATCGCTAGTTTTTTAGCAGCATCCATTAAATCAAAATTGGACATAGATTTGGGAACCATA
Organism: Unio pictorum; assembly: GCA_030141615.1. NCBI lineage: Eukaryota > Metazoa > Mollusca > Bivalvia > Unionida > Unionidae > Unio > Unio pictorum. The sequence goes on from JARLTB010000052.1 coordinate 27,099,523, forward strand.
GGTTCCTCAATTAATAAACCGGTCCTAGTCTCAGGCCTTTTCCGCTGTACCATGAATACGGGGTTCCTGGTAGTATCAGGCCTTTTCCGCTGTGCCATGAATACGGGGTTCCTGGTAGTCTTAGACCCCTTCCCTTTTTTTATATCCCTGTCCAGATGCCTTCTTTAGTGCCATTCCTGCTGCAGTACCAACGGCTCCTAACGCCGCTGCTTTAGCCACAGCTGGGGCTGCTGCTACAATCAAGGCCGGAATCGCAGCTAACAATGGAAATATACCGCCTGTTTTAATCATATTTTTGATAGCAGCCGCAGAAAGAGTAATCTGAACACCTTTTTTTGCTACAAGTGCATCATTGAAATGTTTTATTTGACGAGTTGTCAGCGATAATTTATTTGCACCGCCATTCATTTGATTAGGTTTCAGCGTGATAGTGGTTCCACATTTTTTAGCTGATTCCGATTGCAATTTTATGATTTGACCGGGAGTTAACGCAACACTAATATTACTATATGACATATTATACATAATAGATTGATTCTAAATTGTAAAGTGATTCAATGGAAAAATCGTTCAAAGATTTTCCACTGGTGCATCAACCACTCTCATTCTTCCACCAATACCTTCAAGTAGCATTGATTTATCACTGAGAATGACAGCAACCGCTCTATAATTAGCAATAGCACCAGGACGAGTCACATTAGCTCTAAAATGTATATTAACGACAGACTGTCTTGTTAAATCAAGATGTTCCAGTGAAAAGTAATAGATAGGATATAAACTCTTAAAATCCAATTGTGATATTTGTAGACCAGTATCGACATTTTGATCACGTGCCATAAATGACAACAACCTATGATACACGCGTGCAATATGATTTTCGGTGTAATTAAGTTGTACATCTTCAGATGGTTCCTGCTGGCCGTTTATTCTCAGTGAGACGTCTTTAACACCTAATTGATCAAATATCATATGGCTGTAGAGTTGATTGCCAACTCGTGTGTTATCCTGTAACGCAATAAATATATGACGTGGTGCAGCCATGCCTTGTTTTGATGCTAGATTCCACGTGAATAACCCGTTCAGATTTGATTGCTTCACATCTGTACTTACCGTTAGCCAACTTAGTAATGATTTTCCCCCCTGGTCCATAAATGATAATAATCGTTCTTCTGCAGTAATTGATGGAGTCAACACTGGCATCCATAATGACAGTTTTGTTAAATTGACTTTACCGGCATCAGCATTGGGATTTGCAGCATCTGCTGGAATCCTCCAAATTGCGTCATTATCATCACCCTTTCGTACAAGCGATACTGTATGCTTCGCTCCATAAATAACTTTTCGGACATTTCTACAGAATCCAAATATGTGATGCAGTGGAATCGCGCATGAAAATGATTTACGCCCCCTCCCCAACATTGATATACGTGTTGCAGCTCCTAGATTGAAATTAACATCGTTGTTTATAATCATATCCTCGGCATCAATATTAGCGGTACCAGCATTATTCTTTGGTCGTCTTACAACAAATTGATTTCCTCCAGCGGTATTTTGAACATCTTTTGCAAACATCATAGAAGGTCCTGCTGATCTTGTATAATCATCAGAATATCTTGCTAGCCCGATTATTGTTGTAGCCACATCAACATCACGATCTATCGACTCAATTTCTTTTCCATCAATGAGATATCTAGCACTCTCAAATAACGCCATAATACCATTATTGACAAAACCGACTTGAGTACCAGCTGGATAGGGTGCTGGTACAGCAGTAGTATCAGGAGCTGTTACAAGTTCTCCTTCTACTTCGATAAATGCTTCACAAGGCAAAAAGTATTTACTGGTATCATGGACTTGAAGTTCAATTCTTGATCGACTATTTGAGTCTATGGCATGATAGGCGTAATATTGATAATCGCGTACAGAATCATCCTTGCCAACTGGGGCGTCTATATCAAACGCTGGATCATGTGACTGTTTGAACATTTTATTCTATTTATCAGAGTCTAAATCGCGATTTTCCATTTCATCGTCATAGTTTTTTAAAGCCACTTCCTGCTATCATATTTGCAATATTGCTTTGGTCACTTGGAGTCACCATCGACGCTAATTTTTCATCTACTGCGTTATTTATAATTTTACTAACACTTGCAGGCATTTCCGCTGTAGACGGTAACGGTTTCTTTTTTCGTCTCACTAATGATGTTAATTTATTCTTCGCAGCTGAAAACGCTTTTCCGGCAAGATCTCCAACAGCACCAATACCCTTATCACGAATAACATCAATGGCTTTCATTGATAATTGTTTAGCTAACGGCATCACTTTTGGGGCCATTCTCGCAAAAAACCCTGCAATGGTATTACCTAAACCATCTCCGTAGTATGCTCTATAAACTGGAAACCGTGAATTAACTACATAGACGGGGGTTGGTTTATCATGATTGTAGTGTATGATCATCTTATTATAAAAACACTAGTGTTTTCAATTGTTATTTATCTAATCAATTGACTTTTCAATTCAGTCACTATGATACCCATTTTCCACTAACTCGCCAATGAAATCTCGATATTTTTTGATATCCATGATACCGCCTTGAAATAACCGTCTACAGATATCAGCTGCTTCATTAATTATTTCCGGTGAATTATTTCCAGCTCGGAAACCTCCTACAAGAACATCTAATCGTGATATATCATTGATAACACTATCAGGACATACCCTACTTGGGTTTCCTAATCCACTTCCGCTATAACCAGTTGCTTCATCTAGTTTGTCTGTATCCGTGGTTTGTAAATAATCATCATCATCATCAGGTGGTAGTTGTTGTAGTTTTTTAGGCGAGAAAGATATTTTCTTTGCAGGTTGCTGTCGCTTTCTTTGCAATTTTGGCGTTTTTTGTTGTTGTTTTAGTTCTTCATATTGATTATACACGTGATCCACCATCTTGATATATTCAATGTATGATGCACTATCTGTCTTAATTTGACTTTTTTCAGTTTTGATTTTGTAGAATATATCAGCCCAATGGGTTATATTTCTAACATATTTATGATGTTCTGGTTTCAACATTTTTTTTCTGTTTTCATAAGACGTAACAACAAGCTCAGGAATTTTTGTTGGATCAGTCTTATCAATTGCTGATAACCCTTCCTCGTTAAATCTCACGCGTAAATCATCTACTGTTCTTTTTGATTCCATTTGTTTTGTTTGTGCTATTTTTTCTAACACAGGGAGAAAGGTCTTTCCTTGTTCAGAGATTGTTGACACTACCTCCTTCGTTGCTGTGGTTACTGGTTTAAACAATTCTTCAGATCCCGCAGCAAAATCGGTCTGAAGACTCTGTCGTTGTTGCAGTTTATTCCTGACAGAGTCACGAATTGGTATAAATCTCCTAATTGCATCTAGTTGTTCACGAGCCAATCGGGTCGTTAATGCTTCATTGACCATTATTTGAAATCAGAAACAATTTTTCAATTGCAAATCCCGACCTAACAGACGAAAACAATTTTCCAATTTGACATGTCGGATGATTTTTTAACACCATCGTGGAAGTGTTTTAACAGCTCTATCTTTGATGAAGGAAGTGACCAAATTGTATATAAAATATTTAATACTGACACTTCCTTCATTCTATTTTTGACACATCTGATGATTTTTAACACCATCATGGAAGTGTTATTTTGTTGTTTTAACGGCTCTATCAATGATGGAGCAAGTGTGGAAATTCTTATAAAAATAAATAATACTAGCACTTGCTCCATTCTATTTTTGACATCCCTCTTGAAGGTCGGCTAAAAAAATGAGGGTCGATGATAATGGTCGGTCACAATCAAAAAATGATAAATGGTCGGGCAATCAAAATTGTTCATTTGCTTGAATTAACGCCCGTAGGTTTCTAATTTTAGAGTTGACTTCTTTTTTCAATTCGTATTCGTTACCTAATTCTTTTCGTATTCGTTCTACGATAGTATACAATGGAACGAACACACTGATGTCACTGGAAAATGCAAGAGAGTCTCTAATAGAATTCTGAATTTTTTTGATGAGTGCATACTTCTTTGGTAGCATATATTTATTGTTGTTAACTCCGTATTCTATATCCTGAAAATCCGACTTGATTTGATCAGGATTTAACCCATCTGATAGTTCAATATCATGACTTTTCAATTTTAAAATTTCAACTATGATGCTATTCATGTTTTCAGAATTCATTATTCTATAACAATGACATATCTCTAATTGAAAAATATGGCGTATCAGACATAACTAAATTGAACATTTTGTCCGGTCTCTTTTGAAATGGCAGATCGATAAATCCCCTCTGCAACTTTTTGAACAGAAGATGGACAAATATCGAAGTGCCTACCGGCGCTTGTGATGGATTGAAAAATTGTTTCTTCATTACTTATTGTATTCAAAGATTTTACTGGTCTCGCTTTTTTCGAGTATTTTCCAGTCCCACTTCGTTTCAAATTCTCACTTTGTGTGATAGCTTGCAGATTTGATAAAGAATTGTTCCTTGGATTAGAATCCTTGTGATCGATAACAAGACCATCTTTGATCAATCCATTAAAACATTCAAATACGAAACGATGATTGTAATATTTCTTCTTTCCAACAGTAAACATCAAATACCCATGATTACTCACAAAACCGACCGGTTTCTTCAGTCTACGGTTTCTGACAGTACCATCACTGGATGCTTCATAATTTGTAATCACTAGGTGTGGTCTGAATTCTTGGTTCATTCGTATACTAATACTATTGTTTGTCTAATTCAGTGTTTGGTCTAATGATTACATCACTGGAGAATCTTTCGATGTAGTCTTGGGGAGTTCTTATGATTTTATCCTTGATACTGACTTTGTCAGCGTCAGGATCAGGGTCATAATTTCTGATTGATTGTCCATTTTTTATTCTTTTATCATAATAACGCTTCAATTCCCTGTATCGCTTTCCACCACAAGCAATACATAACTGCGATTCCCCTCTGACCCCAACCCCACATCGAATACAGGGTAACGGACCAAGACTCCCACGACGAAAGCTTTGCATATGATACCTACAGAACTCATTTCTGCATGATTTGTTACACGGGGTTACTGATCCAATCATAAGCCATTTGCAGTGATTCATTATACATAAATCTTTCATTTAAATACTTGTTTTTAATATAGCATAAGGGAGTTAAAGAGAACACCCTTGAAAAATGCTCAATTCAATAATGATAAGGAGTTTAAGAGATTATTGAAAATTAATCCTAAATTTAATCTCGATAGACCAAAAAAACGTCCAATAGACGGAAATATGAGGGAGTTTAAGAGATTATTGAAAATTAATCCTAAATTTAATCTCGATAAACCAAAAAAACGTCCAAGAGACGGAAACAAAATTAATCTCAAACGTCCAAGAGACGGAAACATGAAAGAGTTTAAGAGATTATTGAAAATTAATCCTAAATTTAATCTCGATAAACCAAAAAAACGTTTAATAGAGAGAAATATGAAGGAGTTTAAGAGATTATTGAAAATTAATCCTAAATTTAATCTCGATAAACCCAAAAAACGTAACAAGAGATTACCCTGGAAAGATGCTCAATTCAATCTTGATATAGTTTCTAATACACCCAAGAATAAGATTCTTGATAAAGCCATGATTAGTAAAATCAGAGACTGTTTTAATGAATTCAAGCGTGATGGAGCATCTTATTGTTGGTCAACATTTCGAATTGATGGTGTTGTTGACGCTACCATGAATGATGAAAAAGCAGCAGTGATAATTTCACGTGTTTGGGAAAAAAAGTCATTTTTTCCGAATAAAATTCCTTATCCGTGATGATGGAAAATGGATTATTAGGGATAAATTTGAACCCATTCTCAGGGACAAAAAAACTGTCACCGTGAATCAAGATTCCAAACCAGGAATTTTGACCGGAATTGACAAACCATACTACGAAAGATCTTATCCTGTCACAGCAGTTGTTTACGGGATATATCCGCTCAATGAAAAACCTGATATTGCAAAACTAGCACCCATGAAATATTCGACAGGGCTCAATTGTGTAGCAGAACGAATAATGGAACACTTCACAAATGCGTCCCGGGGAAATAAACTAACTGATCTAAGACGAAAAAAAATAACCGAGTGGGAATTAACGGTAAAAGAGAATGGGGCAACAATTCAGGATATAATTAAATTAGAAACATCATTGAGATTTCCAATATCGGTAAGAATAATCACCGGTGAAGTATTAAAAGAACCGAAATATCAATCAAAAAAAGGAAACCCAATTGAAATTATTGATCATAATGAACACGCGTGGTCATCTGCAGTAACAATATTCCCACGGGATAGAACCGTAAAATATCTACCCCAAACTCTGTTTGGAACCGAAGAGTTTTTTTCAGAGCAGAAATTATTTGATGCTATTTACCAATTGAGTAAAAACGATCCCGTGTCAATGTGGCTATTTCATAGTACTTCAGACGAGGAATGTAGATTTGATCAGTTTGTAAGGCCCAACGGAGAATTGTACCGTACCGAAGAACTGCATAATCAAATGAAAAAACTAGCTAGTGAGTTTTCACCCCAGAGTTCTGGGGAGGGGGAAGACAACGATCAATTATTAGCAAACTGTTTTACACTACCATCAATTGCAGCACATTTTGCTAGAAAGAAAAACGCGTGGAAACCAACAAGAAGTGAGTTTTTATCAGATGTCAGATTGTCCTGTCTTGAATACAGCCATGGAGGGTTATGGAATACAAAATACGACCCTGAAACCGTTATTTCCGTTGATATGATTGCGTGTTATCCAGGAAGTTTTCTTGGATATGGAGAATGCGAGAAATATTTTAAACGATTTGGACACCCCACACACGAAATGACCCGTGTTGCGATTAATGGACCACTGACCGATTTTGATTTAACCGGATTCGCTTGTGTAGTATGATTTGAATTGGCTACAGGACTTCATCCGTGTAGTTATCTTTGGATTGGTAAACACATGTCTGAAAAACACTGGATGCCAATAGTGTTATTACGGTATATGCTTGATTGTAAGATGTTAAAATCATTAATTGTCAGTGAAGCAATTATATCCTATCGAGCACAGAAATCAGTCTGGTTACCACAACCTGATCTAGAAAAAATAATTAGTGAACAGCGAAAACTGTTTCCTGATTTTAATGAACAACAAATCATGGATTGGTCCAAACAGTTATTTGAAATCAGAAACAACGAAGCAAAAGATCTTGGACGAAGAATAATCGGTAAATTTACCCAAGGTGGTAAATACGATAATGCAAGATATTCTTCACGATTGATTATAGACAATGCTGAATACGATTTTGTAATCGCGGATTTAACGAATAGGGGCCTATATGTCAATCGTAAAGACGCATTTCTGTCCAATGGAACCAAATTGGGTACAATTGTTACCTACAATGATGGGTACAATCCGCAGTACACACATTTGAGAGCTTCTATGCTTGGTTATGCTGCTATTAATCTGTTTTCGATGATCAATAAATTTCCTAACACCGCAGTTAGAGTTGCCACTGACTCATTTTACATAAATAGCAAAATGGCTGATTTTAAGGCTACTGGCAACGAGAATTGGGGGTCATGGAGAATTAAGAAGGAAATGCTTCGTGATTATATTCAATCAGCAGATGTTACAATTGAAAATAATTATTTAGAAAGCAATCAGTGTTCAGAATTTTCTAATGCACCACCGATTTCTGATCCAATATGCCGGTATAAAACAGTTTATTTAAACGGTTGTGGTGGGTCAAGGAAAACAACTCGGGCAATTGAATTATTTCGCGTTTCCAATCCAAACATGATTGTGCTAACACCAACTCACAGACTTGCAAGAGAAATGATACAGACAGGGGTAAATGCCTGTACCTATCACAGTTTTTTCCGATGGAAGGGAGATAAATGGACTCCTGAGCGCATGGGAGAGAAATTTATTCCTGAAATTATCATTTGGGATGAAATAGACACAGTGTCAGAAGATGTATTAAAAATATTTCTTGAGTGGTTGTTATTGAAAAATACAAAAGTCGTCATGTGCGGTGATCACGGCCAACCACCACCATTTGTAGGTGCATCCCCACATGAATGGCTAAAGGGTTTTGTAGACTATTATGAAGAAATTAATACCGATCATAGATCACTTGATAATGAATGAAAAGAATTTAAGAAACTAATTAGATTACAACCGGATAGAATCCAGTGTGAAATAGCCCGTGAAATAATTTCGGAAACTCCAATGAATGAGTTTTGGGAAGCATGGAGACCAAATGATTTGATAATTGCAAGTAGAAAAATAGTCAGGGACACACTTCAGATGAAGTTATTTGAATTGCATAAACGAAAATTTGCAACACTTCCAGTACCGTTATGTTATAGGCCATCGGATACACGAAAACAGAACATTGAAGTAGATATTCCAGGAAAAAGTGAAAAACAAATTCTGGTATTAAATGATATTGTGCTGGTTGATATCAATGTCGTTGAAGATGCATTGCGTGCTAATAAATCCCCGTGGACGCTAAGATACGCAGCAACAATACATTCTTCACAGGGATTGACTATATCGGATACAATTGTTTGGATGGTAGATAATCGAATCGAATGGTCAAATTTAGTCTATCTTTCAGTATCCAGAGTACGAAAAATAAATCAACTTCGAAGAATTGTTTTCGATGATAATGACACCACAATAGATGATATTGATGTTAAAATTATTGATAAAAAACTCTCCGGTTACAAACAACAGGAAAAAAAAACAACGAGAATTTGATATTGATGCTAAATTAATAATCACTTTGAAGAAACAACAGAATAATCACTGCGCAAGTTGCAATTGTATAATGCGTTGGCAGTATTCGGATAAAGATCCTCGCCAAGTTACCGTAGACAGAAAAAATAACAGTCTCGGTCATGTCAGAAACAATGTGATGTTAACTTGTCTTGAGTGCAACAGACGCAACGGCGCTAGTTAAGACCATGCGGTGGCAATTGAGTATCCTCGGGTATCACTTGTAATTGCTGTCTAGTAAAACCCCGCTGAGGGGCAGTTGAATCCAGTTTATAGACTGGAGGTCTACCCGTAGATCGTGTTATACTAGATATCTTGTGTGCAGTAACACTCCAAATAGGATCAGTAGCCCTTTTTCTGCCGCCCTCAAGCTCTCCTGGTTCATATAAGTACCTCACAATGACATTACTACCAAGAATTGGTTCTTTGAAATCTTTTTGTGAGATTCTTCGAATTTCCATTTCAGGTATTGACTTCTTTTTAATAGCGTTGATAGGTTTCATGTTGATTGTTCTAGTAATCTCGTTATTCAGTGCAGTAATCACAGCTGGTAATCTTTTAACCCATTCACGGGATCTTTTTTCTCGGATGAATTCTTTTGCGTATTGATCTCCAAATAACCGCTCAGCAATCGTCCTATTAAATCGTTCTACAATTGCCTGATCACGATGTAGCGCAGTATGCCCCCGTCTGATAGTGACATTATGATTTTTCATTATTGATAACACTGCACCCTGAAATTCCTTGCCAGGATCAATTTGTAATAGATTTGGCCAGTGCAGAGGACCCCTTCGATAAATCCTTTCAAATGCAGAAGCCACTTCAGTGACCGATTTTGTTTTTAACGGTTCTGCTTCTTTGTATCGACTTGCAATATCAATTATGGTTAGAGCGTATTTGTAACCGTTGTCATGTGGCAAAAATAATATATCAGCCTGATGAACTTCATTAGGAAAGGTCACATCAAAATGCGAGAATTGAATTTGTTTAGGCGGTGGTAGATAAATTTGCCATAGTGCCTGTTTAGATAACCCCTCCAGTATCCTTTTGGGGAATAATAAATAGATTCCATGTTGTTATTAATTACCAGCACCTAACATCAATTTGCTTTTCATAGCCGATTTTATCAAAAATGAAGCCAATTTTTCTTTGAAAGATTTATCAGGAATAGCATTTAACGCATGAATTAATTTCACATCTGCTAGATGCCTGTGTTGCAGATTACTGCTTTTATAAGCAACATCATGAAGGTGACAGGCCTTATCAATGGCGTTTATTGGTTCTTCACCGGGTCGAGGCTGATTTTGATTATTGAGTCTGATATCTAATCGTGTTCCGGGGCCACAGTAGCTATATCCTGGAAGGTGCTTTTCTCCAGGGTATTTTGCCCATGGGGTTCCAGGGAGTTTAGTTAGCTTGGCTGCGATATCACCTCCTCGTTTTTTTTAAAGTGGTTCATTGGGTTTAGCAACAAATCTAAATTTCTTTGTACTACATTGTACGCATTTACCAGAAAGCGCTGATCGGTTATTTTTTGTTGTAATCGTCGTCAAGTCATCTGTGCCAGTACGTTTTTTACACTTCACACAATATAGATCCATAATTTATATATAACATCATGAATGTAATTGATTATTCAGCTACCCGACGACGGGAACCTATTAAACACCATGAAATGTTACCGAATTCAATTAGAATGATTATAATCGGACCATCTGGAAGTGGAAAGACACAATTGTTACTTAATTTGATAACAAGATGGATGAAATGGGACAAATTGTATTTAATAGCCCCGAGTGTAGACGATCAGCGATGCTATGAAGTGCTCAAGGATTTTAACGAGAAAGCAAAAGAATTTGAAATCGACGATGATTTTATTGAATTTATTACTGATATTGATGAAGCCCCTTCCGTGGAAGACATCGATGGAAGTATTAACAATTTAGTCGTGTATGACGATATCATGTTAGATAATCAAAAGAATCCTGCTAGAATCTTTTCCCGAGGCAGACATAAAAACACGGACGTGATATATGTCACTCAACGGTACACACAAATACCAAAAGTGATTCGCGATAATTGCAATCTGCTGTGTGTATTTAACGGAGTTGATACTCATACACTACGAAATATTTGGCAAACTTGGTGCTGCGGTGATATGAATCATAATCAATTTAGAAATTTCTTTAGTCACACTCAGTCAAAACCACACGGATTTGTGACAATAAATTTAGCAGACCCTAGGACACGATATCGTATCGGACTTGATAAAATATTCGGTTGAAGAGTTTTTACTCATTTTGAAAACCCTTCAGGATCATGTTTTTGATTTCATTGATTTTTTCATTATTTTTTTTTTGCCTGATTTCATTGATTTTTTTTTTTGGCCTGATTTCATTGATTTTTGCCTGTTTCATTGATTTAAGCCGTAATCCATTGAAAACTTGTTTAAAAACGTTGTCCGGCTCGCCTCCTCTGCTGCTTTACATAACCCCATTGTCTGAGCACGAGACTCGAACTCAAGCGGACAGAATTTGGATGGTAGTGATCGGTAAAGGCGATCACTTTAGACCACTAGGCCACCCGAGGCACCTTTTTTCTCAATGTTTACACAGAGGCCCGTAATATTAACTTTTGGACTATTGCTGTCTCTGTAAAAATGACGAACATAATGCTAATTCGCCATGTTCATATAGAGGCTCGTTTTTCCGTTTGTAACTTCACTGTACTACTTCCCTGATAGTTTTAAGTTTCTATCAGGAAGTCATTGGGTCTGGGCATAAATCACACAAAGAATACATTAAACATTTAGCCTGACTATCCCAAAAGAAAAACTAACCAGTAGTAAAATTTGTTTTTATTGTTCCAGGAAAATAATGCAATTGCTGAGGTTGACCTAGTATTTGAAACGATAACTGCAATCCATGGCCTCGGCTTCAAGGATTGGTCAAAATTTAAGATGGATGCCAGCGACAAGGATGCTGGTAAGACAACCATTAGCTGTTTATTATTATTATTATTATTATTATTATTATTATTATTATTATTATTTGCTTGTTCTCAAGTGTATATCATATTTCGAAAAAATCGCACACAAGATTTATTGCTTAATAAAAATATAGCAATGTACGTGTATATACATGCTATTTTATTTTCTTCTTCTCATTATTATTATTATTATTATTATTATTATTATTATTATTATTATTGTCGAGTAGTGTCAGTAGTATAAATGATAACAGAAACAGTTGTAGTTGTAATAGTAGTTATTGCTATTGTTCTTTTCATCTTCATCACTATTACTGGTGCTTTTAGTGGTAGATTTGTGGTGCATAGAGACAGGGGGAGAAGTCGTAATATTCCTCACAGATGTATGTGAGAAAGTTTGCCAGCCGCTTCTCGTGGGTCGGTGGTTCTTCCCTGAGGCTTCATGAGTTTTTCCTCCACCAAATATACTGGCCGCCATGCATAAACTTTCATGTGCTGAAAAAAGGCGTTAAACCCTACACAACCAACCCAAAACATAATTTACTCCAATTATGTTTTAGCCAAACAATGGCTAGAAAAAAACTTTATTTAACATATCTATTTAGTTTTAGAATGTTTCATTCTGATCTGCTTTTTTATAGACGTTCATTTGAAGACTTGGCCAGTATTTGGCATGTACCAGCCTGACGCAGTAAAATATGCTGAGATTGGAAACAAAGGATACCTAATCACTGCCAATGAAGGAGACGCAAAGGAGTACAAGAACTGGTCAGAGGAAAGTCGCATGGCGGAACTAGAAATGTCTGATATATTTGGTAGGCCATGGACATGGATCTATAGACAACGTTCCTTCTATCTACTAAGCTCCAGTAACTGAATTGAATAAAAATTACAAAGATTATTAAACTCGTCACACACAATTCGGTAGCATTTTTTTTATTTGAGATTAAACATTTAAAAACATAGATTATAACAATGCGATTGTGTGCATGATACTTAACGAAAACCACTTTTGGTGTCAGGTCCTTGATTTAAATACCACACCCATGTATTCACCTTTCTCGTCGATCGTGTTCAGTTGATATTCTGCACTTTAAGAGACAAGATATTCCTTGGATATGCAAATCTCTGAGCTTAAGCGTTTGTGTGGAACATATCCAGAACATGTAAGTGTACATTTGTTCAAACAACAACGCTTTACTTTTTGGTTCAAACTAAACGACAATTTAATTTTATTCATACAATGAATCTTTACGTTTTATTCTAAGAACGATGATGTACCTTTTGTGCAAACAACGATGCCGTAAAAAAAATAGTTGCCGGTCGTTGTAGAAGAAATGTTTGTATAAATACAGTCGAATGATGCTGTCTCAAACATGGTTGGATCAGACACAGTGGCAATCTCTTAACTACCATCTAAGTCCCAGTAGAATCACTTTAAACTTAGTCACTTTGAAAAAACAATCTCCCGATCATAATAGTGCTGTCCCATATTTGATAATTAAAAGTTAGAGCTCGTTCCACCTAAACACTAAACAACTTATCATACAAAATCGTTTAGGTTGTTTTGTTTATGCTTTTTGTTGCTTTTTTGCTACAATGAAGGTTAAATATCAATCACTCATTTCTTTTCCTTTGTATTCATTTTGCTTAGCAATACATTTAAAGAAGAACCTTACCAATTTAAATATGAGCTTCATCGTAGTTCCTCATGTAGGAACTAAAAATGTCTCATTCTCACTGTGCTTACTTATTTTATATCCTAGTTTCAGAAAGATAATGATGTTTTCATTTAATTTTATTTTGCTGGATCTATATTGTCAGTGATTACTAACCATTCGAACTGATTCATTTGGACTAATGAATTTCAAGCTATACAGACTGTGCATGATATATCAGATAATCAACACATGTTACATTGATATATCGAACAATTAACATGTTGGGATGTTTTATTTATTTATTTCAGAGAGCAACGCAACACGTAGAGAAGAGTTAAGACAAATCACTCAGCTTGGTAATGTATAGAAGTATAAATATAGCCAACATATATTTTTTTAGAAACTAATGTGTGAAATTTTAGAGTTCCCTATAGATTTTTGAAAATGGAACTTTCGTCAACATTAGAGAGTATATTAAGCAAACATGAAAGTCAATAACAAGAAAATTCAAGATCCTGGATATAATTACTCTAACTGCCATGATTTCCGATATGGCTTAAATATTAATGCGGGTTTACAAGCAAGTGAAATTTATTTTTATACAATATAATACATGGCTAATTCTTCTATAAGATTACAGATTAAATATCCAGATCATTATCAAGGGGGTAAACATGTTTTTTTAAATCTAAATCTATGGTATCAGTTTTAACGTCTTGACAACCTTGAATATTTGAAACAGGAAACTGACCTACGTCCTGGCTCTATTGCTGTGGATCAGCTTTGTATCTCATGTTGTTCACTTACACAATTACTCATGTTATTCGTGTGGTCGTGTGGTCTAAAGCGCTGTCCGTTACGGACCACTGCCATCTCACCTCTGTCTGCGTGTGTTCGAGTCTAAGATTCGGCAAATGTAGTTATGTGAGAAAGCTTGCCAGTAGCTTCTCGTGGGTCGGTGGTTCTTTCCGGGGTTTGTCCGGGTTCTTCCTCCACCAATAATACTGGCCGCCATGTATAGCCTATATTGTGCTGAAAAATGGCGTTAAACCATTTAAAAAAAAAAAAAATGTTATTCGTGCCTTAACATTTGCAGCAAAATTAGTCTTAGTATCGTGTTCAGTTTTTAATTTGCGTGGATGTATTTATTCAAATTATTATTCACTGGAATTACAAAGTGCTCAATACTAGTCTGGGGACTGGAAAATTATTTTGGAAATATAGTGATTTTAGACAAGATCAGATTGGTTTACATTATTGTGATACGTTAGTAGACTGTTAGCACAACGCCACACCCCAAGCCATTGGCACCTTAGCACATTGGAGACTCAATGCATATCAACACCTTCAACATCGGAATTTATTTGGAATGCCAATAGGATTCAATTGGAACTTGATTCATTTGAACTTGTGCAAGAACTTTTAAGACTAATTGGGGATTTAATTCCCAATAATGTAAGTTATTTTTAAATCTTTACTTTTTTCTAGGGAAATAAATTATTAATTGATTTTAAAGAACTTGTTGGTTTTCGTTCTTTTCTATTTAAAACAAAGGACTACTAGGTACACAATAATAATGTATATCGCATTATTTATTGGATAAACGGTTTAATATATCGGCGTCTTTTTGACCGATATAATGATACAATTAAATGGATTATAATAAATATATTAAAAGAATGAGCAAGACTTTATTCATCAACCCTTTTTTAACAGGGAGGTTAAAGGTAACAAAAATTGAAGGCAAGAATCTTACAACCGGAAAATACGACAAACTGTTTACATATGGCGGACGTAGTTTCAGCATCTGGAGGGCGGACACAATGGAACAGGTGTACGACAGCGGGGGTGATTTTGAATATTTTACCTTTCTCACGAATGGCTTTCTGTTCAACAGCAATGTGGACGATGGAAGGAAATTGTGTGCTTCATTTGACTCAAGGTCAGACGACAAGGTAATTAGTTCTTGTCTCAATAAACTCTGTTACGAAAGCTACATTTCACAATATTGGACTTGATCATGATAAAAGGGTATTCACTGATATTTCTACTGTAATTTTTTTTTTAATTTAAGGGCCCTGAACCTGAATCTTTGGAACTAGGGTACATTGACGATACACTTGTCATTTTTATCAGCAACGAAAGACCAGGTTCAATCATGATATACACCGTGGACAGAACTAAGTCTGTACCGCAACCAGTCTACCAAGGTATGCTTGCTGATGTTCCGTCCGAGTTCGCTAAGACTTGGGGTGAGCTGTACGCCGAGAGAAAAGTTATAAACCTGGATCCGGAAGACCTCGTGTACGTTAAATTTCTTTCTTCCTTCATTCAGTCATATAATTTCTTTCCTGCCTTTCTTTATCAATTTCTTACTTTCTTCTCTCCTCTTTCTTTCAATGCAGTAATATTTTTACATGAAAGATTTGATATATATTACTTTTTCTTTTTCATATCGTATTGTGAGTACCCACGTCAAATATATTTGGATTTTGGCAAATAATTTGCTGAATTGTCTTGAAATTGCTACATTTCTTAAATACACACTATTAATAAAGTTCAAGATCGCTGAATTCTGTTATGTCCATAAATGTGACGATAAGACAATGACATGAATTCTTGAAATAAGATATTCCCAAATTATTCCAAATGCTGCTAATAATCATAATACAAATAAATATTAGAACATTTAAGCACACTTAATTACTGGTATCTTCCTCAAATGTTTAATTATAGAAAATTTGTTTCATTCATTTAGATAATGTTTACACTTTCAACGTGCCATAGTTTGTCAAATTCATGTTTTATGTCATTACAGAGGCAATTTGTGTCACTAAAAATCAAGAACCAATTATTTTTTCTATGATTCAATAAGTACTGATTTTTATTGCATTAAACTTAGAAACCTCTCTGCAATTATATTGATTAAATGATAATGTAAAAGGGATCAAACTAATGTTATGGCATGCATTATTGCACCCTCCCCATATAATAAGGGCATGCTAATCATCCTCGTAAAAGGCCATATTAAATACGTATCTCACGTGATTGTTTGGCCAAACTGTATGGCACACTTTGGACGAAGATGTAAATGTAAGACACGGCGACACATCGTGACCCTCAAGAGAAATGAATTTAATGTAAGTAGTTCATGACATCAGAAAGAAGTGTAATTTAATACATTATTTTTGTTAGAGATGATGTGTGATTGTTTTAGCTTTTCGTCACTAATGTTTGAACATTTGTCGTTTTTATTTGCTTGAATATGAAATCAGAAAGACTTAAATTCATTTCACAATTTAAATAGTATATTGCTAATGTTACATTCTCCTTTCCATTTACTTACTAATTTGCTAATTGTAGAATGATTACTAAGTATTCTCTCTCTCTCTCTCTCTCTCTCTCTCTCTCTCTCTCTCTCTCTCCAAAACGTTGGTTCGGAATTATTTGATTTGCTGATTTATGAAGTACTCTGGAAGTGAGACACAGACAGACAGATAGATAGATAGATAGATAGATAGATAGATAGATAGATAGATAGATAGATAGATAGATAGATAGATAAAACTTTCTCTTATCTCAAAATGTCGCAAATATTTTCGTGATATTGAGGTTAAATATATACGAAACATGTTTTACATTTTAGCTTCAAACTGAATACATGTATATGACTGGACAAATGATGAACTCAATGAAAACAATTTATTATTTTGTTATATATGTTGCTGTCCGGGTTTTCTCTCAGATCGCAAATGTTTCACGAGATTTTGTTTTCCTTAGTGAAAAACTAGTAACACTATTTATAAACGTTGTAATGGGTTCTGTGATAATTTGTGAATAGTAAATTATTGCAAAATTTCTCTGCGTATTTCCTATTTAAGTACATATCACGCCTAAAATTTGACCAACTTAATCACTGAGTGATACAGACACATTGAAATCTACGGAAAACAAATTGCTAATCGTAAAACACTCTCTCTCTCTCTCTCTCTCTCTCTCTCTCTCTCTCTCTCTCTCATACTGACATACACATATATAGATTATAATTTCATAAGCCTTTCCACCTGACTTTGTATCACGTGGAGTAATTTGAATAATTTCATAACTCAGCATGTTTTTCCCAGTATTTTATATTCCACGAATTGTTTAGTGATGAGTTGCTTTTCCTCAGTATTTATTGTTACAAGTATTGTATACTAATTATACAGAATTGACAATTGTTCGTAATGATCTAACTGTTATAGGATGGTGTGTAATATATACATTTAGGGAAACATTTTTCATGATATTTGATGAAATATGACGAATATCTACAAACGCTTCTCGAAAAGTATAACCTCTACTCTCGCCTTTAGTTTTAATTTAATTTTTTTTCACAAAACAAGGTCACATTTTTTTTATTTTACCGCATTATTGCCATGTTGACCTCTTATTGACCTCTTATCCTATGCTTAACGGATGTTTTCATTACAACCATGGCCATCCTCGAGATCAATTTCAAGCTCCTGGACAAATCCATTTTCAGCGAAGGGGCGGATGCTTAAATACGCATGTATGTACGTAGAAGGTAGATTTTATAGGTGGCAAAGGGATATAACTCTTAATCTTACCGTAATTGACGGAAGAATCCGGGAGTAACCAAATAGAAGCAATGACGTCACTCTATTTGCGGGAAAAAGACTGGCCCAAATTGTGGGCAATATGGTGTCGTGTTAATATGAAAACTTCCGTTAAGCATCATACGCGCAGACGATAGAGGTGTTATGTACACCCTCGTCGCAATCGGGTTAGAAATTATAAATCATTGAATGAATTGAGTAAGATTTATTGACTTTTTGTCATGTTTATGATTTTCGTTACTGAAATCGGCGGGGGGAGGGGGTACAAACAAACGGGGATGTAGACACATACTTAAATCGGCCTACCAGGGCACCACGAACCGAATGAGAGATCGCTTTAGTACCCAAATTGTACCATTTAAATTATATTATGATAAACATGTCAGTCATTTCATGTGAAAGAAAATTCACGAAATCACAAATGAAAAATGGGGGGGGGGGGGCGAATATGAATCGTTGACAAATTGCTTTTAAAAATGACGCTATTCTTACCTTACATTATGCATTATGCAAGGAGTAATTTTGGTCCAGCCTGTTTCGCGTAATATATTTTATGATAAAATCCTTGTTATCAACAGCAGATTATAAACTCTTTACATGTATACAGACCATAAAATCAGTCTATGCAGACGGTTGAAGTTAATAAGGGTCAAGGAGTAATATTTTTGTATCTTGAAAATTCGACTTACTACGTTGAAAAATCAAAAAGGCAATATTTATTTTCAACATACTTAAGTTGAATTTTTAAGACTAAAACTCCTCCACTCCCCAATGACTTCTGCATATTATAGTCAGCTGTGTTTGATTTGTTTCCTTCTCAATATATGTTCAGTTTACCATTTTGAAACTTGCGTGTGTGTAAAATATGTACACTATCTTCCCATGCCAGCATTGATCCTTTGATATGTAAATGAGGTACATATTTCTTGTTATACTTACTGTAATTATTAAGTCTACTACAAATCAACTTATTCCATCAGATTCGTACCTGCTTCTAAGAGTCCTACTGGGCAGCCATTGTTGATCGTCATTGGAGCAAACAGTGGGACGATCACTACCTACAATGTTCTGCATCAAAAACGTAAGGAAAACAGATTTACATCCTGGTTTCACATTTTTTGGTTGATATTTTTGAACAATGCGTAATGTAAATAGTCGAATCTAGGTTAGTTCTGGTCTATGACCAAACGATTGTCATAACCCTGCATTTAATTGTATCCACGATATTTGTTCTTCAATTTTTAAAGGTCCAAAAATA
The DNA here is from genome assembly GCA_030141615.1 of Unio pictorum. Taxonomy (NCBI): domain Eukaryota; kingdom Metazoa; phylum Mollusca; class Bivalvia; order Unionida; family Unionidae; genus Unio; species Unio pictorum. The sequence continues at coordinate 27,118,880 of JARLTB010000052.1, forward strand.
TTTCTTCCAATAAATTTATTACGATAGTCTGTTTAAAACGGACCTATTTCATTCAGTACTAAACCAATTTGTTCTTCTTCTACGTTCTTTGCTTTGGACATTACAGGCCGGGATGGACAACAAATGTGCTTCAACGACGAATGGCCCGCTACTTAAAACCTCTTGTGGGAAGAAAATTTGGCATAAATTACTATTTTCACCTATGTTAAATTATGAACTACCTTTTCTGTCGTATCATAATGCCATTATAAATGTGATTACTGACATAGGTAAACGCCTTCAATAGCCCACGACTTTACTGATCTTACCCCTACCATCACACGCAAGTGGATTATATACGCATGCCGTAGGTAGGTAGTCGGTTAAAATTTAGGATGTAAAATATAAAATAATGCTATCGTGAATGCGAAGCAAAATCAGCTAGCAAAAACGATGAAGTCAATTACTGATTATTTTAGAAAGACAATTATTAATTTAGTTGAAATGTAAATTGCAACACCGTTAGCAGCGACAAACGGACTGCCGCTGTAGGTGCAAATAATTTTCTCTTTGTATATGCTGTCATTGTAACCGATTATGCGCAGTGAAGTTCAGTCAGGTTAATATACACCGGCAAATATTATTTCTTGCAGCTATTCTATATGAAGAGATTTTTCTTTTTGGAAATATATTAGACAAAAATCATTACCACAACAATATTATTACTGATAGTGAATATACCATATTCTTCTGAGATTGTTTTGTGAGAAATGGTATGGCTATATTTCTATAAAAAAAAATTTCGTATTGACTTTTTCCTTTCATTATACTAGAGAATTACCGCTACAAATGTTACCGATTGATGCAAATAGAATATTTTGTAATGATTTATTGATTTATGAGTGTATCTGATTTGGGAATCATATTACCCTAACAATGGAGTGTTTGTAACGTCACAGAAAAGATTAAATTATTATTTCGCTTACATGAGATTTACTAACGAGACTTAAAATATATGATTTTTCAAAATCGTGTTCGGAGCTTTTGATAAATTAATCGTGTTAGGGATTGTTTTGAAGATCAACGACATCAACTCAATCTAGCTTGCAGCACAAATACAAAAATGCCATTGCATGATATTGTACAAGATTAAGTCACTGACGTTTACCAACTTATCAGCCGAAGATAGCGAATATAATGAATATGTCACTAATGAATGTAGTAATGAGCAAATCAGTTATGAATGCTGCGAGACGCTGCACTAGCAGAGCAGCGCAAACAATGAGAGAAAATCTCCGAAGCTATTTCCAATTTAAGCAAAAACGTTGAAATTTGCAATCACTCTGTCACGTTTAACGCGACTGGATGTAAAGCTGTCAAATCTGGCCGTCTTCCAGCGAGAATTATGCACAGTACTAGTTTAGCCCAGCTAGGGATGAAACTGATTTCATGGAAAGTATATCAAGGTTTGCAAATAAATTTTATGATGTTTAAAAAAAACAAAACAAGCCTGTTTATTTGCAAAAGCATTATTCACAATTTCGAATTACCATAACATCATTGTTTGGTACACTCCATAAAATTCGATTCTATCCGCCTCGCCTCATTATCCCTATACCACTGTATGTACTGTATGTACAGGAGGAAATAAAATGGCGACGACTGGAAAAATTTAACCAATTAAAGTTTCTTCATATGTACATAAAAAGTTCAAATGGCATTGGTACGTAATCAGTGTAAAAGTGTGTATCTTGGAAAATATAAACTATGTGGCAGAAAATGACGTTATAAATATTGCAAACTGCATTTGTTCGCGTTACGTGTTGTTGCGTTAAATCTGGTATCGATGCAAAGTCGTGTAATCAGCTTTGCCGACCATGTGGAACTGTTCACGAATAATTTCGTGCGTGCTGGCAAGGACGCAACAACTATGGACCTAATTGCTATAGAAACAGCCTACGACGCCAATAACGTTAAGGACAGAGATACATATGACTATTAGATAATAGCCAGGATTGAAGCGGATGTAGTTTGTGATCCTGGTAGAGTAAAAACCTTAACAAATGTATTAGCGAAATTTTCAATGAAACAATAACTTTCCATTTTTTTTACCAGTATGCCTACTATAATTCACCAAAGACAACTCGCGCAAGAGCGTGAGGTAGGAAGACCAAGCAGTATGGGAAAAGCTGGCTTACTTCAGTTATTATGATTTCCAAATGAACTAGAGCCAGTTGTGTAACACTTAATTATCACTTTTGCTGCTGAGGCAGTCAAGTATCTTCGACAAATAAACGTTGAGGTTATTTTAAAGATTATAATGCGATCATTGAACCCGTAAATGCAACAATAAGTGTTATTCCCACCAACATAAAAAAGCATGACGTTTATGCTCGAGCAGCTGTAATTCATCGATTCCTTACAGTTTCCAATCTTCCTCTAGACAAGCAACCTACCAGCCAATGGTTATTATCATTTTAAGATTACTCGCCAATACGATATCACCACTCATGGAACGCTTACCTTTGACGCTCGTAAAGGATTATTTCCCTACGATTACTTGAGCTCTTGGAACACGTTTGATACAAGTCAGTTGCCACAAATCGAGGCATTGCATTCGTCGATGTTCCGCGTGAATATTTCCGAAAGTGATTACAAGTTTGCAGCCAACATCTGGTCCTAGTGTTATTGTAAAATCGTTGGCTACAATCAAGACGGCATATTTAAAGAAAGAATTGTCTACAGTCTAAGTGGCATTGGTTTTGTCGCAGCTGATGTTGTTGCCGGTTATATTTTCCAAACAAAATTATTGTATTTTTAAAGAATTATTACTTATATGCACAAATAATTAGCAGCAGACTCCATCGTCTATTTTAGCAAATTCAACTATGCAAATTCGTTCACGATAGCTTTAGAATTATATTTACTGCCTGTATGTTAATCTAAAATGAAAGCTTATTTTAAATATCTGAAATTCTCATTCAAATGAATACCATTATTTATGCATGTGATAAACCAAAACATTTATTTTTACATCAGTAAAATAAATATTTATATATGTGAAATATATTTCGAGTAATTTCAAATAATTTCTTTTCGCTCTACTGTAAAACTTTTTCACGTTTATTAAATAAAGTCAAGACATTTGACATTTGTTCAGCTTATTTATCTGTATATCTGAATAATAATTTCACATATTTTGTGTGGAAAAGGAATAAATTCTACAACCGCTTACCATAAATGTTAGCATTTTGCGAGGCTCCAACTATTTAATTCAGTTATGTTGACTGAAATTTTAACTAAGATAGCATAGCGGATTGATTCCTCCTCTGTGACTCTTTCAATCGAATCTTTCCAAAAACATTCATTTTCTTCAAGCAATACCGACATTTCTAAATGCACTGTAGAAGGAATACTTCTTGAAATCGAATGACAATCAGTCGGAGAGCTCCGCAACTCAGGCGTATAGGCTAATGCATTGCATTCTTCCACCACTGAATTACAGATTACCTCTCGTTCTCAGCCGCATCCAGTAATGTTAAAAAATAATGAAAATAATGTGCGGAAAATGACTTGATGACTAAACTGCACCCCGTTGTTTAGTGACATATATATTGTCATATAAGATAAGAAATAACACTT